>SJYX01012412.1:126118-147006 GCA_006410675.1 Oreotragus oreotragus | reverse complement strand
CTTCTCCAGGATAGATCACATCCTGGGCCATAAATCTAGCCTTGGTAAATTTCAAAAAAATTGAAATCATTCCAAGCATCTTTTCAGACCACAATGCAGTAAGATTAGATCTCAATTACAGGAGAAAAATTATTAAAAATTCCAACATATGGAGGCTGAACAACACGCTGCTGAATAACCAACAAACCACAGAAGAAATAAAAAAAGAAATCAAAATATGCATAGAAATGAATGGAAATGAAAACACAACAACCCAAAACCTGTGGGACACTGTAAAAGCAGTGCTAAGGGGAAAGTTCATAGCAATACAGGCATACCTCAAGAAACAAGAAAAAAGTCAAATAAATAACTTAACTCTACACCTAAAGCAACTAGAAAAGGAAGAAATGAAGAACCCCAGGGTTAGTAGAAGGAAAGAAATCTTAAAAAAATAGGGCAGAAATAAATGCAAAAGAAACAAAAGAGACCATAGCAAAAATCAACAAAGCCAAAAGCTGGTTCTTTGAAAGGATAAATAAAATTGGCAGACCATTAGCCAGACTCACTAAGAAACAAAGGGAGAAAATGTAATTCTTTTTAAAATGTCTTTTATTAGAGTTTTTGCTTTCCTCTGTAGATCTTGTATATATTACTGTTATTCTAAGCATTTATATTTCTTGGGTAGTACTAATGTATATAATGTTGGTTGTTTAATTTCAAATTCACTTATTTATTGCTAGTATATAGGAAAACAATTGACCCTTGTTATGTTAACCTTGTATTCTGCAACCTTGCTACATCACTGATTAGTTCTGGGAGGCTTTTTTTGTTGATTTGTTCATTTTTTCTACAAAGACAATATTGCCATCTGTAAACAGAAAGTTTTATTGCTTCTTTATCATTCTTACTTGTTTTTATGTAGTCAGTTATACAATAAATAACAGAAAGGAATAATAAATGTTTAGACTTTCTAAAATTTCAGAGATTATTTAAATCCTATTAATCAGCTTCCTATAAAAATTTGCTGATAAATTGATTGAATTAATCACTATGCTTACAACTTATTACTTTAACTTTGATCCAACTTATTTTGCCTAGAGATGTAAAATGCGTATGCTTCAGAGTGTAGTAAGATGTTGAATTGGAAGTTTCATCTAATATAGCAATATGTGATAGATATCAGCTTTCAATGTAGGTGCCATGTTATAGGCAAAACATTTAAAAGAATTGATCAAGAACCTTTTCGATGACTTTTGAATCTCTATAAAAATAAGAGATAAAGAGTCCAGTGTTTGAAATTAGTAATAGAGTTTCTTTAGTGAGAGTTTTGTGCTTTAAGGCATAGGTCCATAATAGGAAGGAAGAGGATACTTTTTTCTGCCCCTCAAGTCAAAAAAGAGAGTGTTTTCATCAGGACCACTTGAAGGACATGGTAAGTGATGGTGCTCATGGTAAGAAAAATAATGTCTGGAGTTTGACCTCCATCTGAGTATTCTAAGGTCAAGAGTCTGTGGCTTTTAGGTCAAGAAGACAGAGCAAGAATGAGGACCAAGTTTAGGAAATTACCACACTCCCAATAGAAATGGGGGCTTCCCTGGTAAAGAATCCTCCTGCAATGCAGGAGACCCCGGTTCAATTCCTGGGTTGGAAAGATCCACTGGAGAAGGGCTAGGCTATCCACTCCAATATTCTTGGGCTTTCCCTGTGGGTCAGCTGGTAAAGAATTTGCCTGCAATGTGGGAGACCTGGGTTTGATCCCTGGGTTGGGATGATCTCCTGGAGAAGGGAAAGGCTACCCACTCCAGTATTCTGGCCTGGAGAATTCCATGGACTGTATAGTCCATGGCGTAGCAAAGAGTCAGACACAACTGAGCAACTTGCGCTTTCACTTTTCACTTTCAGTGGAAACGAGACAGCATGGGAAAAGGATGCACACATTTCTGATGACCCATATGAGGGTCAAACCCACATGAAAGATATGAGCCTAAAGCTACTTTGATTTGTCTCCAAGGTGACTATTTTGTAGGCTGTTGGGAATCTAAGAGTGTCTGTGGTGAATGAGTGCCCAGAAAACTAGTGGCTGAGGGAAGAGAGACACCTAGAAGAATAGGATGTGTCATCCACCTCATGGGAGGTGAATTAGTCAAGTCAAGTAGGATAACCAACAAAAACTGATGGAAGTGTCCATGAGTGCGTGGTTCCATCTCCACCAGCGTTGAAGAAAGTGAATCTGTGAACTGTCTGCCCCCAATGTTCTCCTTCTCACATCCCCTTGCTCATTCTAGATGATGTTAGTGGCATAAACAGTGGAAACAGTGTCAGACTTTATTTTTGGGGGCTCCAAAATCACTGCAGATGGTGACTGCAGTCCTAAAGGGACAGTGGGAAAGAAAAATAAAACTCCCTTTATGACCTCGTCCTCTGAGTCATGCATGTTTAACATGTTGGCCCATGAGTAAGACTTTCGGGCCCACACATGAAGACCAACGTGTGGTAGGTTTGGTTGTCTGCACACAGTAAAAGTCTGTAGTCCGTTGTTTCTAACTCTCATCCATGTTTGACTGTTGGAGCTGATAACCTAACTCACAACATTTTACCCTGTGATATTGGGTCAGCTCCTTGGAGTGGCCTGAGCAAATATTCACTAAACCAATTCTTGGTCTAAGATTTTCAAACTGTAGCTCTTGTCGTAAGAGTCAGTAGCTGATCTTGTTAAACATGAAGAGATTTCCACCCCCTGCCCTCCACCAGGAGATTTTGATTGGTAAAGTTTAGAGTAGACCATTCTTAATTAGCACTTTATGTTTTAGGTAGTCTGGAAGATCTCTTTGGGATATACCATTTTAGGGCAGTGTGTCTCGAATTTTAATAGCCATACGAATCACCTGGGGATTGTGTTACAATGTGTTCTGATTCATGGTCCTGGAATGTGTGAGACTGTGTTTCCCTCCTCAGTGATGCTTTTGCTACTGGTCCAAGTACCACTTGGGCTTCCCTCGTAGCTCAGTTGGTAAAGAATCTGCCTGCAGTGCAGGAGACCTGGGTTCGATTCCTGGGTCAGGAAGACCCCCTAGAGAAGGAAATGGCAACCCACTCCAGTATTCTTGCCTGGAGACTCCTCTGGACAGAGGAGCCTGGTGGGCCACAGTTCATGGGGTCACAAGAGTTGGACATGGCTTAGTGACTAAACCACCACTGCCACCACCAAGTACCACACTTCATAAACAATGGTTAGGACATTGATTCTCAAGCCTGCCTTGTCTTCAGAATCACAGATAGTGCCCATTCTGTTCAAACCACAGATTTCAGATTCCCACCTTTATCCTCTTGATGCATAATCTTAAGGTGAGGAATATAGGAAAAGAAGAGTGTCCTCAAATATTAGCTGGAATCTGGAGCAGCCCCAACACCCAAAGGCTATGTCTAGTGGGCTTCACCATGGACCACCTAAGACACCACGATCCTTTGTTCTTCCTGATGACCAGACCCCAAAAGAGAGAGAAGGAAAGTTCTGTTCCATAGTCCATAGTCCCAAACTGTTTTGAGTGTCTTAGTGGGTGGCTTGATAGATAAATTTGGCTTCACTGTCTGAGTTTCACCCTAGACAGTCTCACTATTGAGTGAATACCAGATTCATTTGGGTCTTGAAAAAAATAACATTTAATTACCACCCTCTAGAAATCCTGATTTAATAGGTATGAAAATTGGGATTATAATTTAACTGTCCCATGTACTGGGATCCTTAGAAGCTCCTTAGGTAGTTCTAACGGGCAGGGAAAATTGAGAAACAGAACCTTTGAAGACGTGGTCTGAAAGAGTCCTGTGTAAAGAAATCTTACCCATTAGTTTGTAATTATGACTAAAATCTTATGCTTGCAGTCTTTTGAGGTCAATTTATTGCTTTCAAAGTTTTCCTGTCAAAACCATATGGTCCAAGATACATCACATGGACAATTTAGCACCATAAAATGCTGGCAAAGGTTTACTCAATCAAACAAGCCAACAGTCACTGGCAGAAAGCTTGATGCTATTTTTTTGTGCATTACAACAGGCAATGTCACCCCACTCCAGTACTCTTGCCTGAAAAATCCCATGGACGGAGGAGCCTGGTAGGCTGCAGTCCATGGGGTAGCAAAGAGTCGGAGACAACTGAGCGACTTCCCTTTCACTTTTTACTTTCATGCATTGGAGAAGGAAATGGCAACCCACTCCAGTGTTCTTGCCTGGAGAATCCCAGGGATGGGGGAGCCTGATGGGCTGCCGTCTATGGGGTCGCACAGAGTCAGACACGACTGACGTGACTTAGCAGCAGCAGCAGCAGCAGCATTACAAATTCTATTGCATCTTTAATTCCTTTACTACATATTTTCTATTCCTAAATACATAATTTCTGTAAGTAATATTTTATTATTGTTACAAGAAGATGAAGATGTTACAGCCCAGATTGCTTAACTGATCTCTTTCAAGTTCTAGTCCTACAGAGCTAACTGACTAGTTAAAACCAAGGATGTTAAAACTCAATATAATGTAAATAAATAAAGGTCTTCCTCACCAAGACCTCTTCCAATGACATACCTCCATTAATGCCAGGGCTCTCCATTCAGTTTTATAACCCAGAATCTTAGACTTACTCTTAAAACTGTGTCCTCTTCCTCATCTCCTACATTCAATTGTTTACCAAATCAAATTAATTTTACTTCCTCACACCTCCAAGCTATACTAATTTTCTCTGTATTCTCCATCACCACCATCACTTGAGTCCAAAGGATGATCATTTTTCCTCTTTTCATTTCAGTGTCTATAAGTAAATTTTAAAAATACATGCCAACACATCTATGTGTTTATCTATCATCTATGACTGCTTCCTGCTACAAGGGCAGGGTTGAGTCTTTATGATAGACACTGTATCACCCACAAGGCTAGAAATAGTTATTATTGGGCCTTTTACAGAAAAAAAAAAATTGCCAGAATTTGTGCTAGATTATCTTAGAGCAGTGTTCTCAGAAGTTGAGAAAAATATGAATCAAACAGGGATCCAGTTAACTTGCAGATCCTGATTCAGCCATTCTGGGATTGAATTTAGATTCTGTGATTCTAACAAACTCCCAGATGATGTGAGTGCTGCTCATCCATGGTCCCCACTTTGAGCATCAAAGAGGTGAACCACCCTTCTGCCTCTGAAAAAAGGAAGAGGACACGGCTGATAAACACTTCCTCAGCCAGATAGTCCAGATCAACATCTAGTGAATAAACCATGTGGGTAGCATGTACCCTTGGTATGATGCAATGAAAACAGCTTTGTGCCTCTGTGGTCTTCCTCCCATAAACCTATAGTCCTTGTCTAAGCACCTCATGCGAAGCATTGACTCATTGGAAAAGACTCTGATGCTGGGAGGGATTGGGGGCAGGAGGAGAAGGGGATGACCGAGGATGAGATGGCTGGATGGCATCACTGACTCGATGGACGTGAGTCTGAGTGAACTCCGGGAGGTGGTAATGGACAGGGAGGCCTGGCGTGCTGTGATTCATGGGGTCGCAAAGAGTTGGACACGACTGAGCGACTGAACTGAACTGAACTGAGTCATGAAAAAAATCACACTTCCTATGTGAAACATTCTACACAATGCCTGAGCAGTACTTCGCAAACCGTCAAGGTAAAATGAAAGTCTGAGAAACTGCCACAGCCAAGGAGACATGATGACTAAATGTGGCATCCTGGATGGGATCTTGAAGCAGAGAGCATTAGGGAGAAGCTAAAATAATCTGAAAAAAAGTATGGGCCTAAATTAACAATAAAGTATTAATATCTGTTCATTGTTGCAACAAATGTGCCATACAGGATATTAATAATCCTAGGGGAAGCTTAGTGTGAAGCTTATAGCAACTCTATATTATTTTTTTAACTTAAAAAAACCTTGTTTTAAAAGATAAAGTTTAATTATAAAAGAAAAAAATGTAGCAAGTTTTACGAAGTGCTAAAGGGCAAATCCTACTACAAATTTCATGAATAGATTACTTCAATCTTACAAAAACTATTTCAGAATACAGACAAAGAGGAAACATCCAACTCATTTTTGAACAAAATATACTCTTGATAACAAAACTAACTGAGGGTATTATAAAAAAGAAAATATACACTCCAATATAATTCATAAACATACATATAAAAATATTATTTTTCAAATTCCACAATGTATTAAAAAGTAAACTATTTTGATCAAATTGGATTTATGCCAAGACTATAAAATTGATTTGACACTAGAAAATAAAATTACATTGCTCACATTATTAGCATATTAAAGGAGAAAAGCTATATAGAATTATATAAATGGATACAAGAAAGAGTATTAAATAAAATTCAACATCCATTTGTGCTTAAAAAAAGGAACTTTAGCAACTAATAATAGGAAAAAGAATTTCCTTAGCCAGATAAATGACATCTTTTTTTTAAAAAAGTAAATATTATAATTAAAAGTTAAAAGTTAGAGGATCGATTTCTGGAAAAATACAGACATTTTTGCCTTTGGTGAACTGTGTTTGTTCACTATTAACATTGCATGTTGTAGGGAGTATAGTTATACAAGAAAAAGAAAAAAGAATTATGACTTGGAATAAAACAAAACAGTTTAAATGGCACCCCACACCAGTACTCTTGCCTGGAAAATCCCATGGGTGGAGGAGCCTGGTAGGGTGGAGGAGCCCGGTAGGCTGCAGTCCATGGGGTCGCTAAGAGTCGGACATGACTGAGCAACTTCCCTTTCACTTTTCACTTTCATATATTGGAGAAGGAAATGGCAACCCACTCCACCGTTCTTGCCTGGAGAATCCCAGGGACAGGGGAGCCTGGTAGGCTGCCGTCTATGGGGTCGCACAGAGTCGAACACGACTGAAGTGACTTAGCAGTAGCAGCAGCAGAAGCTGGTATAAATGCCTATCTAAAAAATTCAAAATCTTAAGGATGCATTTAAATAGAAGGGTTTGTCATTGCTATTGGTTATTAAAAGAATGTCAGGAGTCAACTGCATTTTATAGCCAGCAACAAACAATCAGTTAAAGTGTAATTTTAAAAGTTATACTGTATAAAGCAGTCCCAAATCTATAAGGGTGTATTTTATAACTATTTCCATTTGTAAAAAATGATAAATTCTATACTTTTGTAACCAAGCAGGACCCTATGGGCCTTCTTAGAACAGACCCCACCCCCTCATATATTCTATTTGCCTCTCACTTATAAAAACTTTAGCCTATCTAGGTCTTCCCTGAGTTCCAAAGAATACATTTAATAGAGAAGCAAAAAAAAAAAAAAAAAGGCAGAAGAAAAGAAAAAAAGGAAACAGTCAAGCAAGACAAAATAGTAGTGATTAAACAAAGGCAAAGACTTTAGATAATATTCTCCTCAAGGGCTACAGATAATATTCTGAGCTGTGTCCTTTTGAGCTCTTTTATAAATACTGAACCCCTGCCCCCAACCAGGTGGAAAAAGTTAGCTGTATGCCACCCACAAGCATGTAGACTCCAGAGCAACGGAACAAGAATTGATGCTGTTGACTCCTGATTCCCCTTCACCACCAACCAGTCAGAAGAATGTCCACAAGCCGATCACAGACTCACAGAGTCCTCCTCACCCTGTCTTTAAAAACCTTTCCCTGAACGCCAGCAGGGTGTTCAGGTCTTTCAAGCACCAGCTGCCTGGACTCCTTGCCTGATGCCCTATAGTAATAGTAAACCTTGTGCTTTTCTTCACCTCGACCAAGTGTCAGAAGCTTGGCTTTACTGTGNCAGAGTCCTCCTCACCCTGTCTTTAAAAACCTTTCCCTGAACGCCAGCAGGGTGTTCAGGTCTTTCAAGCACCAGCTGCCTGGACTCCTTGCCTGATGCCCTATAGTAATAGTAAACCTTGTGCTTTTCTTCACCTCGACCAAGTGTCAGAAGCTTGGCTTTACTGTGCTCAGGGGAGTGGACCCAAGTCTGGTTGTGTAACACTCACGTTTTTGCATTTTGCTGTACATGTGTGTGCATACTGAGTTGCTCAGTCACACCCCATGGACTGCAACCTGCCTGATTTGTCTGTCCGTGAGATTGTTTTCGAGGCAAGAACATTGGAGTGGGTTCCCATCCCCTGGGATCTTCCCAACCCAGGGTGTCTGGTTGTGTAACACTCACGTTTTTGCATTTTGCTGTACGTATGTGTGCATACTGAGTTGCTCAATCACACCCCATGGACTGCAACCTGCCTGATTCGTCTGTCCGTGAGATTGTTTTCCAGGCAAGAACACTGGAGTGGGTTCCCATCTCTGGGATCTTCCCAACCCAGGAATCGAACCCGAGTCTCTTATGCCTGCTGTAAATATATTTTACCTCAAAATGAAATCTAAACAAATGTTTAAAACATAGAAATTTTTAAATAGAGAGCACGGCTTATCTTTAAACATTTGGGACACTTGTATTTATAAACATGCATTAATATGGGAATGCTGAACATCACATATATTTGTATGTGAATACGTGTGGTATTTTATTTAATACTGTTGTTTTGTCAGATTGTAAGCCCTTTTGCTTTATAAGGATATGAGTTCCAATCCTACTGGAAGTATACAACACCTTGATGAGGTTTTTTTTTTTTTTTTTTTTTTTAACCCCCATCCAGCCCTATACATTGGATAACTGACATGGAAAAACTGCTCACCTGGGCAAGGAGGGACAATAGGCATTGCTTGAGTAGGGTTAAACCTCAGTTAAGACTGACTGCTACAGGAGATAATATGTCCGTCCACAGTGATCACCTCTGAAAACCCAGGCTTCATTTGCTCACTTCAGTTTTATTTGCAAATGGCACAGAATGCCTGCCAGCAAACCTATTAGACACCCTGGTATCTCCTGGGTGACGGACGGGCTTAATCTGAGGATGAAGCTTAGTTTCATTTCATGCAATATGTCAAAGATGATTCTTTTCTAAGTATGCTCCTAGCTGTTAAGAAAACATTATTAAAGTATATCATTATTATAATATATTACAGTATATTTTAATTTAAGATAAAATTAAACATAATAAACTGTATTCATTCAAATGATACTATTTGTTATATTTTGACAAATGTGTGAATGCTGTAACCACCACACAATCAAGATTCAGAAACTCCCATTATATCTAAAAGTTTCCTTTGTGCTTTGCAGTCCCTCCATACTTTACTCTTGGCCCCAGGAAACCACTGATCTTGCTGTCACCATATATTAGTTTGTGTCATCTTGACTGTCACATAGATGGACTCAAACACACACAACACAATTTTTTATGTGTCTAGCTTATTTCTACGGTACATATTAGAATCACAGCTACCACTCATACTAGTTAAATATCTACTGGTCCAAACAAGAAATGCAATGAAGATCAATAAAAAGAAAAATGGTAGTCAATTTTAACCAGCCAACTGCAGACTTTTAAAAATATATAGACATTTTATCCAAAAAATGAGGCCGTCATGTTTTGATGTTACTTGTAGGACCAGATACTTGGTTTTTTAAATTTTTATTTAGTTGTAGGTGATTTACAGTGTTGTGTTAGTTTCAGGTGTATGGCAAAGTGAATTAGTTATATGCATACATGTATGCACTGTTCTTTAGATTTGTTTCCCATATAGGCCATTACAGAGTATAGAGTTCTCTGCTATTTTATAGTGTGTATATGCAGTTCTAACCTCCCTATCTTGGGGAGGCTGCCATTATGCAAATTTACCAGTTATGTTTAATCAAAATCTCATGATAGTCAATGTCAATAATAATATGAACAGTTAGACTTTTCCTTTAGAGAACATATGCTCTCTCAGACAATTCTGAAGTACTGACTTTTGCAGAGGTGTTACGATAAAATATGTTAGAAAAGTAACAGACAAAAGGCACAAGTAAAAATACACAGTTTGCAAGGGAGAGGAAGAACATTAAAAAAAAGATGAAAATTGCACTACTTATGCAATTCAAGAAAATATACATTAGAGTTGAAAAGTTACACAATATTTTTAAGGAAATTATGCTCTATTATTTTCACATGCACATCACGATTTCTGCTGGCAGACACAGAAAGGGAGCACCCTTATTATCATTTTTAAATAATAGAAACATACAGTTAATTTCTAAACAAGCAATGCACATTTTCACTGTTTAGTATTCAAGAGCACCTACAATACGCACAAGGAGTACATTTCAGAAAGAAATGTACTTCATACTGAATTTGCTTTCTGTTCTATGTACTTTTACTTTATTTTGATGAGGAAATAACACCCCCCATGATAAGATGGCCTTGTGCCCTTTGGTTAGATAAGTTAAATTTTCTATAACATATAGATTCTTAATATGTTACTAAGCAAACACTCACTTTTCTAAGAAATGTTATCAATGCCTCGTTCACATAATCTTTTTATAAATTCTGCTAGTTTCCAAGCTCCCACTTATCCATTATTATGAGTTCCATTCTTCTTCCCCTTCTGACCACACACCAGGGCTTGGAGAGGGCCTTGGCTGCACTTGGGTACAAAAGAAAGCAATTTTGTTGTGTGAAAGGATGGGGTTTGCGTGTGACCATGTACCTCTGAGTGCTGCCGATAGCCTTCAGTTCAGTTCAGTTCAGTTCAGTCGCTCAGTCGTGTCCGACTCTTTGCGACCCCATGAATCGCAGCATGCCAGGCCTCCCTGTCTATCACCAACTCCCGGAGTCCACTCAGACTCACGTCCATCGAGTCAGTGATGCCATCCAGCCATCTCATCCTCGATCGTCCCCTTCTCCTCCTGCCCCCAATCCCTCCCAGCATCAGAGTCTTTTCCAATGAGTCAGCTCTTCGCGTGAGGTGGCCAGAGTACTGGAGTTTCAGCTTTAGCATCATTCCTTCCAAAGAAATCCCAGGGCTGATCTCCTTCAGAATGGATCGATTGGATCTCCTTGCAGTTCCGGAGTTCACCCAAACTCATGTCCTTCAAGTCAGTGAAGTCATCCAGCCATCTCATCCTCTGTCGTCCCCTTCTCCTCCTGCCCCCAATCCCTCCCAGCATCAGAGTCTTTTCCAATGAGTCAACACTTTGCATGAGGTGGCCAAAGTACTGGAGTCTCTGCTTTAGTATCATTCCTTCCAAAGAAATCCCAGGGTTGATCTCCTTCAGAATGGACTGGTTGGATCTCCTTGCAGTCCAAGGGACTCTCAAGAGTCTTCTCCAACACCACAGTTCAAAAGCATCAATTCTTCAGTGCTTAGCCTTCTTCACAGTCCAACTCTCACATCCATACATGACCACAGGAAAAACCATAGCCTTAACTAGACAGACCTTAATCGGCAAAGTAATGTCTCTGCTTTTGAATATGCTGTCTAGGTTGGTCATAACTTTTCTTCCAAGAAGTTAGCATCTTTTAATTTCATGGCTGCAGTCACCATCTGCAGTGATTTTGGAGCTCCCAAAAATAAAGTCTGACACTATTTCCACTGTTTCCCCATCTATTTCCCATGAAGTGATGGGACCAGATGCCATGATCTTCATTTTCTGAATGTTGAGCTATAAGCCAACTTTTTCACTCTCCACTTTCACTTTCATCAAGAGGCTTTTTAGTTCCTCTTCACTTTCTGCCATAAGGGTGGTGTCATCTGCATATCTGAGGTTATTGATATTTCTCAGCCTCCTGCATTTCCTTCATCCTGTGGTGCACATTTCATGATGACCAAGTCTCAAAAGTCTGTGGTCTGCTTTTTCTCCCACAACATTTAGATTCCAGGCTGGTGTGGCTGAATTCTTGAAAACTGGAATTGGTGGTTTCCTAAATGTCATTTTTCATTTTGACTAAGTAAAGTGAGTGAAGTTGCTCAGTCACGTCTGACTCTCTGTGACCCACGGGCTGTAGCCTATTAGGCTCATTTGTCCATGGGATTTTCCAGGCAAGAGTACTGGAGTGGGGTGCTATTTCCTTCTCTGACTAATGCACATTTTTTTTTTTTCAAATTTTACTAAAACTGAAATTGGAATGCATCTTAGAACTGACGGTACCTCTCTATCTATCTACCTGTGCATCTATCTGCCTACCTATCCATCTATTAGACCGCCTGTGGATCCATGTGGTAAGCGCTTTCATTATAAAGTCTGTCCATCACCCTCAGCTCAGTTCAGTTGCTCAGTTGTGTCTGATTCTTTGCGACTCCATGCACTGCCGCATGGAGTCCTGTCTATCATCAGCTCCTGGGGTTTGATCAAACTTATGTCCATCAAGTTGGGGATGCATCCAACAATCTCAACAGCACCTGCAATAAGCATAAGGAGAGACTTCCTGTTTCAGAGAGGCTCAGAGCCCATCGCCCTGGAGACGCCCTATTCAAGTGACGCCCACTGCCCTCCCTTGCCCAGGGGAGTAGTTTCTCCATGTCAGATAAATCCTCTCATCCTCACACTGCTTGAGCTATTTGCATTGCCAGGTTACAAATGTTATTGTCCTTAATTACTCTTTAAAATATCTTCAAAAATATGAAACTAGATTCAGCATTGAACATGTTATTATATGCTCCCATGGAAATAGAAGACAAGGATATAAAATTTGATAGTAAATATTCATTATTGGAGGAATTACCATAATTTCTTATATACTTGCAAAGCGATAACCAGCTTCATCTTAGAACCCAAGAGAGAAAGTTTAGTTTTATTACTGCAAAGGAATTACCTATTACATGCCAGGATCAAAGATAAGAAATCATTGTGTTATAGATTAATTAGCAACAGTTTTTCTTTAGTAATGCATAAAATAATAGTGATTTATTGTTTCTTTAATTGAAGTATAGATGGTGTACAATATTATATTTTACAGGTGTGCAATATAGTGATTCACTATTTTTAAAGGATGTATTCCATTTATAGTTAGGAAATATTGGTATATTCTCTGTATACATTATATATCCTTGTAGCTTATTTTGTTCATAATAGTTTATATCTCTTAATCTACTGCCCTTAAAACTCTCCTTTTCCTCTTCCCACTGGTAATCATTACTTTGTTCTCTTACCTGTGAGCTGCTTCTTTTCTATTATATTCACTAATTTGTTGTATTTTTAGATCCCACATATAAATGATATGATACAGTGTTTGTCTTTCACTTTTTTATTTCACTTAGCATAAGACCCTCCAAGTTCATCCATATTGTTGCAAATGGTAAACTTTATTCTTTTTTTTTTTTTATGACTGAGGAGTATTTCATTGTAAACCACATCTTTACCCATTCATCTGTTGATAGACACAGGTTGTTTCCATGTCTTGGCAATTGTAAATAATGCTACTAGAACACCGGGGTATGTATGACTTTTATTATTAGAGGCATCTTAGATACTGTAGATATGGTAATAGATTGACAAGAACTGCACCAGAAGGAAAATGCATCTTTAACAAAGCACCAGGAGACCTGGCTTACAGGGCATCTTCAGTTTCTTCCAAAAGACAATATTGTTACAGCTCTTAGCTAGAGTGATCATATAATTTATTGTCTAAATTGAGACCCTTTTACGAGTGAAAGGGGATGCTAGAACAAGGCATAAACTAGGACTGTTGCAGGGAAATCAGGACATATGATCTCTTTGAGGGCAAAAGACCTCACAAGGAAAACTAAATCTGAGTTTGCCTCTAAGTTTTTTCAGAAACAAGGTGAATCTTAAAATATTTTATAACAGATTAAATTTAAAACTATAGACCTAGTATCTTTAGGTTTCTGTTGTTGCTCAGTTGCTCAGCCATGTCCAACTCTTTGTGAACATGTGGACTGAAGCATGCCAGGCTTCCCTGCCCATTACTATCTCCCAGAGTTTGCTCAAACTCAGGTCTATTGTGTTAGTGATACCATTCAACCATCTCATTCTCTGTTGTCCCCTTCTCCTCTGCCTTCAGTCTTTCCCAGCATCAGGATCTTTTCCAATGAGTCAGTTCTTCACATCACGTGGCCAAAGTATTGTAGCTTCAACTTCAGCATCAGTCCCTCCAATTCAGGGTTGATTTCCTTTAGGATTGACTGGCTGGATCTCCTTGCTGTCCAAGGGACTCTCAAGAGTCTTCTCCAGCACCACAGTTCAAAAGCCTCAATTCTTCAATGCTCAGCCTTCTTTAAAGTCTAACTGTCACATCCATATAATACTACTGGAAAAAAAAAACTCCTAGCTTTGACTATACAGACCTTCGTCAGCAAAGTAATGTCTCTACTTTTTACTTAATATCTAGGTTTGTCATAGCTTTTCTTCCAAGGTGCACGCATCTTTTAATTTCATGGCTTTAGGGTACTGTACTAAATAGTTATATGGTCTGGTATTGGGGAAAAACATTTCTGGGAATTTAAGCAGAGTAGGTCATAGAATATTTACATTATGAACAAAGTTAAAATAACTATTATATGAGTTTCTGTTGTGTAGATCACCCACATCAAAGGCTGAAATCTCCATAAGTGAAAGTCTCATCTTTAGGTCTAAGAAAACAACCCCAAAGATATACTTTCTTCTTATAATATTTGTGTGTGTGTTCCTGTATGTAATTGCTTCAAGTTTTCAATGGTTAATGTCAGATTTTACTGCCCTACAATTCTCAGCTATTGCCTTTCAACATCTAGCTTGGATCAGAATCACAGAGACCCTCCCTTATCCCCTTATCCCACCTTCTGGGTCATCACAGAACACCAGGCTGAGTTTCCTGTGTTACAGAGCAGCTTCCCACTAGCTATCTATTTTACATATGATAGTGTGTATATGTTAATGCTATAAAAGGGAGGGGATATATATATGTGTGTGTGCGTGTGTGTATATATGGTTCAGCAGGTATAGAATCTGCCTGCAACACAGGAGAAGCAGGAGATACCGGTTCAGTCTCTGGGTCAAGAAGATGTCCTGGAGGAGGACATAGCAACTCACTCCAGTATCCTTGTCTAGAGAATCCCATGGACAGAGGAGCCTGGAGGGCTAAGGTCCATGGTGTTGCAAAGAGTCTGACATGACTGAAGCAACTGAGCCCAATAGCACATATACATATATATGTATATGTTTTATATAATATATATATTATGTATATATATAATTACAACTGATTTGCATGATTGTATGGCAGAACACAACACAACATTGTAAAGCAATTAGCCTCCAAGTAAAAAGAAAAAAGAATCACACAGAGAAGACTTGCCTGATGGTCCACTGGTTAAGACTGCATTTCCAATGCAGGGGATGCAGGTTCAGTCCCTAATGGGGGAATTAAGATCCCACACACTGCAATGCATGGCCAAAAAAATAAAAACAAATAAAAGCACAGGGTGTTATAAAAGAAAGAATCACACAGAGAATTTGTTAGAAGACAGGTATCTTTCCCCATGTCTCATCCTCAGATTCTGATTCAGCAGATCAGGGGCAGAACCTGAGATTCTCATTTTTAATAAGCTCCTGGTGATGCTGACACTACTGGTCTACAGGCTGCTCTTTGAAAAGCACTGCAGTGCTTTTCAATAGTTAATTGAATTACTACTCTGCAGTAGTTCACAACCTCATATATAAGCACTGTGCACAGATTCTGATTTAATTCGTTTGTGATCAGACCCACTGTTGGTAACACAGCTCTCCAAATAATTCTATTGTGTTGCAAAGATTGAAAACCACTGTTGTTTTCTTTTTCACTGTCCTTTTAATTTCAATAATTTGAAATGTCCGACAATTTTAATATATTCTAAGAACTCCAGGGACAGGCATCCTGACAACTGGATTTCCTACTTTGTCCCCAGATCCTAGAATAACCGTCTGGAACCTCACTGGTTTCCATTATACATTTGGCTGTTACTGACCAATGTTTCACTTGGTATCTTTATATACATAGTAAGGATACTGATATCTTCACTTCCTTACCTCCACTGGTGTTACAGTGATGCTAAAAATATCTTTTTAAAAAATTTGTATCTGTTAGTGTTAACATATGACAAACCACCTTGGAACTCAGGGCCTCAAGTAATAAGCATCTTTCATTGTTCATGAGTTTATACGCAAAAGTTCTGGTTACCAATTTCCATGTGTTTTTTTCCCCCCATACCACCAAGCAATTTTCACACACCACATAGGTGTCCTACAATTCAATGTAATTTTTTTTTTTTTTACTACATTTATTTTTGGCTAGGCTGGATCTCCATGGCCGCTCTGGCCTTTCTTGGTTGTGGTGCACTATTGTGGAGACTACAGTCTTGGTTGTGGGGACTATTCTCTAGTTGAGGTGTGCAGGCGTCTCCTTGTGGAGGCATCTCTACGTGCAGAGCATGAGCTCTGGGGTGTGTGGGCTTCAGGAGTTCTGGCACATGGGCTCATCACTTGTGGCTCCTGGGCACTAGAACACAGGCTCAATAATTGGGCGGCATGGGCTTCCTTGCCCCATGGCATGTGTGATCTTCCTGAACCAGACTCGAACCTGGGTCTCTTGTATTGGCAGGTGGATTCTTTACTATTGAGTCACCAGGAAAGCCCTCAACTCAATTCTGACCCCATCTGTGTGGAAATACTATCAGATTCCACAGGTTAAGGGCTCAGTTCTAAAAACTGGCTCTCCCTTTCAGATTCTAATCACAAGTCCAGGTTATTGTCTATGCTTCTAGCTGACTGATTATAAATCAGAGACTCCTACAACCAATCACAGGGTTGGGTCCCTTGGCAACCAGTCCCCATCTTTAGGTGAAGGCCAAAAGTAACTTCATTCACATAACAAAAGACACCCTTTTTATTTTTTTGTTTTTGCTTTCAACACTTAGGAATTCTAAAGGTTTTAGCAGCTGTATGCCAGAAAAGATGACAAAGACAAAATATGGATTTCTTTATTAATTATAAATTATAATATTACAACATGCCAGCAGGTGGTTCTGCTGGCTTAGATGAGGTCATTCTTGCATCTGTGGTCAGTCAGAGGTTGGAGACAGCTCTGTTCATCTTGGCAGGGCTCTCTCTGCTATATGGGAGTTGGCTGACTCTAGGTTGGTTTGTACTGAGAGACTACTGCCTCTCATCCTCCAAAAGGCTAGCCTGGGCTGGCTCACACAGAGGTTGCTGAAGTTTCTAAAGAGAGGTGGGGAGTAGGCAGGACCTCTCTGTGCCACAGTTCTATTTCCAGAAACAAGTCACCAGAAGTCTAGAGTCAAGGGGAGAGGAAATAGATTCTATCTCTTGGCAGGAAGAGCTTCAGTGTCTTAATGCAAAGAGCATGGATGCAGCAAAGTCATGGACTGGACCAGGAAAACCATCAGTCCACCCCAGCATATAAGGCAAAGACACCCAACTGATCTCCTTACATTCCAGCTTTAGAAGAATTCCCAATAAGTCTAGTGACAAAATGAGCTGATTTGAGCTCATTCTGTTTGTTGGTTTAGCTATTTAGTAAATGAAAGGCTCATTGGATTTAATTCCAAAGGTTTAAAAGATAAAGAGTTACCAATGCACCCCACCCCAGTACTCTTGCCTGGAAAATCCAATGGACAGAGTAGCCTGGTGGGCAGCAGTCCATGGGGTCGCTAACAGTCGGACAGACTGAGCGACTTCACTTTCACTTTTCTCTTTCATGCTTTGGAGAAGGAAATGGCAACCCAGTCCAGTATTCTTGCCTGGAGAATCCCAGGGATGGGGGAGCCTGGTGGGCTGCCGTCTATGGGGTCACACAGAGTCGGACACGACTGAAGTGACTTAGCAGCAGCAGCAGCAGCAAGAAACGTATATTTTCAATTGATATCTCTTTTTAATTAAGAATAGATATAAGAATTCTCAGTGGGAAACTTGGACCAACAAATGACAAATGGTTCACCACCAAACTTCGTAAGGATTATAACATACAGAAAGCTGAAATCTAGGAAACTAAAAGAAAATGTGCTCTGAAAGTTACCTTATGTTAAGTATGCTATCATGTAGTCCAGTTGGCTTTGATCTTCTTTGTAAATGTATGTAAGCAACAGAGGACTGCTTTAAAGGGGGTCTTAAAAAGGACCTCCAGGTTCCTGATTCCATGTACACCCGAGGCCAGGCTCTGGGCTTTTTTCTCAGCTGTCCTGACTGGCGTGCTCTCTCTGGGAGGCAGACTGCCATCTTTCCTTGCTCAGGACCTCTCTTGACGCCCAGAGTATTTTTCACCACTCCAAGAAAACTCTGGGTAAGAAATTTACCAGCTTCATTCCTGAAGGACCACGTTTGTGGGATAAGGGAAAGCAAACCACATGGGTTCAAAGCTCTTCCTTATACAGTAATAAACATTTGATCAACTGGTTTTACAAGACAAATCCCACACTATCCTGAGGGCTTCCCATCCCTAGGTTCTTTCTTCAAGGGAACCAGGCTCTTCTGTTTACCATGCTTGTCCTAATGGCTTATATTTAAACTTGTTTTGAAATGGTTTCTAAACAATTGTGTTGGTTTTTTTTTTCAGTATTTTTCAAATCTTCCCTCTACATACTCCCATAGCCCCATAACCTACACTTGGCAACACACACAGAAAGGCAGAGATAAACGCAAGGTCGACTTCTAAAAGGCAGAGTGAAGGCTGGTGGTGGTAGTTTTCTTCATCGGAAGGAGGCCCTCCAGCAAGCCAGCTGGAGGGACAAAAACGCCTTTACAGAGGGAGCAAGTTCAGTTGTTTCCAAAGCCTTGTTTATGTAACTCTTTAATTATAGCATAACCAAATCACAGGTATTTTGCCATGGGAAAATGTAAAGTCATTAAGCAACTTAAATACCTCCCCGCCCTTTTCAAGCAGACAACATGGCCATTAAGCAATTAATGCATGTTAAGACACTTCCAATTTTTTGGCATGAATGCTGGTTCAATCACTTGGGGCTGGAGAGCATAGATGAAACCTATGAAGTACAATTCTTAATGAGAAGCAAAATGTCTCATATGTTTCTTTTTAAAACGGAATTCAACCTCTCCCCTCCCCCTGCCTCCCCCAAGATGCCCAGAACATTAACCTAGTTGCAAAACCAGATTGGGTACTGTTTGACGTTGTCTAACATTTCCAATAGGTATGTGAGTCACATTTGGACTTTAATCTCTGTTAATTGGGTGTCTTCCCAGGCTTGTGAATTTTAAGCCTTCCGAATCCTTGGATTCTGGTGATATATTGGGCTGTGGTTTGTTGTGGGTCCTACAGAAAGAAACTTCATCTGCGTCTAGTTTCCCAATAGAGAGAGTGACCTGCCTTATTTTCTTGGGAAAATGTGGCCAGCATTGCTGACAGGGAGACATGTCCCCTTAGTGTAGTAGTAATATTATGAATTATTTTCTCCTAATGCTAATCAAGATTTGCTATGGGCTAAGCACTATTCTCATGGCATCTGGTCCCATCACTTCATGGAAAATAGATGGAGAAACAATGGAACCAGTGACAGACTTTATTTTCCTGGGCTCCAAAATCACTGCAGATGGTGAATGCAGCCATGAAATTAAGACACTTGTTCCTTGGAAGAAAAGCTATGACAAACCAAGACAGCATATTAAAAAGCAGAGACATTGCTTTGCTGACAAAAGGTCATATAGACAAAGCTATGGTTTTTTCCAGTAGTCATGTATGGATGTGAGAGTTGGACCATAAAGAAGGCTGAGTGCCAAAGAATTAATGCTTTTGAATTGTGATGGAGAAGACTCTTGAGAGTCCCTGGACAGCAAGGAGATCATGCCCATCAATCCCAAAGGAAATGAGTCCTGAATATTCATTGGAAGGACTGATGCTGAAGCTCTAATACTTTGGCCACCTGATGTGAAGAGCTGACTCATTAGAAAAAAAAACCCTGATGATGGGAAAGACTGAAGGCAGGAGGAGAAGGGGATGACAGAGGATGAGATGGTTGGATAATATCACCAACTCAATGGGCGTGAGTTTGAGTAAACTCCAGGAGTTGGCAATGGTTGGGGAAACCTGGTATGCTGCAGTCCATGGGGTTGCAAAGAGTCAGACATGACTGAGTGACTGAACTGAACTAAGATGCTATTCTAAATGCTGGGAATACAGCACCATATAAGAAGCATGAAGTTCCTCATCACTCATGGAGCATATTCCTTGGGGAGAAACAGACTACAAATAGGTATATCCATAAAAAAATAAATATATAATATAACCAAATTACCCAGAAGAAAATAAAACATAATAATCTGAAAATTCTTAGGGGGCTATTGTAAATTGGCTCATAAAGTAGGACCTTTGATGAAGAGTTGACACCTAACTGAGACCTAAATATTCCTAACTGAGACCTAAATATATCTAGCTGTTGAAACTTTTATTTTTATTTAAAAATTTTTAAAAACTTTTTATTTTATATTGGAGGGTAACCAATTGTAATAGCTTTTGGTGCAAAGCAAAGTGACCCAACCATATGTATGCATGTATCCATTCTTCCCTAAACTCCTCTCTCATCCAGGCTGCACATAACATTGAGCAGACTTACTTGTGCTGTACAATAAGTCCTTGTTGGTTATCCATTGTAAAAAAAAAAAAAAAAAAATCCACACCAGGCCTCCCTGTATCACCAACTCCCAGAGTTTACTCAAACTCATGTCCATTTAGTCAGTGATGCCATCCAACCATCTCATGCTCTGTCGTCCCCTTCTCTTCCTGCCCTCAATCTTTCCCAGCATCAGGGTCTTTTCAAATGAGTCAGCTCTTCACATCAGGTGGCCAAAATATTGGAGTTTCAGCTTCAACATCAGTCCTTTCAATGAACACCCAGGACTGATCTCCTTTAGGATGGACTGGTTGGATCTCCTTGCAGTCCAAGGGACTCTCAAGAGATTTTTCCAATACCACAGTTCAAAAGCATCAGTTCTTTGGTGCTTAGCTTTCTTTATAGTCCAACTCTCACATCCATACATGACCACTGGAAAAACCATAGCCTTGACTAGAAAGGCCTTTGTTGGCAAAGTAATGT
>SJYX01012412.1:97900-123412 GCA_006410675.1 Oreotragus oreotragus | reverse complement strand
ACTCTATTAGCCTTTGCCCTGCCTCATTCTGCATTCCAAGGCCAAATTTGTCTGTTACTCCAGGTGTTTCTTGACTTCTTACTTTTGCATTCCAGTCCCCTATAATGAAAAGGATATCTTTTTTGGGTGTTAGTTCTAAAAGGTATTGTAGGTCTTCATAGAACCATTCAACTTCAGCTTATTTAGTGTTACTGGTCGGGGCATAGACTTGGATTACTGTGATATTGAATGGTTTGCCTTGGAAATGAACAGAGATCTTTCTGTCTTTTTTGAGATTGCATCCAAGTACTGCATTTCAGACTCTTTTGTTGACCATGATGGCTACTCCATTTCTTCTGAGGGATTCCTGCCCACAGTAGTAGCTATAATGGTCATCTGAGTTAAATTAACCCATTCCAGTCCATTTTAGTTCACTGATTCCTAGAATGTCAACTTACACTCTTGCTATCTCCTATTTGACCACTTCCAATTTGCCTTGATTCATGGACCTGACATTCCAGGTTCCTATACAATATTGCTCTTTATAGCATTGGACCTTGCTTCTGTCACTAGTCACATCCATAATTGGGTGTTGTTTTTCCTTTGGTTCCATTCTTTCTGGAGTTATTTCTCCACTGATCTCCAGTAGCATGTTGGGCATCTACCAACCTAGGGAGTTCATCTTTAAGTGTCGTGGGTTTTTTTTTTTCTTCTTTTCATACTGTTCATGGGGTTCTCAAGGCAAGAATACTGAGGTAGTTTGCCATTCCCTTTTCCAGTGGACCATATTCTGTCAGCCCTCTCCACCATGACCTGTCCATCTCAGGTGGCCCCACATGGCATGGCCCAGTTTCTTTAAAGAAGCTATCAAAATGTATTTATATGTGGGTCCCTTCCAATTTGTTATTCCTATTTAAATCCAGGTTGTTATTTTTATGTTTGTTTTCTTAGCTTTTTAAAAAACTTAAAAAATTAAATTATTTATTTTAATTGCTAATTACAATATTGTGGTGGTTTTTGCCATGTATTGACATGAATCAGCCATGGGTGTTCATGTGTCCCTCCATTCTGATTGATTTTAACAATATGGCCAGTTCTTAACCCCTTTCCCCTCCTTCCCTCCCCACCCCATCCCTGTGGGTTGTCCCAGAGCCTCAGGTTTGGGTTCCCTGCTTCATGCATCAAATTTGCACTGGTCATCTATTTCACATATGGTAATATATGTGTTTCAATGCTATTCTCTCATAGTCCCACCCTCACCTTCTCCCACATAGTCCAAAAGTCTATATTTTACATCTGTGTTTCTTTTGCTGTCTCCCATATAGGATCATCATTACCATCTTTCTAAATTCCATATATATGCATTAATGTACTCTATTGGTGTTTTTCCTTCTGGCTTACTTCACTCTGCATAATAGATACCAGTTTTCTTAGCTTTTGGTGAAAGAATGGTTAATGTTTTTCTTTCTGTAGGTAGTTCCCTTCTCTTGTTTCAGACTTGGGTCTGTGGGCAAGATTGAGGTATTCTGACTTTGGAAACAAAGAGAAAAGAGAAGACGCTCCTACCACATGAACTGTTGTGTAACAATCCACTCTAAAATGTGGTGGATTAAGACATCAAATATTTATCTAACCCATGAATCTGTAGATGAGCTCTCTGTGCTCTATCTGGCTAGATACTTCTGGTTATGATCACGCACACGTGACCACACCTGTGCTCAGCCACACTCGGCAGGACAACTGTGCTTCTTGAGGTTGGCTGAGCTGAGCCCATGGGGTAACTGGACTCTGTGTCTCTCACCGTCCGACAGGTTTATTCTCAGAGGAAGGATTACAAGAGAGCGCGAGAAAGTTTGCAAGGGCTTCTGAAGCCTAGACTCAGGACAGGGCCAATGTCACGCTCCCAGAATTCAAAGCATTCAAAACACCACACCAGACCAGCCCAGTTTCAATGGCTGGTGAAATGGGTTCCATTTTAGATCACATTGGAAAGAATTTAGGGAGGGGTTAAGAACTGGCCATATTTTTAAAATCAGCTTAGCACAGCAGACAAACACTAACACTGCAGCCTAGAAATGTCCTTATTTACAGGACTGGCAAACGTTATTTATAAGGGACCACATAGTAGACATTTTTGGCTCTACGGGTCAGAAGCCTCTGCCACAACTACTCAGCTTTGTTGTAGTGCCAAAGCAGCCCTAGACAATCCGTGAATAAATGGACATGGGTACATTTCAATAAAATTTTATTAACAGAACAAGCGGCGGGCTGGATTTGATCCATGGTGCTATAGTTTGCTGATCCTTTATCTCTTATCGAGGTGAAATCGTTTTGCTAAAAAGGCCTTAGCTTTCAAACAAAGAGTGTGACTTCCATCAGACACTAACAAACTCTGGGAGGACCAAAGTTGACTCAAATATCAGACCACAGGCCAACGTATGGATGAGCTTTTGTTCTAATTGTCGGGGGAAGGGGGGCTTTTAGTTTTTAATTAATTCTAGTTTTTATTAATTTATTTTAATTTATTTTTAAATTAATTTTTTTTAATTGAAGGCTAGTTACTTTACAGTATTGTAGTGGTTTTGCCATACACTGACATGAATCAGCCATGGGTGTACATGTGTTCCCCATCCTGGACCCCACTCCCACCTCCCTCCCCATCCCATCCCTCAGGGTCATCCCAGAGCACTGGTCCTGAGCACCCTGTCTCATGCATCGCACCTGGACTGGCAATCTATTTCACATATGGTAATATACATGTTTCAGTGCCATTCTCCCAAATCATCCCACCCTCGCCTTCTCCCACAGAGTCCAAAATTCTGTTCCTTATCTCTGTGTCTTTTTTGCCGTCTCGCATATAGGGTCATCATAACCATATTACTAAATTCCATGTATATGCGTTAATATACTGTATTGGTGTTTTTCTTTCTGACTTACTTTGCTCTGTATAGTAGGCTCCAGTTTCATCCACCTCATTAGAACTGATTCAAAGTCATTCCTTTTAATAGCTGAGTAATATTCCATTGTGTACATGTAATACAGATTTCTTATCCATTCGTCTACAATGGACATCTAGGTTGCTTCCATGTCCTCACTATTGTAGACAGTGCTGTGATGAACACTGGGGTACACGTGTCTCTTTCAATTCTGGTTTCCACGTTCTGTATGCCCAGCAGTGGGATGTCATACAACCATTCTATTTCCAATTTTTTAAGGAACCTCCAAACTGTTCTCCAAAGTGGCTGTACTAGTTTTCACTCCCACCAACAGGGTAAGAGGGTTCCATTTCCTCCACATCTTCTCCAGCATTTATTGTTTGTAGACTTTTTGATAGTAGCCATTCTAACTGGGGTGAGATGGTACTTCACTGTGGTTTTGATTTGCATTTCTCTGATGATGAGTGATGTCGAACACCTTTTCATGTGTTTGCTAGCCATCTATATGTATTTTTTGGAGAAATGTCTGTTTAGTTGTTTGGCCCATTTTTTGATTGGGTCGTTTATTTTCCTGGTATTGAGCTGCATGAGATGCTTCTGTATTTTTGAGATTATTTCATTGTCAGTTGCTTCATTTGCTATTATTTTCTCCCATTCTGAAGGCTGTCTTTTCACCTTGCTTATAGTTTCCTTCGTTGTGCAAAAGCTTTTAAGTTTAATTAGGAAAATGTATTTATTTATGTATTTTGCTGTTCTGAGTCTTTGTTATAGCTTGAAGGCTCTCTAGTTGTGGCATGTGGAATCTAGTTCCCTAACAGGGGTTTGAACCTGGGCCCCCTGCACTGAGAGTAGAGTCTTAACCACTGGACCACCAGGGAATCCCCCCTGAGGCTTTAAAATGTATTTATTTATGTATTTTGCTGTTCTGAGTCTTTGTTATAGCTTGAAGGCTCTCTAGTTGTGGCATGTGGAATCTAGTTCCCTAACAGGGGTTTGAACCTGGGCCCCCTGCACTGAGAGTAGAGTCTTAACCACTGGACCACCAGGGAATCCCCCCTGAGGCTTTTAATACAGCATTTGTTTATAGACCTACTCACATAAATTAAGATGTCTGTCATTGGTAATGTTTGTTTGCTGCCTGAATATGATAATTGCTTGTTTATTTTTGTTTGTTGTAATTAGTTCTCTTTCAAGGAAGAAAGACAAAAGTTTCTAAGAGGAAGAAGATGGGAAATAGCAAAGCAATTAGAGGGTTCTTCTAGGATAGGGATGGAGCTCTGTTCAGGAAGCCAGATTCTCTAGCTGGAAGTGGTCCCAGGGATCCACAGACTTGTTCTCACACTTGGGTACATGTTAGAGTCACCTGCAGAGCTTTGCAAAATCCTCATGTCCAGGCTACACCCCAAGGCAGTTAAATCAGACCCACTGCAGACGGGAGCCAGGCATCAGCATTTTTAAACCTCCCAGTGGAAGTCCAACATGCAGCCAAATTTGAGAGTCAGGTTTTCTCTGCACCCTTTAGGGACTGTCTGTGGTCTGGACCATCCCATGCTTGCTTGTCCCCCACTCACCAGAACACCCCTTCTGAGAACCCATCAGGTCCAGGAATATTCTTCTTGGGAACTCAATGATACGTAATGCCAGGGTTGTTGTTCAATCACCCAGTCATGTCCAACTCTTTGTGACCCCATGGATGGCAGCACGCCAGGCTTCACTGTCCTTCACTGCCTCCATGAGTTTGCTCAGACTTATGTCCAATGAGTCAGTGATGTCATCCAACCAACTAATCTCTGAATTCTGATGCAGCCCCAGGGCCCTGAGCTTCAGTATTTGTCAACTTGAAAGACCATTTCGCTTTTCAAAATCTCACTTTTCTTTTCAGCATTCATCTATAAGCTTATAATCTCAGAGTACTCTATTTTAGAAGACCAATACTTTTTCAACAGAAATATTCCATCAAGGCTGTATATTGTCACCCTGCTTATTTAACTTATATGCAGTGTACATCATGAGAAACGCTGGACTGGAAGAAACACAAGCTGGAATCAAGATTGCCAGGAGAAATATCAATAACCTCAGATATGCAGATGACACCACCCTTATGGCAGAAAGTGAAGAGGAGCTAAAAAGTCTCTTGATGAAAGTGAAAGAGGAGAGTGAAAAAGTTGGCTTAAAGCTCAACATTCAGAAAATGAAGATCATGGCATCCAGTCCCATCACTTCATGGGAAATAGATGGAGAAACAGTGGAAACAGTGTCAGACTTTATTTTTGGGGGCTCCAAATCACTGCAGATGGTGACTGCAGCCATGAAATTAGAAGACGCTTACTCCTTGGAAGAAAAGTTATGACCAACCTAGATAGTATATTCAAAAGCAGAGACATTACTTTTCCAACAAAGGTCCGTCTAGTCAAGGCTATGGTTTTTCCTGTGGTCATGTATGGATGTGAGAGTTGGATTGTAAAGAAGTCTGAACACCGAAGAACTGATGCTTTTGAACTGTGGTGTTGGAGAAGACTCTTGAGAGTCCCTTGGACTGCAAGGAGATCCAACTAGTCCATTCTGAAGGAGATCAACCCTGGGATTTCTTTGGAAGGAATGATGCTAAAGCTGTAACTCCAGTATTTTGGCCACCTCATGAGAAGAGTTGACTCATTGGAAAAGTCTCTGATGTTGGGAGGGATTGGGGGCAGGAGGAGAAGAGGATGACCGAGGATGAGATGGCTGGATGGCATCACGGACTCGATGGACGTGAGTCTGAGTGAACTCCGAGAGATGGTAATGAACAGGGAGGCCTGGCATGCTGCGATTCATGGGGTCACAAAGAGTTGGACACGACTGAGTGACTGAACTGAACTGAACTGAACTGAAACATGAATAGCCAGAATTGTCTGAAGGCAGACTTCACAAAGAATATATTCAACTTTTAACAGTTAAAATAATCTTCTACTTAAGCATCCTCTGAACATGCCACTAACTGAAGTCAATATTTTACTAATTTTCCTGTAACTTGCTCAAAGCAGCATGGCAACCAGCTTTAAGGACTCTATTGGGTCAGTTACTATCCCATTACTTCATTCTGGTAATAGGTGGAAATTTAAGTTAAAAAGAAGTTTGGAGATCATCTGGTTCCCTGTCTTCTCCTATTTCATTAACAAACTAACAGCTCAAAAGTTAAGTTGTTTTTCCAACTTAGGAAAACACATGCAGGTGAGACTAGCAAGAGGCTACTTTATATATGGAAGATTCTACAGTGCTTTCAGGAAACAGTTTGCAGGGAGCACTAATCATGTTCTCTGTCCTGTTCTCTCAGCCTCTTTCTTTCTGCTGCACTCACTGCAGGGCCTGTGTTTCTGAAAAACAGTAGCTCCTCTTCAGAAGTGGCTCACTTCAGTTGTCTCCTCAAATCCATCCTCAAGGAATTCTAGTTTGCCAGTGTCATCTCACAGCTGTCTCTCTGCCTAGCTGATTCGTGCCCCTCACTGTTTGTCTTGGAATACAGCCGCTCCAGACCCTTCCTTTCTCCGGGGATTCCTCATAGGGGTCACCTGCACCAACCCAGAGGAGAGTGCATGACAGAGTTTCTTATGGAGCAGGGGGCCCCACTGCTGGACAAGGCCAGCTCTTTCTTAATGCCTCTTCTGTCAAGTCTTTTCTCTCTCCCATAATTTTTCTGTAAAGCCCTTCGAGTAAAGATATCAATAACTGGGGAACCAGCTGAGAGACTGTCTGGCCAAACATCTCTCCCAAGGCTGATTCTGCACCTGAGAAAAAAGGCTGCCCGGCTGCCCTCAGCTTTGATAGCCACCTGAAGTGTGGAGCCAGCCAGTCTGGGCTGGAACCTCCCCATTCTTCCTGCTGGTGGAATCCTAGCTGCAAATCATGCCTTTCATGAAGGAACTCTGAGAGTTTGCTGTTGCTTTTGCCATTTTTGATCTTCCCTGGTGGCTCAGACAGTAAAGCGTCTGCCTACAGTGAAGGAGACCTGTGTTCAATCCCTGGGTTGGGAAGATCTACTGGAGAAGGAAATGGCAACCCACTCTAGTATTCTTGCCTGGAAAATCCCATGGACGGAGGAACCTCGTTAGGCTACAGTACATGGGGTGGCAAAGAGTTGAACACAACTGAGCAACTTCACTCACTTACTTGCCATTTTCATCTGTGAATGGATGCTGCCCATTCTAGACTTGGAGAAAAATTGGGTGTAAGGCAAGCCCATCCAGATTCTAATCAAAGATATACACCGCCACCAAGAGACAGGGAACAGCCGAATTCTGAAGTGTGGACCAAAACCACATTAGTCAATAATCTTATAACCTAAGATAAATAACTAATATAACACAGTTATTTTAATGAGTATTCCAGAATATAGGACCAGATCACCAAATCCATGATTCAGTAGATGATGGCTTTTCTTTCTTATTATGTAAAAGTCAAAGTTTTTAATGATACAGAAAAGTAGAGAGGATAATGTAAACTCATATACTCACCACCTTGATTTAATACTTTTAAATGTTTTATCACATTTGCTCGATCTCTTTTTTCACTTTGGTAAGAGAAATTTACCCATGCAACACCCAATCTCAGTATAAATCTCTAAAAAATAAGTACATTTTCCTATATGACCACAGTATTATTATATTACTCAACAAAATTATTAATTTCCTAGCATCATCTCACAATTCAGTTCAGCGTCTCCAGTTGTTACTATAATATTTGGGGGATCAGATTTAATCAAGATGAGCACATCTAGCTTATGAAGGGACAAGTATCTGTCCCTGATTGGTCTGTGTGGCCTCACATTAGTCAGGGAAGACTGAAAAAAATGGTGAGACTGGGGAGGGAAAGTTTTCAGGAGAGGTAGTGAGACAGGCTGGGATCCTTTGCTGCAGTGCAAACTATAAGAGACTAGAATAACTGCATGAATGCAGCTGCTGGGGCAAAGCGGGAACAAGATACAAAAGACCAGAAACCCAACTGCCACTTCTGAGGGATCCAGAGCAAAACCAGGTTACTGAGTGTGATCCCTGCACACAGCACCGACCAGGGGGTGGGCAGACCACCCTAGCCACCCCCTGGACCTGCCGTGACTCCCACCTCATTTAAGGGACCAGCTTTAAGGGAGCGAGCAAGGGATCAGTCACTTGTTTTGCTACCTCGTGCTTCATCACAAGCCCCAGTAGAACCTTGCCTGCATTTCTCATCTGGCCTCTTATCAATTTCTGTTGATCAAAGAGTCCAAGGACCCCTACAATGGGGTAGAAAATTCCAGGTAGTGACAGCAAGAATTATAATACACGAGCAAGGAGAAGGTGGTCCATCCATGTCTGGAAGTAGTGATATAAATGATTTACTTTGTGACAGTCGCTTTCTGGGGAAAACATAAATGGTGAGACAGAGGAAGACAAATTGGCAATCTTTATGACTTAAAAGGAATCGATGTTTATCGATCAGCCCTTCATCATTTCAGAGGGCTTTAAGAAAAGACATCTCCTTTTATAGACAATGAAAAGGGACTGTAAGTTCAGATGGCATCACCCGAAAGCTCTCCATGCCCCCTGCTTACTTCACTTCCCGTTTTCTTGTTCTCCTCCTTGTTAGAAATCATAGCACCTCTATGCAATCGCATTTGAAAATGACCAAAGAAACTGACTAAAGGCCAAGGTTTGGAGAAGGAAACGGCAACCCACTCCAGTATTCTTGCCTGGAGAATCCCATGGACAGAGGAGCCTGGNTCTTGTTCTCCTCCTTGTTAGAAATCATAGCACCTCTATGCAATCGCATTTGAAAATGACCAAAGAAACTGACTAAAGGCCAAGGTTTGGAGAAGGAAACGGCAACCCACTCCAGTATTCTTGCCTGGAGAATCCCATGGACAGAGGAGCCTGGTGGGTTACTGTTCATGGGGTCATAAAGAGTTGGACATGACCGAGTGACTAAGCACCACATGAATGCTGTGTAGAGAAAATGGTCATAAAGCCAGTTCCTGGATGTTTCCTGGTTGGAAAGGAAAAGCTGTCAGAAATGAGTCTGAAAATTACAACATAATAGTTCTTGAAAGCCAAGAGACAGCACAATTTCTGGGTGTCTTGAAACTGTCTTGAATGCAAGAGAGAAATGAGGGCTGGAAGTGCTGCCACAGAGCTGCCCTAGGGCCGCCTGAGTCATCACACTAATTAGAAATGCAGATGCTTGATAGACTAGACTGACTTGCTAGACTGACAAGCTACCTGGATTGACTGTCAAATCCTGGGGCCTGGGAGTTTTAATCCAGTCTCCCAGATATTCTTGCACACTCAAATTTAAGAAACACTGGTCTGCAATATAGCCTCTCAGGCTTTCTCTTCAGTGTGTATCCTGCTTCCACAATTAGCACCTTCAAACTTCAACTTCCCCCCTGCTTTCTGTCTATAGCACAGAATTTTCCTTGTTCTTAACAACATAAGAAAGCAAGGAAGAAAAACATGCATATCAACCAGATTGGGAAAAAAAAAGAAATCCTGTCGTTTTCTACCTTACAGTTCTTCCTTTTATCTTTAGTGTTTCAAATTTTACATATGACCTATAACTGTACTCTCCAGGTCTCACAAAATACCACTGTGTAAGCACCCGACATCCACCTTCTACAGAATATCGCTCCAGAGACTTACCAGTGTGACAAGAGATGCCATGAGGCTAAAAGAACCAGATGACCTGCCAATCAGTGACTCTCACTCTCCATCTGTGCTCTTGACTGCCAGCAGCCGTGTTGAAATTTAACTCTTTGGACTTCTTAATATAACAGTGTAATACCATTTAACTTCTCTTTTCCTGTTTCTCAGGCCTTCTTTCTGCCCCTACTAAACAAGTGCTTTTTCCCAGACTCAACCTTCAACATTTGCTCTTAATTTTTCCATTCTCCCTCCAAAAGAGATAACATCCAATGTTTCCACTTCAGCAGCTACCCCCGCCAGTGAAGGGTCAGGATATCTAGATGTATGACATGTCAACTCACCAAGAGGACAGTTTCCAGTAGACGTTCTCCTGTCCCCTGATGTCCCAGCATTTTCTCCAAATCCTCAGTCTCTCCCAGCCAGGTCCCTTCTAATTTCCTTTTATCCACAAACAGGCTTCCACAACTCAGACCTTAAAGCTCATGTAACTTCAGCCACTTCTATCGTATCTCATGATGTCCCAAGCCCTAGATCTACTTTGCATGAATATTTTTTCCTAGCTTGCCTCTGTGGTTCTTGCCCAAGTCCCACTACACCCATCAAAATATTAAATATGTAGTAATGAGACAACTATTTTAGTAGACTTGAAAACTGTATAAACAAAGTCCCAGGTTAGGATCTGGTGGCTTGAGTTCTATTCAGTCTACCTCTCAGAGGCTCAGTTTCTTTTCCTATAAAATGATAGTTCGAGAACAGCTTATTTTATAGGGCTGTTGGGGAGAATATAGATTTCACATAGCACTTTAAGGTTATAGTTGTTAAGAATAATTATATGTTATTATTATTATTAAATGACTCTTGATTCTCCTTTAGATCAGGATGTGACAAATCGGGCTTGAGGTCTAAGTAAAATTATGAAATTGATGAAGTCAGCTTCCCCAGCTCATCAAGTCTTTAGAGTGATTTTTCTTCCTGTCAAAGCTGTGGTTTCACGAAGGTCTAAACATTGGCTGGCTGACAACAATCTGTCTTAGCAACATAAGATTTAAGCATGGATTTCATGCATGTGTACTTGTGTATGTGTGTGTGTGTGTGTGTGTGTGTGCACATGCACATGTGTGTGTGAGTATCACCGTGAAGAATAGCTTTGGGGAACAGCCAATTTCTCCATCTTTGAAATCTCCCCCAGGCTTTTTTTTCTCCTCCACTTTCTCAGGAGATACCCCCAGAGAGTTTGCCATCAAGAACAGAGAAAACTGAAGTCAGGATTTCCTCCTGGCCCAGCCACCCACAGGTACTATTCCCCCTCTTCTGGAACAAACAGTGAGAAGCCCAGCAGGCTATTCATGCCTGATTCACCCATTTATACCTCAGGGTCATTTTTAAGCTGGAGGCTGAAAATCGAATGGCTCTAAGTCCTTAGGTTGCATAGAGTAAAGTTTTATACTATGTATTCATTACAGTAATAACTTCACTGCTATAAAATCCCCTGATCAATCCAATATTCTAAATGCTGTTAATAATTTAGATAGGCTGTAACAACAACCCACTCCAGCATTCTTGCCTGGAGAATCCTGTGGACAGAGGAGCCTGGCAGGCTACAGTCCATAGTGTTCAGACATGACTGAAGCGACTTAGCACGGCGTGGCGGCTAGCAACGAAATGATCTGCAAAACCAAAGGGGAAAAGTAAGTATCGTAAATGGTGACAGAAGGACATATAAAGTATTTACCCGTTGAATACATAACACTCAGAATGTTCACAGTCATAAGTAATGAAATGGGAAAAGTTCAGACGTGTCCCTTATCCCCTGCTGTCTTTCTTTTTTGGAAGCAAAACTGAGAATATGATTTTGTGTGATGGTATAATGAAAACATTGTACTTTGTGCATCTGGGACAGTCAATGCAATTTTAGCTATTTTCCACAGCAAGCAGGGGGAGGGATTAACGTTTATTGGGCACAGATAGCTTTGTGAAAGTGAAAGTCTCTCAGTCGAGTCCCACTCTTTGCAATGCCATGGACTGTAGCCTGCCAGGCTCCTCTATCCTTGGAATTCTCCAGGTCAGAATACTGGAGTTGGTAGCCTTTCCCTTCTCCAGGGGATCTTCCCAACCCAGGCATTGAACCCAGGTCTCCTGCATTGCAGGAGGATTCTTTACCCTCTGAGACACCAGGGAAACCCGCAGAGAGCTTCACACATCTTAAAATTTAACCATCATGAAGACCATGATCATAATGAATATTAAGAAGCTGGGGCTCAGAGAGGCCAGAAATCTTGTTAAAGTCCAGACTATAGAACTGGGTTTGAACTCAGATTTATCTCATTTCATTTCTCTTCTCTAAAACCTTCTTATTGAAGTATAATATTCAAATGAAAATGCATGCTGGTCCTAAGTGGAAGGTGCTGAAATCTTTACTTCATAAACACTTCACGTAAGCAACCCCTGGATTAAGGAACTGAGACGCCCAGGATTAAGGAACCAGAACCCCAAATGCCTTCATGGAAAACCACTATACTTGATTCCAAAACCAGAGCTCAGTTTTGCCTGTTTTTGAATGTGAATAAATAGACATGTAACAAGTTCTCTCTTCTTCTACCCAATTTTGTGAAATTCATTATATCCTTATAAGCAGTTACAAACCATTGCTTCTCATTGCTGTATAAATATTCCATTGTAAGAATACACAATAATACATTTACCCACTCTATGGTGAATAAACAAGTGAAGTATTTCCTGTTTGGTGGTATTACAAATAATCCTGCTATGAACGGTCTTGGTTGACCTTATTTGACATTTCTGCTGGATCTATATCTAGGGGTAGAATCACTGTGTCGTGGAATATGCATAGCACCAACTTTATTGAATAATGCCAACAAATTACTCAAAGTATCTACCTTTCCATCTGTAGAATATGAGAGTTCTAATTATTCTACATCCTTGCCAACATGTGCAGTTGCCTGTTTTTTTCATTCAGCACATTTTAGGAGTGGATTGGTATCTCACTGAGATTTTAACTTCTATGAAAATTCTGAGCTCTCTTGACTTGTTTCTTCCTCCTGCTTCCTTTGTATCTGATAGCTTGCAACCAAATTTAGGGCCAACCAGCACCTCTAAATGCACACAGAGGTCTTCAAATGCATCGAGCCAAGAGGAGCAATAAGCCCATGAACAACAAGGTGGAATCTTTAGGTAAGAACCAATGTACTAATAACTATATCAAAAAAGGACAGATGAGAAGCAGTTAGTAGAAGTAGAGCATGTTACAAAATAAGTCCCAGTTCTCCACCCTGTATCCATGCCCTTTCAGCAACGTGACCTTCAGCTCCTCCCATCAAGAGGGAGAGCTTTTATATATGAACTGGCCTTTCAATTCACCTTAGTCCGTAGAATATAGCACAGTTAACAGTATGCCTGGTTGGTTTAGACTTCAAGATATCCTGAATGGTTCTGCTCATTGTGTGGCATCCCACTGCACCACCGGGCTAGGCTGTAGGAAAGTGAGAGACACATGAACTAGAGGAGAGCTGTCCCAGCTGAAACCAGGTGAGAGTTTTGTCCTCAGCAAAACCAGGACCAGGTGAGCAGAGTGCTGATCAATTACAGATTTGTGAATTTCTAAATGACTGTTGTTTCAATCCACCAAAACCAAGGAGGATGGCAAACTCTTCTGTTTCACACATTTTCCCCAAAGTGGACCCCCTGCTATAGTCTGATACTGATTTTCTCTGCCCAGTATTATCTCCTATTCCCAGGAAAAATATTTCTCTCCGCACTGTGTGACTTGTGGGATCTTAGTTCCCTGCTAGTGATCAAACTTGTACCCCCTGCCTTGGGAACATAGAGTCTTAACCACTGGAAAATTAGGGAAGTCCCCGATATTACTCTTATCTCTGTAATGTTCCCTAAAAGCCAAATGAGATGGGGAGGTCTTCTTTTTCTTAGTCTCCACTCTTACAGAGCTTTGTATTAACTGAAGATTTGGGGAGCACTCCCTTAGCAGAAGCAAGTTCCACAAGGGAAAGCCCTGCTTTTAATAGACTCCAATTTGCTCCTGGATCACCACTGCACATCAGTCCCCAAGTCCAGCCCCAAGAAGCCAAGAGTTGCCTGCATCAGCACATGCAGCTCCCTGAACTCTGATGTGCTGCCAAGCAATTCTCCTCCCAAAGCAATCAAACCATCCCTTTGCCAGGGATGAAAATGACTGCCTTTGATGTCTCACCGGATCTGTGCTAGAACATTTCCAAAAAAGAAGATGAGTCTGCAAAAGTCTTTCCTCGGTAGAGAGGTGATACAGCAAATTGGGCCCAAGTGTTGTCCTAAAATGCCCAGGAATTGCTTGTAATTTGTTCAAATGAAGACTCTGGTCAAGTAGGGGTGGGGCCTGAGTTTCAATATTTTCAGAACCTCCTGAGTGATGCTGATACCTCTGGTACATGGGCCGCACTTTCAATAGCAAAGGTCTAAGGTCCAGATTTTAGACAAACCGACCTGTGACTCAGTGGCTCACAGCTTCAGCTTTCTTGTCTGCTAGTTGGATTGGTATAAGATTTATGTGAGACTGTGCATGTAGAAAACTAATCATGACCCCTAGCACACAGGACATGTGGATGATATAGTTATTGTATTAATATTATGCAGAGATGTAGAGTTGCTCAATGTTTAATGTATAGTCTCACTCTCCAGAAATAGGTCTTGATTCTTATCAGAATTTCCATGCGCCCAGTGCCAGGCAGCTTTCGATGTTTTCTGAGTCCCATGTTCTTGTCTTGGCAACCTTAGAAGCAGTCCTAAAGCCGAGGTAAAATACAAGTTGTGGAATTTAGGTAGTTCTGAGGGAGTTTTACTTAGGATAAGAAAACTTAAAAACAGGGGTCCTAGAGAGGTTGTGGTGAGTCAGGGTCCCCTAATTTGAAACCTATGCTATTGAACCTTTCCCATGATTTCCACTTATGTCCAAAACCTGTGAAGTTTTTAGTCCTATGCATTTGTGCATAGCTTATAAGGTTAAGCTGAAAGAAGACTGCATCTGCCCCAAGCAAAAATACTCAGATGTTTCCCAAACCCACTTTCCCAGGCAAATCAAATCATTACACAGAAGGAATAGTCAGGTTTTATGGGACTCTTCCATTAGATATGTTCATTAAACCCTTACGACTCAACATGTGGACCAGGGACCAAAAGCACTGACATCATCTGAAAGTTTATTATCAATGCAGAATCTCAGGTTCCCCCCATCAGACCTATTCAATCAACTTCTTTGGGATGGGACCAGGGATCTGTATTTTAACAACCTCTCCAGGTGATTCTGAGGCATGTTAAAGTTTGAGAAGCTTAACTTTACAGCCTCAAACCAACAGTATCAACATGGTCCCTTCTCTTTTTAGGAATGTAGGAGCCCAGACCCTAATCAACAGTCTACCAAAGTAGAATCTGTATTTTAACAGGACCCTCAGGGCATTAGTATGCGCACTATAGTTTTAAAAATAATGCTCAAAGGTAGAACATACTTTGGGCTCAATCTACCCTCCAGGATACTGACTAGATGGATTATGGAACCAGGAAAAACATACGTAAATTAGTGGGATAAGAGAAGAATTCAGATAGAGCTGCCCTTACATTGTTATTGTTTAGTCGCTAAGTCACGTCTGACTCTTTTGCCCACCATGCTCCTCTGTCCATGGGATTTCCCAGATAAGAATACTGAAGTGGGTTAGCCACTTCCTTCTCTGTGGGATCTTCCTGACCCAGGGATTGAACCTGTGTCCCCTGCATTGCAAGCAGATTCTTTACCACTGCACCACCAGGGAAGCCCATTGCCCTGAAGCAAATAAGAAGGAATGAAAGCTTCAGGCATTACTATTCATACTTACAAGTCTGCTTAACCTATATTTAGGATGCTCTAGGCTTAAGCGGAGTGAGTTACAGATAGTGTTCTTACTGGATGACCACTAGAAGCGGGTTTCAATTTGACAGAACAGTGAGGGGGAAAACAGTTAATGGTATCTTTATTCCATCCCTATTCAATTTGAGTCAGACACCAGCAGGAAGAGGGAGGAGGCTTTGTTCTTGGCATTCCTTCCCAAATTTTTACTCAGGGCCCTGGATTTAAAACTGACTGCTTCTGCCAGTTCTAACTTCTTTGAGTCTCTAGGTATAGAAAGAGACTTCTGTGATTGGAAAGAAAAAAGCCTTCTGGACAAGGTGCTTCAGTGGACACATCCACCACTGCCTTATCGTGCCCACTACATGTCCTGCATGGGCCTGACTTATCCATCCAGGTCAACATCTGTGCTTGGCTCATCTTGGATTTTTTATGATCAGGGAATAAAAATGGGGAAACTGGACCTTTGGTAGTATCTGACCAAGATATGGTATTGGAACTACCATCAGAGTATGTAATAATTTTAAAGTTTATTTTCAAAGCTATATACATACATGTACATATAGCAACTGCTGACTTAAGCATATAAAACTCATCTACCTTCTTGTCCAGGTACTCCAAGCATCCAATGTGAAAATGTGATTAACCATGCAAGGGGGTTATTAAAGGAAATGCCTTGGGAGAAAATGAGGATGGAGCCAAGGAAGACTGGGAGAACTGTGAAACCATAATGATGTCTAATTCCTATAAAGGAGAGAGTCCAGGAAGGAAGGTTCTAGGGGCACAGAGATCACTGTGCAGCCTGGGAAAGTTTCAGCAAGGTTGTCAGGGAGCCCCTGAGCCAGGGTAGCCTGCCAGAGGAGCACTGTGACCCCCAGAAGTGGACCAGTGCTAGTATTCCTAAATGCTCAGTCACTAAGTCAGCGGTGATGGTGTCTATAGCAATGAGTATCCCCTGTCAACATCTCTTCCTATAGTTGGAGAAGTGCATGACACATTCTCAAAATCAAAACTTTCCTCCTCATCAAAAGCATTCAGTGTCGGCTAGTATTTAAAGAGACATGTATCAGTCTGTTTGGCACCTCCTGGAGGGAAGTTTTCATAAATATGAAATGCATCCAATCTGTACACTCACCTTAGACCTTCCACTGCTATCTGAGTAAATGGTTCAGGCTCTATACATTTTCTTTGGAGAAACAGCAATAAGAAGTTTGGTGTTGTCATGTCCAACTTGGACTAAAGTATTGATGGTTAACTAAGGCATTGACCATTGTTGGTCACCTTTGAGAAGCTAGGAAACCAATGTGGTGTAGTGAGTGTGAAGTGATATGTATACTGCCCTGAAACGTCAACAGAAGATTGGCAGCAAGGATTTTCTCCCTTGTGAAACTGAAATCATGGCACTTGATTGAGATTCACTTGATAGATTGGTTTTCCATGATGAATGACATCACACTGAAAAATTTGAAATGTTGCACAAAAGAAAAGTGCCTGAGTGAATTGGACTCATGTCCAGTTCAGCAGAATTGGGTTTATTTTAAGGACACAAATGGGATTAGAACTGGAAACAGAAAGTCCCAAAGAAGCAGAATAGAACCAGGGGTTGTCTATTATTTCTCTTCTGGGTTTACCTCTCAATTTCTTCAGATGCACAGATTCCTTTTTCCCCCCATAGTTTGGAGTTCAATCCTCGGTCCATCGTGTAGCTAAGAAGAAAGGCCCTGAATCTGAGGTCACCCATCACAGAAGCCCCTGCTGCCAAAAGGAACCCAGGGCTATTTCCTTGGGAAGCAGTTTGGACCAGGATATTTTAGTAAGAAAGGAGAAACTGGGCATGCCTGGCACCTAGACATATCCAACAGGTACAGATTATAAATTATAAATTGGCAAGGTGACATCATCCATAGAAACCAGACTATTGAATAAAAATCTAGAGCTATGCCTTATTCTTCTTCCAGTCCACATGACCTGGAACAAATCATGTAACTCCTCTAAGCTTCAATTTTCTTGCTGGGGGTAAAAATGGGTTATGGGGAAATTCAAATCATATAATTTGCATGAAAATGTGTTGTAAACTCTGAGATGCAAATAATGACCATCAGAGCTAAAGAAAGAATGGAAGCAAGCAAGCTGAGTTACTAACGTGCCAGGGAAGTGAATACACATCAGTGAAGAAATTCACTCAATGGTGAGGAGAAAACATACTTTGTTTTTTATTATAACATGCGCAATTTTTGACAGATTACCAACAGACACAATGGTTGATTAAATAAGCAGTGCCATGGTGATGGCAAAGGCTATCCGTTCATCTTTTCATAAAAGATAGATGTCAAAGTTGGGATTTCTTTTAACAAAGAATTGAGAGGGTCTTTAGAAATCAAAGAATCAGATTGCAGAGTCGGAAGCACCGGTCTCTGCAAATGTAATCTCTTTTTTAAAGCCTGTGTTTTCAAAGGCTTGCTGGTTGGCAGACTAGCAAAACAGCATATTCGTGAAAGAACAAACTGAGGACTTGTAAAGACTTTGAAGACAGGAGACCTGTGTCCTGTGCCGCTCCTGACTAGTTGTTTGTTCCAGGGTTATTTATTTTCCTTCTCTAGGCCTCCATTTCCTCAGTAATAAAACGTCTATAATTGATGACTAATGCTAATGTCCCTACCATCTCTGATGGACTCTGATTACAAGGAACTTCATCTGATCATGACCTAAAAAACTATTTTTTTTTCCCATCAGAGATGTTAGATGACATTAAAAAGTCAAATATGATTATGCTGGTATAGACACAATATTGTAACAAATTACCTCCCCACATTTCATTGCTTAAAGCAGCCACCTTTCATTTTTCACAAGTGCAAATGTACGGGGCCCCTTGATTGCCATGACTTGGGCGTGGTTGATCTTGACTGGGCTCACTCACATGTTGTAGTCAGCGGGTGAGTTCTTGTGGGTAGCTGATCTGTGTTGACCTAAGCTGGGTGACACAGGGCCTCTGCCTCTAGTGGATGGGTCTGTCATCTTCCAGGAGACTAGTCCAAGCTTATTGATGTGCCAGTGGAAAGTTCCATGAAAGAGAATGGAAGGATGCAAGAACTGGCACTTAGTCATTTCCACTGCATTTTACTGATCAAAGAAAATCATAAGGTCAGCTCAGGTTTACCAGTAATGAAGTAGATGTCACCTCTTGATAGAAGGAACTACAAAATCATATTGCAGAAGTGCATGGAAAGAGACAGCAATGACAAACTGGGGACATTTTGGGCACTAATCAACCAAATGGTAGCTAGACTGGTCTATATGATTCTTTCTGAAACACTTCACAATATTTTCCTAAGTCAAACAGGTTAAATCTCCACTCCTACACAGCAAGGAGAACCACAAGGAGTAGCATTCTGTTCATCTCTTTCTGGAAAATCCTCAAAACAAACACAAGAATAAGGACATGGCATTTGCCTAAGGAACAGTAGGTTAATGGCTGGTTTATGTCCTTTCAAAAGAATGGTTAGTGTCCCAGATGACCTAAAAAACTCTTAGCCCTTTTTCCCAGTCCATAAGTGCTGTCCAGAGATTTTTTTTTTCAGTGCAGTCTTCATGAAAACTGCAACAGATTCAAATTAGCAGAAGAGAAGCTAAGAAACTGTCCTCATATTAGCTATCCAAACAAAAGTCCCAAAGTTCCTCATTCCTGTTGAAGTCAAGTGGTAAGTGTACCCTAGAAATGGAGACCTCACTGTTCTCCCATTGCCTTCCTCCAGCTTCCCAGGAGCAGTGAGGCCATTTCAAATGCTTGGTAGGCACATATGGCTATTGGACAGTTCAGATACAGAACACCTTTGCCACTGGAGAAATTTCTGATGAAAGAGGTGATTTGGGGAATGACTAAAGGTATCTGGAGAAGGCTGGCCCATGTGGGGCCTTGGCCAACCCTGAGATATCCATGAAGGAACCAGACACCTGGAAGAAAAGGTGGTGGCTATCCAGACTGGACAGTCCTAGGTCTTTAAACTCCAAACTCACTCAGTAACCTTGGGAAATGCATTAAATTTGTTCAATCATTAGTTTATTCTTCAGGAAAACAAGAGGTTAGGGTCAATCAGGGCTTCTCAAACTTGCATGTATCTGTACACATGAATTATCTGAAGATCTTGTAAAAAATGCAAATTCAGAGGTGACTGAGAGACTGACATGCTTCATTTGAAATCAGCTTTCAAGTGGTGCCAGTGATACCGATGTTCTTGGTGCATGGACCACTCTTTGAGTAGCAAAGGATTAAATCATAGAGCCATTGAACATTGCCTCGGAAAGGATCCCCTATTCCAATCCTGTCTCTATGGTTCTATCCAGCCCTAGAGTCCTTGCGGTCTGAGAACCTGAAGGTGCCCTGGTGTGAAGGTGTCCTGGTGCCCGTGGCTCTGTAAGAATTTTATGGTCATTTGAATTGTTCAATAAAGTGACAAAAATGACCTCAGAATGACACCACAGTTTCCTTGTAACTATGTAAGTAAGGAGAGACTTGATTTTTTTCTAATGGCTTATATGAACTAATGGGCTCTTACAGCTCATGCCTTCCACTCAGTAGAGACTGAATAATCTTTACATTTGCTTAAATCATTACATTTGCTCTAGGATCTAATATCCGATGATCTGAGATGGAGCTGATATAATAACAATGGAGACAAAGTGCGCAATAGATGTAATGTGCTTGAACCATCCTGAAATCATCCCCCTCCACTGTCCATGGAAAAAGTGTCTCCCACGAATCCAGTTTCTGGTGCACAAAAGGTTGGGGACCGCAGCTTTAAATGATCTACCCAAGGCCACTCTCCTCACATGTTAATTGTATGCAGTAAAATACGGCTATTCCTAATAGCATAGCTATTCTTACTTAAAATTGGCAAGTGAGACAGCAGAGAAGCAGCACAGATTCATACAGCAAGTGAGATTGCTCCAGAAGTAATGACTGGCAAAATCTAGATTTCTCCATATGAACAAGTATGATGACTGGTAGAAAAATAACTATATACTATATTCATATGCTATATTATGCTATACTACTATACAGTTTGCTTCCACAGTACGCTCTTGAGCCCCTACGTCATTAGTCTTGAATCCAAAACCTGCTGCTTTCTCATGACCCCAGGAATGGGTGGTTTAAGGGAGCAGCACCGCTAGGTGATGTGCTGTGGCCCCTTTAATGTGAGCCATTCAGTTTTTCTGAAATGGATGGGTACATTTTCTGCATTTGCAAGTTGGATTCCGAGGCTAGGAATAGTAATGCTGAGGAAGCCAGAGTACAAAAGAAAAGGATAAAAGGGCAAAGGACTGAAACCCACAGGGAAAGGCAATTACAAGGTATATTCATGTATGCTATGCAGAGGGAGGGATTTATTACACTTCCAGGGTTTTCAGTTTTGTTTGGGGGATTTTTTTTTCTGCATAAAAGGTAGGGCGAAAGAACTGATATTTGTCAGTCTGAATTGGATAAGTGTAGTTGCAAAGAATAAAGGGAGCTTTCAGAAAGTGGGCAGCTGCAGCAAAGCCCGAAGCCATGGTACTTGATACTGCAATGTACTCTCAGTGTTTCTGGGCAGCTTTTGAGAACAGCAGGCAAGGCATTCAGGGCTGAAAACAATGGCAAATGTCAAGAAGGAAAGAAAGAATCTAGAGCTGAAAAGACTGTTGATTGACAAGTAGGACAGATCAAAGAGAGAAATTCATATCAAGTATTTACAATTATGATGTTAATAGAAATCAATAATCATAAAAAGAAACTATAGCAGAAAGTTTTAAAAACCAGCTTTCAATCATAAATAAAAATGAAAGAAGAAACTGGCCCAAGACTCAAACACTTGCCATTCTGTGCATTCTGATTTTTTTTTTTTTTTTTAGAAGCTAAGAAACTGTCCTCATATTAGCTATCCAAACAAAAGTCCCAAAGTTCCTCATTCCTGTTGAAGTCAAGTGGTAAGTGTACCCTAGAAATGGAGACCTCACTGTTCTCCCATTGCCTTCCTCCAGCTCCCCAGGAGCAGTGAGGCCATTTCAAATGCTTGGTAGGCACATATGGCTATTGGACAGTTCAGATACAGAACACCTTTGCCACTGGAGAAATTTCTGATGAAAGAGGTGATTTGGGGAATGACTAAAGGTATCTGGAGAAGGCTGGCCCATGTGGGGCCTTGGCCAACCCTGAGATATCCATGAAGGAACCAGACACCTGGAAGAAAAGGTGGTGGCTATCCAGACTGGACAGTCCTAGGTCTTTAAACTCCAAACTCACTCAGTAACCTTGGGAAATGCATTAAATTTGTTCAATCATTAGTTTATTCTTCAGGAAAACAAGAGGTTAGGGTCAATCAGGGCTTCTCAAACTTGCATGTATCTGTACACATGAATTATCTGGAGATCTTGTAAAAAATGCAAATTCAGAGGTGACTGAGAGACTGACATGCTTCATTTGAAATCAGCTTTCAAGTGGTGCCAGTGATACCGATGTTCTTGGTGCATGGACCACTCTTTGAGTAGCAAAGGATTAAATCATAGAGCCATTGAACATTGCCTCGGAAAGGATCCCCTATTCCAATCCTGTCTCTATGGTTCTATCCAGCCCTAGAGTCCTTGCGGTCTGAGAACCTGAAGGTGCCCTGGTGTGAAGGTGTCCTGGTGCCCGTGGCTCTGTAAGAATTTTATGGTCATTTGAATTGTTCAATAAAGTGACAAAAATGACCTCAGAATGACACCACAGTTTCCTTGTAACTATGTAAGTAAGGAGAGACTTGATTTTTTTCTAATGGCTTATATGAACTAATGGGCTCTTACAGCTCATGCCTTCCACTCAGTAGAGACTGAATAATCTTTACATTTGCTTAAATCATTACATTTGCTCTAGGATCTAATATCCGATGATCTGAGATGGAGCTGATATAATAACAATGGAGACAAAGTGCGCAATAGATGTAATGTGCTTGAACCATCCTGAAATCATCCCCCTCCACTGTCCATGGAAAAAGTGTCTCCCACGAATCCAGTTTCTGGTGCACAAAAGGTTGGGGACCGCAGCTTTAAATGATCTACCCAAGGCCACTCTCCTCACATGTTAATTGTATGCAGTAAAATACGGCTATTCCTAATAGCATAGCTATTCTTACTTAAAATTGGCAAGTGAGACAGCAGAGAAGCAGCACAGATTCATACAGCAAGTGAGATTGCTCCAGAAGTAATGACTGGCAAAATCTAGATTTCTCCATATGAACAAGTATGATGACTGGTAGAAAAATAACTATATACTATATTCATATGCTATATTATGCTATACTACTATACAGTTTGCTTCCACAGTACGCTCTTGAGCCCCTACGTCATTAGTCTTGAATCCAAAACCTGCTGCTTTCTCATGACCCCAGGAATGGGTGGTTTAAGGGAGCAGCACCGCTAGGTGATGTGCTGTGGCCCCTTTAATGTGAGCCATTCAGTTTTTCTGAAATGGATGGGTACATTTTCTGCATTTGCAAGTTGGATTCCGAGGCTAGGAATAGTAATGCTGAGGAAGCCAGAGTACAAAAGAAAAGGATAAAAGGGCAAAGGACTGAAACCCACAGGGAAAGGCAATTACAAGGTATATTCATGTATGCTATGCAGAGGGAGGGATTTATTACACTTCCAGGGTTTTCAGTTTTGTTTGGGGGATTTTTTTTTCTGCATAAAAGGTAGGGCGAAAGAACTGATATTTGTCAGTCTGAATTGGATAAGTGTAGTTGCAAAGAATAAAGGGAGCTTTCAGAAAGTGGGCAGCTGCAGCAAAGCCCGAAGCCATGGTACTTGATACTGCAATGTACTCTCAGTGTTTCTGGGCAGCTTTTGAGAACAGCAGGCAAGGCATTCAGGGCTGAAAACAATGGCAAATGTCAAGAAGGAAAGAAAGAATCTAGAGCTGAAAAGACTGTTGATTGACAAGTAGGACAGATCAAAGAGAGAAATTCATATCAAGTATTTACAATTATGATGTTAATAGAAATCAATAATCATAAAAAGAAACTATAGCAGAAAGTTTTAAAAACCAGCTTTCAATCATAAATAAAAATGAAAGAAGAAACTGGCCCAAGACTCAAACACTTGCCATTCTGTGCATTCTGATTTTTTTTTTTTTTTTTTTTGTGTATCTTGCTACTCAACTAACCAATGAAAAGAAAGTTTCATAACTGTGTTTGAATTTCTTTGCCTTAAAAATTATCCAGTGAAAATATGTTTGGAGAAGCACAAGATGGGGCTCATGTATAATCCACTGCAAATCAAGCCTCAAAAACAACATCTAAGCATGTGCTTTTGTGATTCACAAGAAATGTTTTCTGAGCAGCAAGATTCTGCAAATGCATCGCCTGGGCCCTCTGGGCTTGTTTTCACTTCCTTCTCACTTCCACTCTGTGCCCCACAAAGGTGGGATGTGCAAAGCTTCCTGGTGGCAGATTGGGATGGCAACCCTGAAGGAAAAACCCTGTTTCGGAAACTTGCTCAGGCTTGTTTGGGAGCAGGGTGATTTAGAAACTCAGGGAGAAATGTTGAAATCAGTTATTGCAAAATCGCTTTTGCAATAAGTAATGAATAAAAACTGAAGGAAAATCTCTTTCCTCCTCAAAGTAAAAAACTACCATCAGACTTGTCTAAACAGCTCTTCAGTAATAGAACTTTAAAGGCAACATAAACTAAAAGTGCTTCCCATAGCCAAGGCCAGAACCTCTGGCTATTTTTGATTGATTTATTCATCAGTAAATACCAGCCCGGACATGATAGGCTCCGAGCGGAACCCAGCACAGTGCTGACAAGGAAGAGTAATGCCTCTCATGGCTCTGAGACACCAACTCAGGTGTCACCTCCTTCCTGGCTGCCACTGTCTCACCTGGCTCCATCTCAGTTGTTCTTTATCTAAACATTGACCTTTCCATCATAGGTTTTGGTACATCTGAATTCTGTTATTTTCTACACCAGAGCTCTATCTCCACCCACTACAAGATTATTGTGAAGATCGTTTTTAATTGTTCAGTATTGTAGGCCCAGGATGTACAACAGTGTCTATCTATGGTAGGGTCTTAGAATATGTTTATTAAGGAAGTGAATGAAGATGGTACCAGCCAACCAGCAACCTTCCTGTTCAGATGCATAATACACAGAGAGAAAACCATAAAGCAGTAAGTGCAAGATCCCGAAGAAAAATCAGTTTCTACAGGAGTTAAACTTTTAAAAGTTCACTTCTGAAGACTATCAGAGACAACACTCCCCAACTTTTAATGAACTTTCATCTGTTTATGGATTCAAATCCATGTGAGTAAATTCAAATCACAGTGAAAGCAATAATTAATTCTTTTTTCAAAATGACATTCTGCCAATAACATGTTCTGATCAATAGAAAATGATAGAGTCTAGGAATTATGAAAAATACACATGGTGTTTGAACATGTATCAAAGGAGACATTTGAAAACAGTAAAAAAAACAGTGTCAGATTAATAAAAATTTCTGGGAACACTAGTTTGTCTTTCTTAAAGTTGAATTTCCTTTTCTCTTTATACCTTTATAAATTGCACCTTACTTGATTCTTTAATGTAATTAAAAATAAAGTTCTGGAAGAGAATATTGGTAATATGTAATATAATTTATAGTGACAACTTTATATAATTACGAAGATCATGGCATCTGGTCCCATTGCTTCATGGAAAATAGATGGGGAAACAGTGGAAATGGTGTCAGACTTTATTCTTTTGGGCTCCAAAATCACTGCAGATGGTGATTGCAACCATGAAATTAAAAGACGCTTACTCCTTGGAAGAAAAGTTATGACCAACCTAGATAGCATATTCAAAAGCAGAGACATTACTTTGCCAACAAAGGTCCGTCTAGTCAAGGCTATGGTTTTTCCAGTGGTCATGTATGGATGTGAGAAAGCTGAGTGTTGAAGAATTGATGCTTTTGAACTGTGGTGTTGGAGAGGACTCCTGAGAGTCCCTTGGAATGCAAGATCCAACCAGTCCACTCTAAAGGAGATCAGCCCTGGGATTTCTTTGGAAGGAA
>SJYX01012412.1:56400-94917 GCA_006410675.1 Oreotragus oreotragus | reverse complement strand
GGGTGTGGGGAAGGGGTGGGAGGATCAGGAGGAGGCAAAGAGAAGAGGGGAGGAGGAGGAAGGAGAGGAAAAGAGACAAAGGGGGGGAAAAAAAGAGGTGTGGAATGGTCATATACTGACTATCTGTATAGTGGAATGATGCGCTACAGTCCAAGAAAGGCAATACACTTGGATTTGTTGTTATAGACAGATCTCCAAAACAACAGAAAAAGGTGAAATAAGGACAGTTGTAAAAAACCATATTAAACAGTAAAGAAAAGAGAGAGAGAGAGAAAAAAAAAATACCCTCCTATTCCGGAAGAATGCAGAATAGCCCTAAAAACAGGATGTCATTCTTCAACTTGCCCCATATTTCATATCAGCACAGGTATACCAGCTAGTCAGTGATAAGTAGGCTGGACTAGTAGAAAAAACTTCCAATTTAAGAAAATGAATTAATTTGAGAATACCAGTAAGACATTTTCTAGCCATTAGAAGACAAAGAATAGGTATTATGGCAGTGTTTTTCTAATGTTTCTGACATACAAGGGAAGATGTGTGTTTTGCATTATGAACTACTAACACACTCACAAACTGAAAGAAAAGTTTAATCAAATAATACGTTCACCTAATTACACATAACTCGATATTTTCTATCCTTTTCTTATTCCATTCTGTGACATTAGAAAGACAATGCTGATCCTGACCAATTAACTTTATTTCATCTAATAGTTATATGAAACTTCATGTGAACAGACACTGGTGTGAAAGACTCCGTGAAGGCTCTCTAATCAGATTGATCTGGGTACTAAATCCAGGCTGACAATTTGTTACTGTTGTTCAGTTGCTCTCCTGTCTGACTCTTTTGTGACCACATGGACTGTGGCCCACCAGGCTCTTCTGTCCGTGGGATTTCCTAGGCAAGAATACTGGAGTGGCTTGCCACTTCCTTCTCTAGGGGATCTTCCGAACCCAGGGATTGAACCCAGGTCTGCTACAATGGCAGGTGATTCTTTACCACTGAACCACCAGGGAAGCCCCTGTAATTGTTATGCTGCTGCTGCTGCTAACTTGCTTCAGTCATGTCCGACTCCATGCAACCCCATAGACAGCAGCCCACCAGGCTCCCCTGTCCCTGGGATTCTCCAGGCAAGTACAATGGAGTGGGTTGCCATTTCCTTCTCCAATGTAGGAAAGTGAAAAGCGAAATTGAAGTCACTCAGTCATGTCCGACTCTTAGCAACCCCATGGACTGCAGCCTACCAGGCTCCTCCATCCATGGGATTTTCCAGGCAAGAGTGCTGGAGTGGGTTGCCACTGCCTTTTCTGATAACTGACATAGTAGCTATTTAATTTCTCTAAACTTGGCCTCACCTGTAAGAAGAGGCGTTTAATTCCTAAAATACAGATGGCTGGAGATTGAAATTGTGTAGGGTGTGATGACCCCTGTCAGCACCAGCGTTCCACTTTTTCATTCACTGAACAAAGAGTTCTTGAAGAAAATGGACTTGACTCCTGTTCTCAGGCAGCTTGCCTTCTCATTGTGCAGTCAGTAACCTGCAAGCTGCTGACATCAGCTCATGTATGTGAAGTTGCTCAGTTGTGTCCAACTCTTTGCGACCCCATGGACTGTAGCCTACCAGGCTCCTTAGCCTGTGGAATTTTCCAGGCAAGAGTACTGGAGTGGGTTGCCATTTCCTTCTCCAGGGGGGATCTTCCCAACCCAGGGATTGAACCTGAGTCTCCCACACTGCGGGCAGACACTTTACCGTCTGAGCCACCAGGAGGCCTCAACTCATACTGAGGTAAATTCACCATGAAACTGTGAAAGGTTAGTCGTTCATTCATGTCTGACTCTTCACGACCCCAAGGACTGTAGCCCACCAGGCTCTTCTTGGCCATGGGATTCTCCAAGCAAGAATGCTGGAGTGGGTAACCATTCTCTTCTCCAGGGGATCTTCCTGACCCAGCGATTGAACCTGGGTTTCCTGCATTGCATATTCATGTCTGACTCTTCACGACCCCAAGGACTGTAGCCCACCAGGCTCTTCTTGGCCATGGGATTCTCCAAGCAAGAATGCTGGAGTGGGTAACCATTCTCTTCTCCAGGGGATCTTCCTGACCCAGCGATCGAACCTGGGTTTCCTGCATTGCAGGCAGATTCTTTACTATCTGAGCCACCAGGGAAGCCCAAAATTCACTGTAGATTTTTATAATTTTTTTTTAAAGAAATTGAGGATTAAGTCTGGATTCAGTAGAGAGGAAGCTGTGTAGCAAAACTCATTTGTCATGAATCCTGATTCTCAGGTGGCCCATGGTTCTCAAGCAAGGGCAATTTTGTCCTTCAGGGGGTATTTATGGTTGCCACAACTGGGAGATCACTACTGGCTCCTAAGGTTAGAGGCCTAGGAAGCTGCTAAACATCCTCCAATACTCAGGAGAGGGCCCCCCAAATCAAGAATTATCTGGCCCCAAGTACCAGTAATACCCAGCTTGAAAGAAGTTGTGTCATGAGAACTGAACCACTGTGATGATTATGACTGGAAGTGCCTTTAGAGTCTTAGTGTGGGAGTCATTCTTGCCAGCTTGGGCAAGTCTCCAAAGCTCTCAGTTTCAATTTCCTCATCTGTGAAATGGGTGTAATAATATCTGTCCACCTCCATAATAGGTTGAGATGTGCAAATCAATTCAAAGATGAAAAGCTTTAAGACTGGGTGGCCAATTTCACATGGGTACCTTTTTTATTACAATTATGGGCCTTTTCATAAAATAAAAAATTGCCAGCAAGCTTCAAAGATTTTGTTAATTAAAAGAGAGGTATCAAAAGCACAACACTAGGTTAATTATTACACCAACACCCAATTTTCATCGTTAGGAATATGGCTAGTTTGAGAGGGGTCTGCACTATAACAGTATAGGTTCAAAAGAGAATCAAAATTAAATTAGCTTTTATTAGTGCCAACATTCCAAACATCTGATGTGAAACTAACAGAGCATATATTATGGTTACTCATTATTCATTCTGTTTACAGATACTTCCCTTCTCTATACCATCCCAGACCCAAAGAGGCAATAATCCAACATGTGCCAAGAATTACAAATTGTGTCTTGCTCAGTACTTGACTATCTTTCCAAATTTATCAAGGTTCACTAAAAAACCACCTTGCCAGTAGCTGTTATGGAACATGAGAGGATGAGTCAGTAGTTTCCTTTTCCCTTGCATACTCACACCTCCGTATCGGTCTCTTAGAGGACCATCTATCTTGTGGCTCTGTGTATGTTGCTGGTTTGTTCCTCTCCTTTGTAACCTCACACTGTCTGATTGTGAGTCCAGGGATGGGAGGATCTTGCCTTATCCATTTCTTTTCTTTTTAAAAAAAATACATATTTATTCATTTAGTTTGGGCTGCACCAGATCCTCGTGGTGGCACGGGGGCTCTTTACTGCAGAGCCGAGGCTCAGTAGCTGCACCACACAGGATCTCTCGTTGTGGCCCTCCAGCCCAGCTGCCTCACAGCACGTGGGTTCCCAGTTTCCCAACCAGGGATCAAACCTATGTCACATGTGCTGGAAGGTGGACTGTTAGCTGCTGGACCACCGAGGAAGTCCCACCTTATTCATGTTACCATTTGTAAAGAATAGGTGTGCAATGTAATCAAGTGAATGGGGTTCTGCAAATATTTCTCAGAAGAGGTCTTCTTACTATTTTCAGTCTTTCTTTGCTCTCCTGCCTCTGTGCAGAGTTTCTTGGTGAAAGCTTACAGGAGGAAACAAATATGGTCCCTGTTTTCATGTAGCTTCTATTCTTACTTTGCAGGTAGGAAATTACAAACTGCTGCGTGATTGTGCTCTTGGGTCATAGACATAGTCAACCTCACCAGGACTCTGCACATTTTGCTTAATGAGATCCTGTTAGTCGTCTCAGTGGAATATCACAGAATCAGCACAAACCACAAAGTGCAGAGTGATTTGCTGGGTAAATTGGAATGAGTTCCTAAATCCATGTCCCGGAAAGATGTTACAGAAATACAGGAACAGAGATACATGTTAGGGGTGTCGGGAGCTTCAACAGTCACATAGACTGGGTTGGCAGCAGTGGGGAACCAAGGATAATGGGGAGGTAAGAGCTGAAAGATTGGTGGCTTTTAAGATTGATGACTTTTGAGAAACTTGTATGCAGGTCAAGAAGCAACGTTTAGCACCAGACATGGAATAATGGATTTGTTCCAAATTGGGAAAGGACTACGTCAAGGCTGTATATTGTTAGCCTGCTAATCTAACTTATATGCAGAGTACATCATGAGAAATGCCAGGCTGGTTGAAGCACAAGCTGAAATCAAGATTGCTGGGAGAAATATCAGTAACCTCAGATACACAGATGACACCAACCTTACAGAAGAAAGCGAAGAAGAACTAAAGAGCCTCTTGATGAAAGTGAAAGAGGAGAGCGAAAAACCTGGCTTAAAACTCAACATTCAAGAAATGAAGATCTTGACATCTAGTCCCATCACTTCATGGCAAATAGATGGGGAAACAGTGGAAACAGTGATAGACTTTATTTGGGGGGGGTTCCAAAATCACTGCAGATGGTGACTGCAGCCATGAAATTAAAAGACGCTTACTCTTTGGAATAAAAGCTATGGCCAACCTAGACAGCATATTAAAAAGCAGAGACATTGCTTTGCTGACTAATGTACATCTAGTCAAAGCTCTGGTTTTTCAGTGATCATGTATGGATGTGAGAGTTGGGCTATAAAGAAAGCTGAGCACTGAAGAATTGATGCTTTTGAACTGTGGTGTTGAAGAAAACTCTTGAAGAGTCCCTTGGACTGCAAGGAGTTCCAACCAGTCAATTCTAAAGGAAATCAGTCCTGAATATTCATTGGAGGGACTGATGTTAAACTGAAACTCTAATACTTTGGCCACTTGATGTGAAGAACTGACTCCTTTTAAAAGACCCTGATCCCTGATGCTGGGAAAGATTGAAGGCAGGAGGAGAAGATGACGACAGAGGATGAGATGGTTGGATGGCATNGAAATCAGTCCTGAATATTCATTGGAGGGACTGATGTTAAACTGAAACTCTAATACTTTGGCCACTTGATGTGAAGAACTGACTCCTTTTAAAAGACCCTGATCCCTGATGCTGGGAAAGATTGAAGGCAGGAGGAGAAGATGACGACAGAGGATGAGATGGTTGGATGGCATCACCAACTCAAATGACATGAGTCTGAGCAAGCTCCACGAGTTGGTGAAGGATGGGGAAGCCTGGCGTGCTGCAGTCCATAGGATCGCAATGTTGGACACAACTGAGTGACTGAGCTGAAGTTACTTAATTCAAAGGACAATATATTTGATACAATTAAGCCATTCTTTTAGACCCTTTCCAAAAATCTGATTAAAATATAAATGAGGACTGTCTACATCAGCAGAATCAAGCTTTCCTTCAGTGCTTGTTAAGTACTAAATCTTAGTGGATTTTGGTAGTACAGAGATGAAGGAAACATGGGTAGTTCTGAGGTGTCTTCCAGCTGTCTCCCCAGTGATCCAGGAGGATAACATCTTTCAGGCTGCATAACCACAAGCTGTAAATAAATAGTCTGAAACCCTGCATCACTGCTTGGAAAAGTGATTTCTGGGAGTGCTGCTAGATGAGCAGTGAGCTCTGTATGAGTAAGAGAACAACTTTCATGTTAAGCTTCAGAGAGAAGGGGGTTTGTTTGTTACTGGACTTTAACAAACCTCTCTGACTAATACACAATCATGTCATTAAAAATATACTTGCAAACTGGAAAGAAAGACTATAATGCCAGAATATGTACAGTTCTGAGAATTCAGTAGGTTTAATATAATAAAGACATCCCTATAGCTCATATTTTCCTCATTTGATGATGGATTCCAAAAACTAAATTAAGAACAACATTATTCATTAAAATTAAAATAGCTTATAGATATTTTTGCTGACAGGAAGGCCCTGAAGGGCTTGAGGTGTGTGATGATTGTACCATATTAAATTTATATTTAGAATGTACTGCCCATTGAAGGTAAGCAGCAGATACCAATGAGATGTCTCAGGAAAACCACAGATGAGATGAACATTGAGGGTAGAAAGAGAAAATGTGGCTTACTGCTGGAAAGGATCAACTCTGTCAGTCCTGGCATCGTGAGGATAATTTTAAGAAATATTATTTTCAAAAGGTGCTGGATTTTTTAAAATTGCTAGTTGGGTTGCTACCTACCTACCACTAGTTCCCACAGGTCATCTTCCTGGATCACCGCATTCATCTGGTCCTCTCTTATCTTAAGCTCCGACCCTCTCAAAGAACTACCTAATTTGCTGTATATTATGGATCACTCTACACCAAAAGCTTAATATGAAAGCACTCTAATAAAAATATACTTAGAGTCTATGTTTTATCAGTGGTTTATAAATTCTGGTTTTCATATGCAGGCAATCTAGCTTAAAAAATATTTTTGAAATATACACATGAATGCAGAGAGTTTTAACTGCAGAGGTTTTATAAAAATAAATTAAAATGAATATTCTCCAAGTAGAAAAGGAATTATTTTAACGTCTTAAGAAAGTAGCACTTTCTGTTATCAAAGAGCAAAGAGCTTATTGGATATCGACTCTGGGGTTTTAAACTCCAGATTTTAAAGCACATTGGGGTTTAAAAGAGTGTGAGTACCAGAAGGCATTAGGGATCCATATTTGAGCGGACATAACCAGATTTCCTTCCTTACTGACAGTATTTTACCTTTCCAGATGAGTCCAAGAGAGAAGCAGAGTGACTTCCAGTGAAGACATTTTCCTTTGACGGCCAAAATTCCATACAGGATGGGGAAATGGATGGGAACTCCTGACTGCCTTATCTGTTTTAGCTTCATTATTTCATTTTAAGCAGGAACAACCAGAAATTTGCCACATCGATGAGGAAGTCTGTAATTCTTAATCTCACTGTGGAAATAGCAAACTGTTAGAGCAGTCTTACTGGTTGGAAAGGCGATTTTAATGCAGTCTTATCACCTAATTTTTCTTCCATCCTTTTATGTATACTTTGCTCCTGCTAAACTGTTCTTCTCTTGGCCTACAAGGTCTTCTCTATCTGTACTCGTTTGTTTGTGTGTGGACGTGCGTATGCACACACACACTCATACACGCAACACATACGGTGTATGGCGTTCCCCCTCATTTCCTTTGCTATTTCACGCTCACTGGCTCCTCTTCCAACTGTTGGTACTTGCTTCTCTTTGCCTGAGGGCTCTCTGTGGTCATGAAGCCTGTCCCGGCCATGCACAGGCAGGCAGAAAGTGTCAGAGAATTAATACTACCTCTTTCAGGAGCAGCCTCAACCTATGGGTGTCAGGAATGGTGTACAAAAACCACAGCTTCCTCATCCTTCGGAGAGAGTTAGTCCAAGGCGTTTGTTCTACAGGGCTTCCAAGGGCTTCCCATGGGATGTCAGCTGCCCACTGGGCCAATCATCTTATTATCTACTCTTTGTTGACTCCTCCCTTCCTGCCTCACTTCTCCCTACCTTCCAAATAAGCTACTTGCATTTGACTCATCTGTATCAGGCACTACTTTTGGGGAACCTCAAACTAACACACACACAGAACACACACACAGACTAATTACAATCATTATGAGGAAGCTTCCTCTGATGATTAATGTAGAAAAAAATCTCTTCACTATCTTATTTCCCATAGTCTAGGGTGTGTATTTTTCTATCTGACATTTCATGCATTTTTGCCCATACCAACTCTCTGCAACACTGCAAATCCCTAAAGGGCATTAGATATGCTATTCCCAATATGTATGCCCCATAATCAACCTCAATATTGACAAAGAAAAATTAGGAAATAACTTCATTTTGAAATATAAACTCTACCCATGCTTCCATTGAAACTCAGTCAACAAAGAATGAGTCATTTCAAATTTATTATTTATAGAGGAGTCTTTATAAGACAGTGCATCTTGACTTCTTTAAAGACATTTGACAAGATTACGCAATATGTGTGTATGGGAGATTTAGCTAAATCTAGGACAGATGAGCTTTCAGTTGTATGAATATAGAGTTAGTTGAGGAGAACACTGATGTACGGCTCAGTGCTAACCTGAATGAAATGATTGAGGATGTTTCTGGTCTCTGACATTGATCATTGCCTATCAGAATATTTTGTAGGAAAAATATTTATTTTCTATTTGATTGGAGTTTGCTGATATTGGCAAACTATGAACTATGGATGGAGGTTCATAGCACTGTACAGGAGGTGGTGATCAGGATCTTCCCCAAGGAAAAGAAATGAAAAAACGCAAAATGGTTGTCTGAGGAGGCCTTACAAATAGCTGACAAAAGAGAAGCTAAAGGCAAAGGAGAAAAGGAAAGATATATCCATCTGAATGCAGAGTTCAAAAAACAAAGAAGGAAAGATAAGAAAGCCTTCCTAAGTGAACATTGCAAAAAATAGAGGAAAGCAATAGAATGGGAAAAACTAGAGATATCAAGAAAATTAGATATACCAAGGAAACATTTCATGCAAAGATGGGCACAATAAAGGACAGAAATGTTATGGACCTAACAGAAGCAGAAGATATTAAGAAGAGGTGGCAATAATACACAGAAGAACTATACACAAAATATTTTAATGACCCAAATAACCAGGGAGGTGTGATCACTCACCTAGGGCCATACATCTGGAGAGTGAAGTCAAGTGGGCCTTAGGAAGCATCACTATGAACAATGCTAGTGGAGGTGACTGAATTCCAGCTGAGCTATTTCAAATCCTAAATACCGATGCTGTGAAATTGCTGCACTCGATAATGTCAGCAAATTTGGAAAACTCAGCAGTGGCCACAGAACTGGAAAGCTCAGTTTTCATTCCAATCCCAAATAAAGGCTGGGATTGACTACATGTGGCTCAAAACTGAAACATCTTACACTTTACATCAATAAATAATATAGATTTAAGAGACTTCCCTGGTGGTCCAGTGGTTAAAAATCCAGTTTCCAATGTAGGGAACACGAGTCTGATCCCCGGTGGGGGAACTAAGATCCCACTTGCTGTGGGGTAACTAAGCCCAGTTGCCACAACTGAGACCTGATGCAGCCATAAATAAATAAATAAAATTCAGATTTAGCAAGTACATTTATGAGGTTTGTAAACTATAAAGACTTGGAGGGAGAGTTAAGCTGTTAGTAGAATTATGAGTCAAAATGTCTTTCATAGATTAGAATAACTGATTGAAACTAGCTAGATATGTTTAAGAGAAGTCAGCATAAAGGTCTATGTCTGGTATTGGTGTAGAGCAGTCATGCATGACTGACTGCTATTATTACAATAATTAGCATTAGGCATCCCTGGATTATGTTGCATATACACAGAAGACTTCTGTCGACCTAAAACAATATCCACATCTAAGGAACCTATCAGATGGTATCTGTACCAACCACCCAGGAGTCTTGCTGGCAGATGTTTAGGCCCTCTATGATATTTTGCAGTATTCAAAGCCAATGCCACAGAATCAGTGGGCAAACCTATTTAAACCACTGGAACTTAAAGTAGATGACAGCATTTAATTTGAAGGACATAGCCTCAGTACCATGTTAATTTAGTATGTTTCCTAGAGCAATCTTTATTTACTATGTGAGGAAAGCAGCTTGGAAAAAGAACTCTAGTTAGCGAAGGAGTTATAGAGCATGCATATTGAAAGTAGTGTAGATAATGCCCTTAAGAAATTTGCAGTCTTGCAGAGAAGTTGGTATGGACAAAAATGCATGAAAAATTCACTATGTTGAAGCTAATTTATTCCTGACTTTTAGTGACCAAACTAACTGAAAAGCTGCAATAGTAAATTTGTGAAGCAATATTAAGTATAAAAATATTTTTGAATAAAGAATTTTTAAAACGTATAGTAACTTTATTAAACTTGCATTTCTTAGAGAAAATCACTCATGTCATTATTATTATGGAGATGACCATCACTCTATGCTCTCTCTTGGTCTGTACAGACTCTCCCATATTATTTGGAGTCGTTTAAGAAGCCATGGACGGAGGAGCCTGGCAGGCTGCAGTCCCTGAGGTCACTAAGAGTCGGACACGACTGAGTGACTTCACTTTTACTTTTCACTTTCATGCATTGGAGAAGGAAATGGCAACCCACTCCAGTGTTCTTGCCTGGAGAATCCCAGAGACAGCGGAGCCTGGTAGGAGGCCATCAATGGGGTCGCACAGAGTCGGACACGACTGAAGTGACTTAGCAGCAGCAGCAGCAGCAGCAAGAAGCCATGACGAGGGCGTGAGGGTCATTAGACAGCGGTATAGTAACATGCATCCAAGCTGAGGGACCTGGGTTTTCTCAAACAGTCCAATTAGATGGACTATTTTTATATAAGTAAGTGAACTTGCATGGACTCTTCATAGTTGCAGATGGCAGATTTCTGGATAGAAGTGTAGAAATTACACAAAAAATTCCTAATAATTTAATTTGTCTGAAAGCACAAGACTACAATGAAAGTTCTTTAGGCTTCAAAGGGACCTTCCAGTTCATGCACTTTTTTTTGCAGATCAGGGCACAAATTCAGGCTGGAAGGGAACTCCAGTTCCTCTTAGGAATGGTAAGAGGCACAGCAAAGAATACAGATCCTGACTCAGAGCCTACTGTTTTTCTCCTCACAGTCTAAGCTGACTCCTTTGCCCAGTAATCATCCATCTGGCAAGGATGTGAAATCAGCTCTACCAGGGCTTCTTAAGTCCTGTAGTGAAGGACATTTTCTCCCATACCTCTCATCGATTTTGAACTCATTTTTGGTCTAATTATTTTTATTTTAAGTATATTTGTTCCAGTACTTTTGTTCTATATCTACTTCACGAGTACTGTGTGGATGCATTTGGATGTTAAGCAATATAAAATTTCTTAAGAGTTGTTTTCAGTTTCCTTACTTATCTCATGCACCCAGTGGCGCTTATGTGTGTGCATTTTTAAGTTATTGAATGTCTGTAAATTGGATATCATTCTGATACAAGCACAATGTGGTTTCTGTGGTGGTTTTTGCCTTTAAATTTCTATAGGTATATCTGATTAATTGTTTTGGGGACAGTCTGAAGAATTTCTTTTTGAAAATGTTTTTAATCCCATATATGGTAGGCAGCACCTAAAACAGTTCCCGATGACCCTTACCTCCTAGCATTCAAGCCCTGTACAGATCTCCTATACTAAAATGTGGGCCAGATGTATTTTATGGGATATCATTTACAGGACTAGATTATAAAAAGACTTTGATCTTGGCTGTGGGTCCCCTCTGCCTTTCCCTTTGTCTCTCTCACTTTCTCAATCTTTCTCTCTGTCTGTCTTTCTCTCTCTCTCTCTCCTTTTCCCTCTCTTCCTCAGATCTTTGCTCTCAGGACAGCACACTGCCACGTTGCCAGGAGTCCTAGATACAGACCCGCAGAAGCAGCAGCTGATGAATCCAGCCAACAGCCAGCCAGGACATTTTACCTGCACATATGTGAGTGAGCCTGGAAGCAGACTCACAGCCACCACGCTCTGAGATGACAGCATCCCCTGCCAACACCTTGACAGTAGCTTCATGAGAGACTCTGAGTCAAAAGCACCCAGATTAAGTCATGCTTGGATTTCTGACTAAGCGAAACTATAAAACATGTTTGTTGTTTTATGCCACTATTTTCAGGTAATTTGTTGCACAGTGATGGGTAAGTAATGCTGTGCTTAATCTCTCAGTCGTGTCCAACTCTTTGCGACCCTGTGGACTGTTGCCCATCCGGCTCCTCTGTCCATGGGGATTCTCGTGGGAAGGATCCCTCGAGAGTGGGTTGGAGTGGGTTGTCATACCCTCCTCCAGCGAATCTTCCCAACCCAGAGATAGAACCCAGGTCTCCCACACTGCACATGGATTCTTTACCATCTGAGCCACTGGGGAAGCCCAGGGTAACTAAGAGTTATAAGCACAGCCAGGTTAAGCTGTAGTCAGCATCAGCAATTAGCATGAATCAATGTACTTTCTCTTTAGCTCCACAGTTGAAATGTAATGGAACAAATGTGATGGTCCATCAACAAGGAATGGGCATAGTGGCTACTCCCTAGGAGTAATGTACCCACCCCCTAGGCACTGGGAACAATAGATGCTGATGATTCATAGTTTTCCTCCTTCATTGGAATTTCTTCCAGCTTTAGGGAACTGCCTCTCCAAAGATTATGACTGATTCATACAGGGACACAGGGTCTGGCCTCCTTGCCTCTTTTGGGACAACTTAGAAGACCATCCCAGCACAAGAGTTACCCACTGGGTCAGCTGAGATCCCTGTTATAACTGTACCATGGGTCAAATTTTCTCTTTCCCAATCCTCCTTTCTCAGTTCCTCACAGATCTATCTCCCATCATGGTTGAATTCATTGTCCAGGGAATTGTGTGATAAAATCTTCCTAAGTAAGTAGATCTATTTCTCTCTAAAAGCCCCATGGGTTTATTATCTTTCTAGGATAAACCAGTTCAACCTTCCTTATCACTGTCTTCATGACCCTCACCCTCATCCATGTGCTAGTCACCCAAGCTTATCATTGGTACTGGTTAACCTCACTCAGAGTTGGGGAAATAAGGGGATGAGTGGACTTGGCAGCTTTCTGTTTTGTAAGAACCCCTGAGCCACCGGCTGCTCTTTCATCATCCAGGGCTGTTCTTATAGTTCTAGTCCTATCTGGACAAGGAGACCAAGTGGTAACTAAGGCCATGTTTGAATTGGCTGAGCCAAATAATTCTCCACCAAATTGAATATCACAGGCAGAACTACAAGCTAAGAAAGAGAAAAGTTGTGGACAAGTTGTTCTTTGCCCCCTGAGACTCCTACTATTTCAGCCAGTTGGTCTCTGCCCCCAGCTTCAGCAAAGAGCTTTATTTTGCCAAATAGACTTTGTAAGAGACAATGTGATCATCATTTCTCATTTTTTCTACTGAAAATAAGAATAAAATAGAGGTTGGAAGGAATAAATATCTTTCAAAAACTAACCCACTTAATGCTTACAGTAGCCCAAGGACTCCTGAAAATTATCTCCATTCAACAAAGGAAGAAATGAAAGTTGAGAAAATGAGTATTTTGGCTATGAACCAGACACTATGGTCTAAGAAAAATTACCCAAACCTTAGACATAAAACAAAAGATCACTGCATATTCTTTCAAAATCCTATGGCAACATTGTCTAATAGGCCAACCCAGGATTATTTAATTCTCTAAAGGCAGATTGTCAAACTCTGCCTTACCAGCTAAACCTGACCCATCGCATGTTTGTGTAAATAAAGTTTTATTGGAACACAACCCTATTCATTCACTTAACCTGTTGTTTATGACCGTTTTCTTGCTACAATGGCAGAGTTGAATAGTTGCCACAGATATACATTTTTCCCACAAGTCTCCAATATTTACTATCTGGCACTTTACAGAAAAACCCTGTTGATCTCTGTTTTCATTACTGTTCACTACTGGACTGTGAAAAAGGCAGAGCACTGAAGAATTGATGCTTTTGAACTGTGGTGTTGGAGAAGACTCTTGAGAGTCCCTTGGACTGCAAGGAGATCCAACTAGTCCAATCTGGAGGAGATCAGCCCTGGGTGTTCTTTGGAAGGAATGATGCTAAAGCTGAAACTCCAGTACTTTGGCCACCTCATGCGAAGAGTTGACTCATTGGAAAAGACTCTGATGCTGGAAGGGATTGGGGGCAGGAGGAGAAGGGGACAACCGAGGATGAGATGAATGGATGGCATCACGGACTCGATGGACGTGAGTCTGAGTGAACTCCGGGAGTTGATGATGGACAGGGAGGCTTGGCATGCTGCAATTCATGGGGTCGCAAAGAGCCGGACACGACTGAGCCACTGACTGAACTGAACTGATTAGGGACCATACTTGAAGCTACTTATTAATTCAGAGGGTTTTGTCTGATAGAGATGCAAATACTTTGTGTGTTGTAAAAAAAAAAAAAAAAACCTCCAAAGATTTTAGTCTTTTACCTGTGGGCCAGGAGCCAGTTTTGCATCTAAGCTAACAATTCTATTTCAGTGTTCCTTCAGTATCTATATATCCTCAGCCTCTCAAAGTTTCTCTGAACCATCTTTGCCACCTTGCTGGTTTCCTCATTAGTAAATTAAAGAAAATGTTGACACCTGCTCACTAAATATTTTATCAAAGTAATGTTCTTAAGTTTTTGAAAATTATGCTTTGACACAGGCAGGCCTATGATTTAGAAAAAAAAAGATGTCTGATTTTAAAATCCATTTTCATTCTGCTGCTTCCTCATCCATGGAAATTAAAAATTAGATGTGTTGATAACTCTTTTTACTGTGATGTTAAGATGGTAGAGCAAGAGATCATCAAGATTGTTTCTCCTTCACTCCAGTCTGATTCTTTGGGCAAGAGCTCTTATGTAAGTCTAATAAACACATTTTAACAAACAGCTTCATTCAATGGCGGTGAAAAAAACTAAGCAGGTTTTCTTTCAAGCCTCAGCAAGCAAAAATCAATTTGAAAGACAAAGTGAATGTCTCAGCTCTTTTTGCTGTTATTTAATTTACCATTACCAGGATCTACAATCCTTCCAGTCTCCAGGGTTCATCTGGATGAGATTACAAAAAACTTTTGGAAAAAGCTTTTTGCCAGAAGTTGGCTCTTGTCATTGAACAATGGGAAGGGTTTGGCGAACAACAGTTTGGGGTGAATATTCTCATAGCCAAAGGCTCTTCTTTCATCTACCTTTGACTGGCATCAGCATTAGTATCAGTTCAGTCTCTCAGTTGGTTCCGACTCTTTGAGACCCATGGACTACAGCACGCCAGGCCTCCCTGTCCATCACCAGCTCCCAGAGTTTACTCAAACCCATGTCCATTGAGTCAGTGATGCCATCCAACCATCTCATCCTCTGCCATCCTCTTCTCCTCCCGCCTTCAATCTTTCCCAGCATCAAATGAGGTATAATTGTCCGATTATGTAAAATCAGAGCTATATCCCTTACATTGCAAACTTGTGAGAAATTGAACAACATGTTCAAATTGCTCATCGTTTAGTAGATGCTAAGTAAGTGAAACTGCCTCCATCCTCTTCTCCTCCCGCCTTCAATCTTTCCCAGCATCAAATGAGGTATAATTGTCCGATTATGTAAAATCAGAGCTATATCCCTTACATTGCAAACTTGTGAGAAATTGAACAACATGTTCAAATTGCTCATCGTTTAGTAGATGCTAAGTAAGTGAAACTGCCATAGACTCTTCCCTCCCATTTAATTGGGCCCTAACATGTGTATAAGTTTGCATGATCTTGGTTTAGTCTAGTCAACTGGAAAAGCAGAAAGAAGTTTAGTAGAAGGTCTAAAATACATTTAAACAGAGGACTTAGGTACAGTCAGTAGTTTCTCATACTGTAATTATAATGTTTAAATATTTGTTTTTATTTATTTGGCTGCTTTGGGTCTTAGTTGCAGCACATGGGATCTTCAATCTTTGTTGTAGCATGCAGGATGTTTAGGGATCTAGTTCCCTTACCAGGGACTGAACCCAGGTCCACTGCATTGGGAGCATGGAGTCTTAGCTACTGAACCACTGAGGAAGTCCCAGCAGTTTCTTCTATTCTACCAGGAAGTTTCCTTAGGCTGTAGCATTCTCATTCTGTTGATTCTAAGTTATTATGCTTGACTTAATGTTTTGATGCTTAAAGTGATCATTTCTGTATCTGTGTTCCTGGCAGAGGGAGGGGTTTCAATGGCTCACGAAGACTCTCCCTTTCTTGCCTTCCTTCCATGTATTGAATTCTTATGTTCTAAATTAACAAATGTACACTTATGAGATTTGTTGTTCCCAAGGGACCTGAAGAATAAAAATGTTTTCAGATCACCCACAAATCTTAGCGTGTGCTCACTTGTATTCTTTTCTGACATGGGAAAGTCTCTTAGAAACCTCTTCTTCCTGTGCCATTTTCTTGTATATTTTGTTGATTTTTTTCAGTTTCTGAAAGGACTTGTTATGTCCACTTTCTGTGTCCCAGAAGTATGATGGCTGACTTCATAGGCAGCTATGAGTTTCCTGGGCCCATTTCAACTTTTCTGTCAAATGCATCATCTAGTTTGTAACCCACTCTGGGGCATGGTCTCCGCATCATTCAGTAGGAAACCAGCAGTCTCAGAGTTTCTTTCTTCAACTGTGCCTCAAAGCCCCTGTGAGAGGTGAAACTACCCAGAACACCTGGAATACATATCCTTACTGGGTAGTTGGTTTCATCCTCCAAAGGCTCTCAACTCTTGTATCCTTAAGGTTTGTAAAATACATTCCAGGAAGAATATTTGTGAATTCCTTCTTGAGATTACTTCTCAATCAGAAAGGAGGTATATATAAATAGTATATTCAAAAGCAGAGTCGTTACTTTGCCAAGTTCCTTCTAGTCAAGGCTATGGTTTTTCCTGTGGTCATGTATGGATGTGAGAGTTGGACTGTGAAGAAGGCTGAGCGCCGAAGAATTGATGCTTTTGAACTGTGGTGTTGGAGAAGACTCTTGAGAGTCCCTTGGACTGCAAGGAGATCCAACCAGTCCATTCTGAAGGAGATCAACCCTGGGATTTCTTTGGAAGGAATGATGCTAAAGCTGAAACTCCAGTACTTTGGCCACCTCATGAGATGAGTTGACTCATTGGAGAAGACTCTGATGCTGGAAGGGATTGGGGGCAGGAGTAGAAGGGGATGACCGAAGATGAGATGGCTGGATGGCATCACAGATTCGATGGACGTGAGTCTGCGTGAACTCCGGGAGATGGTGATGGACAGGGAGGCCTGGCGTGCTGCGATTCATGGGGTCGCAAAGAGTCGGACATGACTGAGCGACTCCAATGAACTGAACTGAACTGATGTATATATGTATATATTAATGTGCCAGTTGTTTAGCATATATTATCTCATTTTATCCCTATACATCTCCACCTTGTAGGTGAAGAAACAGAAACTCAGTGGAATTAGGGAAGTTACTCCGTATTCAGGATTATAGAAGGTGAGCTGGTGTTCAAATAGAAGCCAAAGCCCATAGCCCATGTTTTTACTACAATACTACATTGTAGGGCATTGCTGAGCAAATTTTGGTATAACAGTCACCTGGAGGGACTTCCCTGGTGGTTTGCAGCCTTCCAGGCTCAATGCAGGAGATGTGGGTTCAATCCTTGGATCAGGAAGATCCCCTGGAGGAGGACATAGTAGCCCCCTCCAGTATTCTTGTCTGGGGAATCCCATAGACAGAGGCGCCTGGAGGGCTGTGGCCCATAGGGTCACACAGAATCGGACACAACTGAAATGCCTGAGCACACAGCACACAGGGTGTAAACGTCTATTAAGAGGCATGAACGTCATCCAGTCACTTGACATAATGATGATAACAGTATTTTAGAGCTAAAGGAAGCTTGAAGATTGTCTTATTTGACCTCTTCATCTTATGAAGAGCAAGCATGACTTGCTCAGCTTTATTAGAGAAATATAATTTCTGGTTTGGTAAAGTGTGAAAGAAGAGGCGAAAGGCAAAGGAGAAAAGGAAAGATATACCCATTTGAATGCAGAGTTCCAAAGAATAGCAAGGACAGATAAGAAAGCCTTCCTCAGCGATCAATGCAAAGAAATAGAGGAAAACAATAGAATGGGAAAGACTAGAGATCTCTTCAAGAAAATTAGAGATACCACGGGAACATTTCATGCAAAGATGGGCTCGATAAAGGACAGAAATGGTCTGGACCTAACAGAAGCAGAAGATATTAAGAAGAGGTGGCAGGAATACACAGAGGAACTATACAAAAAAGATTTTCACAACCCAGTTAATCATGATGGTGTGATCACTCACACTCACCTAGAGCCAGACATCCTGGAATGTGAAGTCAGGTGGGCCTTGGGAATAAAGCTATGAGTAAAGCTAGTGGAGGTGATAGAATTCCAGTTGAGCTATTTCAAATCCTAAAATATTATGCTGTGAAAGTGCTGCACTCAGTATGCCAGCAAATATGGAAAACTCATCAGCAGCCACAGGACTGGAAAAGGTCCATTTTCATTCCAATCCCAAAGAAAGGCAATGCCAAAGCATGTTCAAACTACCAAACAATAACATTCATCTCACACACTAGTAAAGTAATGCTCAAAATTCTCCAAGCTGGGCTGCAGCAATATGTGAACCAGGAGCTTCCAGATGTTCAAGCTGGATTTTAAAAAGGCAGAGGAAACAGAAATCAAATTGCCAACATCCAATGGATCATAGAAAAAGCAAGTGAGTTCCAGAAAAACATATATTTCTGGTTTACTGAGTATGTCAAAGCCTTTGACTGTGTGGATCATAATAAGCTGTGGAAAATTCTTCAAGAGATGGGAATACCAGACCACCTGACCTGCCTCTTGAGAAACCTGTATGCACTTCAGGAAGCAACAGTTAGAACTGGACATGGAACAACAGACTGGTTCCAAATAGGAAAAGGAATATGTCAAGGCTGTATATTGTCACCCTGCTTATTTAACATATGCAGAGTACATCATGAGAAACGCTGTACTGGAAGAAGCACAAGCTGGAATCAAGATTGCTGGGAGAAATCTCAATAACCTCAGATATGCAGATGACACCACCCTTATGGCAGAAAGTGAAGAGGAACTAAAAAGCCTCTTGATGAAAGTGAAAGAGGCGAGTGAAAAAGTTGGCTTAAAGCTCAACATTCAGAAAATGAAGATCATGGCATCCGGTCCCATCACTTCATGGCAAATAGACAGGGAAACAGTAGAAACAGTGGCTGACTTTATTTTTCTGTGCTCCAAAATCACTGCAGATGGTGATTGCAGCCATGAAATTAAAAGACGCTTACTCCTTGGAAGGAAAGTTATGACCAACCTGGATAGTATATTCAAAAATCAGAGACGTTACTTTGCCAACAAAGGTCCATCTAGTCAAGGCTATGGTTTTTCCAGTGGTCATGTATGGATGTGAGAGTTTTCCATAAAGAAAGCAGAGCACTGAAGAATTGATGCTTTTGAACTGTGGTGTTGGGGAATACTTTTGAGAGTCCCTTGGACTGCAAGGAGCTCAAACCAGTTAATTCTAAAGGAGAGCAGTCTTGAATATTCATTGGAAGGACTAATGCTGAAGCTGAAGCTCCAATACTTTGGCCACCTGATGCGAAGAACTGACTCATTAGACAATATCCTGATGCTGGGAAAGATTGAAGGCAGGAGAAGAAGAGGATGACAGAGAATAAGATGATTGGATGGCATGAGTTTGAGCAAGTCCTGGAGCTGGTGAAGAAGACTGGCGTGCTGCAGTCCATGGGGTCACAAAGAGTCGGACACAACTGAGTTATTGAACAACAACAACCACACTGACAATACTGTGTGATTAGGAACTGAATACAGTTACCCGCAAAGAGCCTTGTTGGCCACAAATGGGACGTAATCTGCCCAGTAGTGATACTTCTAGCCCTAAAATCCTTCATAACTTCTTAACATTTTTTTCATGGGAGCAAGTTGCTTCCAGGAATACCAGCTACTATGGTTGAACTCCAAACGTGCATGAGGCCTCAGTTTTAGAAAATATAACACATTCTCATACAAAATGGTGGTTGGGATAATATCCTGAAACATATGACACTTCTGTAGGTCAGAGAAAAGGCAGCTGGAATCTAATAGAGAGAGTTATAATGACAGTGCCAACAACATGGAGGAGGCAGAGTTTAAACAAGTTCTTGAAATCCCATGTGGTGTCAGAACATGTGGGTGGAAGGAGGTGAACCCTTGAGGCATCAAGCCCCTCTCAAGATGTGCAGTTGTACAATGATGGCATGGATTCCTCTTTGGCTATGCTTCAGTTGATAGATTTATTAGAGCTAAATTTGAAATTTGTTACAAGGACTTGAATGTAGGTGAAGAAATTTGCAAGGAAGTGCGCATATAGCTTGGGTCAGGGGAGTACTATGACCATGGTCATATTTTTTCACGAATTACATTTTCTCTGTATGAAGAAGAGCTTAGAGGAAAAGCAAGTGGTATCTGGGAGGGGAATTCCTCTCTTCATAGGAGTGACTGAGGCTTGTTTATTTTGGGGGACATCTAGAGAAGAGGGAAGGGAAGAGGTGGGGTTCCAGGCTCCTAAATTCTGACTTAACAGCAGCAGCAATGGTTCAGCTTGCTGAGTGTACTGGACTTCCACTTGACATGTCATTTGAGGAAAGCATTGTGTCCCTGAAGAAGGTTTTAAACTTCTCATCTGAGTGCATACCCACAGGGGCTGACCCGGGCTGAAATCCAATGATGGACAGAGAGTTAGATGGAAGATATGGAGGAAACATGAACACTTGGGAGGAATTTGTGACTGACTGGACGTATCTATAGGGGGAGGAACTATAAAATATGGCTCCAAAGATTTGTGCCATAGTCCTTTGGGGACTATCTTTTCTGTACAGAACTTCTGTGACTGTAGAACATCCAACATAAATGACTTCCAGGATTCTGAGAACCTGAAATGAAACCTGGAAGAAGCTAGTGGCTGAAAGATGTAAGTTGGAAATCTTAAATAGGGAAGGTTGTAAAGAAACAGGAAATAGTTTTCAGATTTGATTTCCAGAGACTGTGAATGAGAAAATAGTAATTACAGCAGTTGCAATATTTAGAGAATATATATGCTCTGCATTAGAAATGGCTTATTCTATTTGATCATCAGCACTTTAGGATTTGTATATTATTATCTTGATTTTATAGCTCAGAAATTGTGACACACAATTTGGGACCAGACAGCCAGTCATTTTCTCTAGATCTACTTCTTTTCCTATGAAAAATAGCAATAAAATTGAAAACACAATCCTTTCCATAGGAAAACCAGAATACAAAGTACAAAATAATGTGCAGAATTATAGGCCCACTGAGTCCCTGTCCTAGGATTCAGACCCACTAGTCTGCCTCCAGAGCACGTATTCTCTCAGATGGTGGGGGCAAGATTTTAAGATGAAGCATGATAAATTGGCCAAAAAAAAAAAAGTCAAGAACTTGGGCAGTGAAACAGAAGGCTATGAAGGCATTTGGAAATGTTCATAGCAAGGCTGTTGACTAAGATAAGAAATTGAACACAACCTAAGTGATTATCAATTAAGGGCTGGTGAAATAAAATCTGTTTCATACGATCAATGGAGTACTATACAGTAGTAATTAAAAGATGTGGTATGTCTGTATTATTGAGCTATGAGTATAACAGCAAGTGACAAAACAGATACTTTTGTATGATCTGTATGTAAATTATAGAAGAGACATGGCCTGTTTAACCTAAAAATGTACATCAGAAGATCTTCAAAATATTGAAAATGATTAACTCATTATTAGAGTGATGGATAGAGGAATTTGGATGTTTTTTACTTTCTTTTTCTTTTTCCCTGTATTGCAAGAATTTTCTAAAATCACTACAAATTAGCTGAGTAATAAAAGATAAACAATAGGTTATTTTCACTTTAAAGCAGAAGTAAGAATGGTCACATGCATAGATGTTGCAGAGGACACTAAGGAACATAAAGAGTGAAAGGAAAAATTAAGTTTGGTTTCACTGCAAATACTGTTTGGGACCAGACAGCCAGTCATTTTTTCTAGTTTTACTTCTTTTTCTATGAAAAATAGCAATAAAATTGAAAACACAATCCCTTGCATAGGAAAGAAGGTGAAGTCACTTAGTTGTGTCCGACTCTTTGTGACCCCGTGGACTGTAGCCCACCAGGCTCCTCCGTCCATGGGATTCTCCAGGCAAGAATACTGGAGTGGGTTGCCATTTCCTTCTCCAGGGGATCTTCCTGACCCAGGGATCGAACCCACATCTCCCACATTGGAGGCAGATGCTTTAACCTAAACCAGAATACAAATTATCCTGGTTCTTGGAAAAGGACACTTGTGATAAAATTCATGAGTCAGAGACTATAACCTCCCCATTCAGACAATTAAGTGTTCCCATTCAGATAATTCAGTTTTGCGTGCTGAAACCTCTCTGTTTTCTCTCTTTCTTTCTCTCTCTCTCTCTGTGTATGTGAATTTGTTCTGTTTTAGTCACAGTTCATATAAACACAGGATTGTCTATCACCTTATTATCATCAAATATGTCCTTCTGCCTCAAAATCTACTTTGCCAGCTCTGTTTAGGAAAACAAACCCACGTACACAGAGACTTTACACATTTCATTTCTGAATCAAATGCTATTTTGTGCTTGGATTTCTATTTAAGTTAGAGCTTAGATCTCTATAGAACTCAGGGATCAACACTATCAGAGAAAAATCTCATTCAACTCTGATGTGAATCAGATGATTTATAGAAAATAAAGTGTAAAACCAAATATCATATGATATTGCTTATATGTGGAATTAAAAAAAAAAGATACAGGTGAAATTACTCACAAAGCAGAAATAGAGTCAAAGATATAGAAAACAAACTATGGTTACTAGAGAGAAAGGGGGAGAAGGGATAAATTGGGAGATTGTCATATATATATACGACTATGTGCAAAACAGATAACTAATAAGGACCTGCTTTAGAGTGCAGGGACCTCTACTCAGTACTCCATAATGACCTATATGGGAATTCACCTTATTATCATCAAATATGGCCTTCTGCCTCAAAATCTACTTTGCCAGCTCTGTTTAGGAAAACAAACCCACGTACACAGAGACTTTACACATTTCATTTCTGAATCAAATGCTATTTTGTGCTTGGATTTCTATTTAAGTTAGAGCTTAGATCTCTATAGAACTCAGGGATCAACACTATCAGAGAAAAATCTCATTCAACTCTGATGTGAATCAGATGATTTATAGAAAATAAAGTGTAAAACCAAATATCATATGATATTGCTTATATGTGGAATTAAAAAAAAAAGATACAGGTGAAATTACTCACAAAGCAGAAATAGAGTCAAAGATATAGAAAACAAACTATGGTTACTAGAGAGAAAGGGGGAGAAGGGATAAATTGGGAGATTGTCATATATATATACGACTATGTGCAAAACAGATAACTAATAAGGACCTGCTTTAGAGTGCAGGGACCTCTACTCAGTACTCCATAATGACCTATATGGGAATAGAATCTAAAAAAGAGCAGATACATGTATATGTATGACTGAATTCCTTTGTTGTACACATGAAATTAACACATTTTAGATCAACTATATTCCAATAAAGTTTTTTTAAAAAATTTCCACTATCAACCAAATTGAAAAAAATAGTGTGGGCTCCTTTTGCTATATATGCCTTTGACCCCTATACTAGCACTTCAGAAAATTTTTTACAGCAATTGGAGATCATTAGGTGAAAACCTTTACCATTTCAAGAAAGTGTCATCATTGTGAGATAAGACCAAATGACTTATTAACAGCACAGATAAGTCATTTTTAGAGACTGATGAATCCTCTCAACTTTACTTTTCTTGTTATTGTGTTTTTATCTTAAAAGCTATCTTATCAGCCCAACTGAATTAAATTCCTTCATGAGTAGCTTTTGCAGAAACATACTCAAAGGAAGCTGACTTAGTAACCAGCTTTCCAGATTCAGAAGGGGAGGTAATTTGTCCTCACCATCATTGAGAGAGGTGATTTGTCTCAGGAGGGAAAATATTTTTTGAGTCTGATATTTTTTTAGGCCAAAAAAGTAGAAGGATTTTCAGTAGAGCTCAGAGTCATCACTTGTTTTGGACCACAGGAAAGAAGTTCATCTAACAGGTCCATTGACCTACTTGATAACCTTCTACTATATTTAATCCATATTTTTTTTATTATATATATTTTTTTGTATTTATTTTTTTACACGAACTCCCAAACATGAACCCCCCTCCCACCTCCCACCCCACATCTTCCCTCCAGATCATCCCCATACACCAGCCCCAAGCATCCTGCATCCTGCATTGAACATAGACTGGCAATTCATTTCTTACATGATAGTATACATATTTCAGTGCTATTCTCCCAAATCATCCCTCCCTCTCCCTCTCCCTCTCCTTCTCCTTCAGAGTCCATAAGTCCGCTCTACACATCTGTATCTCTTTTGCTGTCTTGCATACAGGGTCTGGACTTCCTTCCATCACAACGACCTTCCTTCCATCACTCCCTTTTTTCCTTCCTTTCTTTCCATCTTCTCTCCTTCCTTCCCTCCTCCACTGCTCCTTCCCTCCTCCAGTTGTAGCTACCTGGAGAGCATACTGTCTTGTTCTTTTCTATAACCTCATCCCCAGTGCTTTTTCTCTTCCATTAGTCTTGATGAGCTTTTAGGACTTATTAACAGGACTTGTAGGAATGGCAGGTAGGGTGACAAGCTTGACTAAGTCATTCGACAATTTTGCTAGCATCACTGCAACCTTGAAGAAAGTGACGTCATTCAGTCATGTTTGACTCTTTGCGACCCCATGGACTGTAGCCTACGAGGCTCCTTCGTCCATGGGATTTTCCATGCAAGAATACTGGAGTGGGTTGCCATTTCCTTCTCTAGGAGATCTTCCCCACCAAGGGTTTGAAGCCAGGTCTCTCACATTGTAGGCAGACGCTTTACCATGTGAGCCACCAGGGAAGTCTGCATCACTGACACCATGAAGAAAGGCCCCCATTTATACTCACACCTTTTTTTTTTTTTTTTCATATTTTTGGTGCTTATTTTAAAGTTGGTTATTCTCGAGCATATTTAGAATACCACAGAAAAAGAGCATGGTGTATCTATGTCTGACTCTTGTTTAAGCCGGACGTGAAAGGAAAGAGAGACTAATCCAGCCTTTGAACATGCTATCCTTTTGAAAGGGCTTTCATGGAATTTAGCCTTGGGATTGAACTTGCAGAACCAAGTGGCTGTACTGAACATAATCTCTCCATGAGGTTACCCCGCTGACCTGTGATCTGTGCTTGCTGGATATGATGTTTCAGGTAAGAGACTTCATGGTCCAGGGTTCCTTCGTCTAACACGGTGGCCTTGCCTTCCTTGGCTTCGGTAATCAAATTCTTGCTCGAGCGAGCTGATGGTGGTCAGAGATTACCCTCCTTCTCCGCCAGAGGCTGCACTGCTGTGTCCTCCTTATTCTGCTGACTGCCGGTCACTTACTTTCCTGGCATGCAGCCTCAGGCAAGAAACACTTTCCCCATTTCCGTTATGTCATCTACCCTTTTTGTTCCTTGCTACATGGACAAATACATACTTGCGTACATACACTTATGCCTATAAGTGTATGTCCCACTAACATTTGATGACATTTTTATCACATTCTGATGTTTATTAGCCAATTTTAGGGTCTACAACATTTTAAGTCATGTCTAACACTTTCTGAGTTGTTGTCCAGCAATCACATCAAGGAGAACATTTCATTTTTTGACAGATACTATGAACCACTCCTGGATATAACTGCTTCATATGCGCTATCTTATTTAATTCCTGTGTTGGCCCTGAACATTAGATGTCACTGACTCTATTTTGTACAGGTAGTTCAGAAAGGCTTTTGTCCTGGAGTCACAGGTCAGACTGGTAGACTAAGATCGTTTACATTTGATAGCAATATAGCTTATCTCCACATCGTTTTTTAAACTTTGAAAAAAGAATTCTTTAAGGGAGCAGATGTTGTCAAGAAGGAATGTATAACTAGTAACCTCTGCCATGCTCTCCCTCTGATCCATCACTCCCTAGACCTTCCTCCATCAGCCTCTACTTTCCCGTCTCTCAGTCTTTCTCCTTTCTTTCCTCCCTCCCCCAGACATCCTTCCCGTCCTTCATCCAACGACCTTCCTTCCATCACTCCCTTTTTTCCTTCCTTCCTTTCCATCTTCTCTCCTTCCTTCCCTCCTCCAGTGCTCCATCTCTCCATTCCTTCATCCAATATACATTTAATTTACAGGGGAATTAAAATGTTCCAGGAAGTGTGCTCTTTCTATCACATGGATAAACAATTATCAAAACAGCTTTTGCTGTAATATGTGTTTGGAAATTGACCTTCAAAGAGGTTAGGTAACAAGCCCAAAGCCATTTAGTGCATGAATGTTGAAGCCAGAATTTGAGTCTCAACAATCTGTCTCTTGATCCTCAATCTGAACACTATGCTATACTTTACAAAAGGTTTCATTTCACTAGGTATGAATAATTAAATTATTTATAAATAAATAAATTAAAATTATCAGGTATTATTTAAAGTACAGTATTTGATACTGGCAATCGTGCAATGATTCAGAAATCCTTAAATTATGGAGAATGCAGCTTTACACATTTTTGCAAAATTTTGCAGCTTGCATATCTTTGGAAAAATTTTATATTATTTCAAGAGCACATTAAAACTCTATATGGCTTGGCCCAGTCTTTCTTTTAGGAATTTATTCTGACAAACCAGTAAAAAAAAAAAAAAATAGTAGCCATAAAGATCTGTCTGTTGAAACACTATTTTGAGCAGGAAAAATAAGGAAAGGTAATGAAAATGTTTAACAAGAGGTAAATCATTAAACAAAATATTGTAAATCCAAATCTTGAAATGTCTTATGCTCGTTAAAATAATATAGTTATAAACTTTGGGTTGAATATTCTTTGGAAGGATTGATGCTGAAGCTCCAATACTTTGGCCATGTGATGAGAAGAGCCAACTCCTTGGAAAAGATCTTGATGCTAGGAAGGATTGAATGCAAAAGGAGAAGGAGGCAGCAGAGGATGAGATGTTTACATAGCATCATCGACTCAATGGACATGAATCTGAGCAAACTCCAGGAGATAGTGGAGGACAGGGGAGCCTGGCGTGTATGAAGTAGCAAAGAACTGGACATGACTTAGCGACTAAACAAAAACAAAACTTCTGGCTGTGATGTATAGCATACTTACTGAAAAGCCCACGAAATCGTCCAATTTAATAAATTACTATTAAGAAAACATCTATGTATACTTTATATGCAGATTATGAAGAGGTCAGTAATGTGAAGGTCCCCACTTTCCTGATCACTGCTCCTTCTGAGCTTCCCCTTGCTGTCTAAGGATGCAACCCTAAGCAAGGTAGATTAAGTGTACTTGTTACTGAGCCCTATTAAATGGATTCCAGTCTGTACGTATTCTATTGTGTCTGGCTTTTTTTCACTCATTGTGTTTATCCATTTTACTGATGATATAATATGGATTAATTCCAAGTTTCAAGTTGTTAAAAACAAAACAATGGTACCTTAAATATTCATATATTCATAAACTTCTATCCTGGTGCACATAAGGACACAATTTTCCATCTGTACAGCTACTTATATTTATGGCATTACTCGCTCATAGGGCCCATATATCTTCAACTACACTTTCTACTGACAATCTATTTTCCAAAATGAGGGCAACAATTTATTCTCTTAACAGCAGCATTTGAGAGCTTCTATTGCTCCATTATCTCACCAATCTGCATACTGTTATCGCAGATCTATTTAAATCTTTTGGCTTCTTGGATTGCCTTTCTTTTCCTTATTAGCTTATACATGTTCTTTATATATTCTCTTCACAAGTTGTTTTGGCTCTGTATGTCGAAACATTTTCTCCCACATGTGATTTGCCTTTTCACTCTCTTAATAAAGATTTTTAATTAACCACAGTTGTTCATGTTAACATAGAGCAATTTATCAATTATTTTTCTTATCTTAAAAATTTTCTCTTCCTCATTGTCAATAATATAATTTCTTGTTTTCTAAAATCTTTTTTTTTTGTTTTTGTTTTGCTTTGTCATTTAGGACTATGCTCCAAATTAAGTTGATTTTTAAGAATAATATGAGGTAGGGGTTCCAAATAATTTTTCCTATGTTGTCCCATGACGTCCATTACAAAGATACTTCTTTACTACCCTATAGGGTGTTTTATCGGAGAAGGCGATGGCATCCCACTCCAGTACTCTTGCCTGGAAACTCCCATGGATGGAGGAGCCTAGAAGGCTACAGTCCATGGGGTCGCTGAGTCAGACACGACGGAGTGACTTCACTTTCACTTTTCTCTTTCATGCATTGGAGAAGGAAATGGCAACCCACTCCAGTGTTCTTGCCTGGAGAATCCCAGGGATGGCGGAGCCCAATGGGCTGCCGTCTGTGGGGTCGCACAGAGTTGGACACGACTGAAGCGACTTAGCAGCAGGGTGTTTTATAAATCAAGTGTGTTTTCAATTTTGCATCATTGTTATAGTAATCTGTACTAACCTTAAACCAAATACTACCCTTAACTCTACTTCAGACCCAAGCATAAGCTAAATATTAAACCTAGTGCTAACTTTGACTCTAATCCAAATCTCAACACTAATCCTTACCATTAACCTAATGTTAGTTCTATTTCTAACTCCAACACTAAAACTAGTGCTAACTCTAAGACTATTGAAATAATAACCCTAAACATAAAATCTGACACTCGTCCCAGTTAGACCTAATCCAAATAGTAATCCTATATCTGAAGGCTAACCCTGAACTTAAAGATAGTGATTAGTGGTAGTCGCTCAAGTCATGCTTGACTCTCTGCGACCCCATGGACTGCAGCCCCTGTCCATGAGATTTTCCAGGCAAGGATACTAGAGTGGGTTGTCATTTCCTTCTCCAGGGGATCTTCCCAACCCAGGAATCGAAACTGGGTCACCTGCACTGCAGGCAGATTNGTCGCTCAAGTCATGCTTGACTCTCTGCGACCCCATGGACTGCAGCCCCTGTCCATGAGATTTTCCAGGCAAGGATACTAGAGTGGGTTGTCATTTCCTTCTCCAGGGGATCTTCCCAACCCAGGAATCGAAACTGGGTCACCTGCACTGCAGGCAGATTCTTTACCACTGAGCTACAAAGGAAGCCCCAAACTTAAAGATAAGCATAGAGCTATTCCTCATTTCTGGCCTAAACCTAACAATTACCTTAAGCCTAACTCTAACCACAAACTTGACCTCACCATTCTAAATTACTGAAATTTTCCTTGTGGTATGGAATAAGGTCAATTTTTATACATGCTCCATGTATATTAAAAGGAATATGAACTTGGCAGTTTTTGCGTGCTGTGCTGAAGTTCATTAAACAAATTGTTCAAGTCTTCCCTCTTAACTGTATTGATATTTTTCTGCTTTATCTATCTGAGAAAGATGTGTTAAAATTGCCTCTGCATGACTTTTAATTATGCAGTATTCATCAGACCTATTTTTGGTAAAAATTTGCATCCTCAACTCTTTAAAATTTTCAGCCAATGTTTCTGTGTTTCTGTATATGCATGTCTGTATGTGAGTATATGTGTATTTGTGTCTATGTTTGGACATAAAAAAGTGTAGCAGTGGAAGAAATGATTTTTCATTTTCTTAAAACTATTACCTACCATGTGAAGAAGCATGACTTAGCTAAATGAATGATGCAATCACGTAGAACAAAGCTCAGGTTATCCATCTTAAAGGTTCATCAACAGACAAATGGATATACAATATATTGGAGATATATATATACAAATGTGGTATATATATTATATATACAATATATATTATAAACATTATATATGCATGCCTATATATACATACATATGTATATATACATTATATACATACTATATATATATACACAATGAAATATTACTCAGACATAAAAAAGAATGAGATAATGCCATTTGCAGCCACATGGGTAGACCTAGAGATTATTGTACTAAGTGAAGTAAGTCAGAAAGAGCAAGACATGTTATCAGTTATATGTAGAATCTAAAATGTGACACAATGAATATATCAATGAAACAGAAACAAACTCATAGACATAGAGAATAGACTCATGGTTGCCAAAGGGGAGGGAGGTGGAGGAGGATTGAGAATTTGAGATTAACAAATGCAAATTAGTATATACAAGATGGATAAACATCAAGCCTACTATATAGCACAGGGAACTATACTAAATATTCTGTGATAAACCATAAATGGAAAACAATATGCAAAAGTCACTTTGCTGTACAGCAGAAGTTAACACAATATTGTAAATCAAATATGCTTCAATAAAATTTTTTTTAAGCTGGTTATCTATAACCACCCATCCATAAAGCAAATGCCAAACAGTAAGAGAACTCAACAAATATGAGCCAAATTGTCTTCCTGGCTCACGGCTGAGCGGACGTGCACGAGGAAGCACAAGCGACATCAGCCCAACCAGTCTCAGAATTTGGGGATGGTTTGTGATGCAGCATTAGCTAACTCATACAATGTTCATATCCTAACAAGACGTTCTGCTCGCTTAAAATAGAATTCACATATTTCATGGATGCCTAGTTGTTGTTGTTCTGTCGTTAAGTCACGTTCAACTCTTTGTGACCACGTGGACCGCAGGATGCCACGCTTCCCTGTCCTTCACAATTTCAAAGACAATTGTGTTTTGAACACAATTTCAAATCTCAGCTTTCACTGGTGTCCAATTCTGATGGTACACGTGTTTTCTGGAGATGAATTTCTCCCTTTTAGACTCAGCAAATTCTCCCACAAGTCAGGAGCCATGTGCCTTAGTTTGTAGTAGTAATATTTTAAAGTATGTATTCATAAAAATACTAAGAAAAAGAAACTCAGCTGAATACTTAATGTCACTTCTAACAATTGTTTCCATTTCTTGGAAAAACTCCTAGCATAATAAATGAAGCAAACATTTCCATCATAAGTGCATTTATTATTTCCACATGGTGTGTGTATAAGTAGTATGTGCAATTAGGTTTGCTTTCAAATTAAAAATGTTTTAAATCTCGCACAAAGAGTCATTTCTGTTCCATCAGGGGGTCCTGCCAGCCAGGATTTTCTCATGGTAACTGGGAGACTCAAAGTAACTCTACCACTGTGCTCCTTGGAGAATAAAGGTCATATTTTTGGTCTTTCACAGCTTCTTTTATTTTTTTAAAGCCAGGAAGGAATGTGTTTGTGTCAGATTCAGTGAGTTTCTTTGCCCATCCATCTTCCTTTTTATTTTCTAAGGGGCCTTAGTACTTACAGGGCACTTCTCCTGTCCCTGGAGTGGTTACCCACCTAGAGCTAACTTGTGCAAGGTGCACTGGTGGGCCATCACATGATAAATGACATTGTCTCAGGTCCCTGCACCCTGGTGAGTAGGCATACCTAAATATCTGTAGCTACACTCTCAAGCTCAGGAATACTAGCTTCAAATTACACAAGCAGTCATTCAAACAGTTGCTTTGTGACCATGGAGTTACTCAACTTCATTTTTTTAATCTGTCAAAGAAGGTAATAATGCATGCATTTCAAGACTACTCTGAAAATTTTAAAAACATATTTTTAAACCTGATAAAAAGTTATTGTTTTTATTAGCAATGGTGTTAGTATGTCGACTCTTTGTGACCCCATGGACTATAGCCCACCAGGCTCCTCTGTCCATGGAATTCTCCAGGCAAGAATACTGAAGTGAGTAGCTCTTCCACTCTCCAAGGGATCTTCCTGACCCAGGGATCGAACCCAGGTTTTCTGCATTGCAGGCAGATTCTTTACCATCTGAGCAACATGGGAAACCCAGCGTTAATATAAGGAGATTATTTTTTTAACAATAAAATATGAAAAAGATATAAATTGCCTAAGCCACCCTTTGAAATCTGTTACTTTGCAAGTTGGCTAACTCTGCAGCTAAAGAAAGAAAGTGCATTGTAGATGTAACAATACACCCAAGTTTCTGGAATAAATTTACCATGGAGAAGCTGTCTTTTAACATCTTTGCCAAATTCTCACTAGAGACAGCCATTCTCCTCATCTCTTTTCATCTTCTATTTATTCTGTGGATGTATGCTTCCATTGCTCCACTTAAACTGCAAACATTATGTCTCCCAAATTGCCAACCCTAAACAGAGGTGTTCTATTTTTGTACCTGAACTCTCTATATTGGACAGTTGACCACTACTGCTTTTTCACATTTTTAACCACTGGACCAACAGGGAAATACCAATTTTAACTATTCTTAAGTGTTCAGTTTAGTGATATTACACTGGTGCTGCTGCTGCTAAGTCACTTCAGTCGTGTCCGACTCTGTGTGACCCCATAGACGGCAGCCCACCAGGCTCCCCCATCCCTGGGATTCTCCAGGCAAGAATACTGGAGTGGGTTGCCATTTCCTTCTCCAATGCATGAAAGAGAAAAGTGAAAGTGAAGTCGCTCAGTCTGTCCGACTGTTAGCGACCCCATGGACTGCAGCCCACCAGGCTACTCCGTCCATTGGATTTTCCAGGCAAGAGTACTGGGGTGGGGTGCCATTGCCTTCCCCGGATATTACACTGCATTGGTATGCAAACATCACCACTATTTATCTCTGGAATTTTTCATCGTGTAAAGCTGAAACTCTGTACTTAGTAAATAATAACCTCTCTTTTGCCTTTCCATCAAGTGGCTGGCAATTACCATTCTACTTTATGTCTCTATGAATTTAACTGTTCTTTGTACCTCACATAATTGGAATTGCGCAGTATCTGTGATTAGATAATTTTACTTAGTGTAATGTCTTCAAGGTTCAGCCATCTTGCAACGTATGTCAGAATCTCATTCCCTTTTAAGACTAAATACCTTTCCATTGTATGCATATATCACATTTGATTTATCCACTTATCTGTTGAAGACGTGAGTTCTTCCTACATTTTGGCTAGTATGAATAAAGCTACTGTAAACATGGGGGCCTGCTAACATCTCTTTGCTGTTCAGTCGATCAGTTGTGTCCAGCTCTTTGTGTGTGATGTCTCTGTTTTTTAATATGCTGTCTAGGTTTGTCATAGCTTTTCTTCCAAGGAGCAAACATCTTGTAATTTCATGGCTGCAATCACCATCCACAGTGATTTTTGGAGCCCGAAAAAGTAATATCTATACATGTTTCCATTGTTTTTCCATCTATTTGCCAGGAGGTGATGGGACTGGATGCCATGATCTTGGTTTTTTAAATATTGAGTTTTACGCCAGCTTTTTCTCTCTCATCTTTCACTTTCATCAAGAGGCTCTTTAGATCCTCTTTGCTTTCTGCCATAAGGATGGTGGCATCTGTGTATCTGAGGTTATTGGTATTTCTCCTGGCAATCTCGATCCCAGCTTGTGCTTTATCCAGCCTGGCATTTCAAATGATGTACTCTGCATATACGTTAAATAAGCAAGGTGACAACATATAGCCTCAATGTACTCATCTCTCAATTTGGAACCAGTCTGTTGTTCCATGTCCAGTTCTAACTGTTGCTTCTTGACCTGCGTACAGATTTCTCAGGAGGCAGGTAAGGTGATCTGGTATTTCCAACTCTTTAAGAATTTTCCACAGTGGTTTTGTGATCCACACAGTCAAAGGCTTCAACACAGTAAATGAAACAAGAGAAGATGCTTTTCTGGAATTCTCTTGCTTTTTCTCTGATCCAGCCAATGTTGGCAATTTGATCTCTGATTCCTCTGTCTTTTCTAAACCCAGCTTGAACATCTGGAAGTTCTTGACTCACATACTGTAGAGGCCTGGAGAACTATGGGCATTACTTTTGTGGCGTGTGAGATAAGTGCAATTGCGCCGTAGTTTGAACATTCTTTGGCATTGCCTCTTCTGGGGATTTAAATGAAAACTGCTCTTTTCCAGTTCTGTGGCCACTGCTGTGCTTTCCAAATTTGCTGACATACTGAGTGCAGCACTTTAACAACATCAGCGTCTTTTAATTGCATGGCTGCATTCACCAACTGCAGTGATTTTGGAAACCAAGAAAATACAGTCTCTCACTGTTTCCATTGTTTCCCCATCTATTTGCCATGAAGTAATGTGACTGGATGCCATAATCTTTGTTTTTCGAATGCTGAGTCTTATTCCAGCTCTTTTACTCTCCTCTTTTACCCTCATTAAGAGGCTCTGTTTCACTTCCTTCTTATAATTCCTCCAAGTACATACTTAGTAGTGGAATTGCAGGATCATATGATAATTCTATTTTCAATTTTTTGAAGAACTGCAATACAGTTTTTAATAGCAGCTACATCCTTGTACACTCCCATCAGAAGTATTCAAGTATTTTATTTATCTACATCCTTGCCAACTCTTGTTATTATTTTTTTCATAATAGTCATCCTATTGGGTGTGAAGTATTATCTCATTGTGGTTTTTGTTTTCATTTCCCTAGTGATTAGTGATATTAGGCATATTTTCATGCAACTGTTTGACATTTGTGTTTCTTCTTTGGAGAAATGTCTAGTCTTCCCTTTTTAAACTGAGTTATTTATTTTTCTTGTTGCTATTGAGTGGTAGGAGTTTTTTATGTATTTTGAATATTAAACCCTTATAAGATATATGATTTGTAAATATTTATTTCATTCTGTTGGGTTGCCTTTTTACTCTGTTGATAATTTCTTTTGATGCACAAAACTTTAATATTGGTACAATCTAATTTATCTTTATGTGTATGTGTGTGTGTGTGTGTGTGTGTGTGATTGTGTGATACCAAGAGTTTGAGTGTGTTAGTCACTCAGTCATGTCCCACTCTTTGAGACACCATGCCTACCAGACTCCTCTGTCTCTGGAATTTTCCAGGCAAGAATACTGGAGTAGCCATATCCTTCTCAAGGGGATTTTCCCAGTCCATAGATCAAACCCCAGTCTCCTGCATTGCAGGCAGATTCTTTACCATGTGAGCCACCAGGGAAATCATTGTCAAATCCAGTGTCATCAAGCTCTCCCTCTATGTTTCTTTCAAAGTGTCTTACACTTTAGTTGTTATATTTAGATCTTTGATCCTTTTTGAGTTGTTTTTTGTTTGTTTGTTTGTTTGTGTATGGATCCAGAATGTTGTGTTGAAAAGACTGTTTTCATTGAATGATCCTGATATTTTTGGTGAAAAACATCTACTTCTACTTCATTAACTATGCTAAGGCCTTTGACTGTGGGGTTCACAACAAACTTGGAAACTTCTTAAAGAGATGGAAATACCAGACCACCTGACCTGCATCCTGAGAAATCTGTATGCAGGTCAAGAAGCAACAGTTAGAACCANCTTTGACTGTGGGGTTCACAACAAACTTGGAAACTTCTTAAAGAGATGGAAATACCAGACCACCTGACCTGCATCCTGAGAAATCTGTATGCAGGTCAAGAAGCAACAGTTAGAACCAAACATGGAACAGCAGACTGGTTCCAAATAGAGAAAGGAATACATCGAGTCACCCTGCTTATTTAACTTATGTGCAGAGTATGTCATTCAACCATGTATGTAAGGGATTCTTTCTGCAATTTTCATTCTATAATGCATCATTAATTCAGTTTAAGCCAATACCACATCCTTTTGATTACTAGAGCTTTGAAATCAAAAGTTTTGAGAGTTTTAGCTTTGTTACTTATTTTCGAAAGTTGTGGCTAGTCTTGGTTCCATGAGATTCCATATGAATTTTAGGATAGACTTTTCTATTTCTGCAAAAAATCATTGCGATTTAGATAGAGATTCTACTGAATCTAGAGATTGTTTCTATAATATTGTCATCTAAACAATATTGTTTTCCATGCCATGTACATATGATACCTGTCTACTTATTGACATCTTTAAAAGAATTTTTAACTAATGTTTTGTAATTTTTAATGTATACATCTCTGCCTCCTTTGTTAAGTTTATTCCTAAGAACTTTAATTTGTTTATACCATTGCAAGTGGAGTTGTCTCCTAAATTTCCTTTTCAGATTGTTCATTGTCAGTGAAAAATGAGCATTTCTTAAACAGTCACATACTGATGTGCATCTGTGCTCAGTCTTGTTCAGCTCTTTGCAACCCCATGGACTGTAGCCTGGCAAGTTTCTCTGTCCATAGGATTTTCCAGGCTAGAATGCTGGAGTGGGTTGCCATTTCCTTCTCCAGGGGATCTTCCCAACTCTGCGATCAAACCCACATCTCCTGCATTGGCAGGCAGTTTTTTTTGTTTTTTGTTTTTTTTTGTTTTTTTACAACAGAGCCAGCTGGGAAGCCCATAAACACTCAAATAAGGAAACTTTTATTTGAGGTTCAACATGAAGTCATACAAGTAAAATGTGTATAAATGCAAACACACATTAAATCATAATGTAGCTAGCATAAGACAAAATAAATAAAAAAGAAAAATTAATTGGTGGCTATATACAGTTGGATACAGTTTTGTCTTATACAGAAGGGCGTATTTTACAAAATAATCATCATAATAACAGAAGACCAGTCTTCAGTTTCCTACAAGATGAATTACTTTAACAATCTCCTCCTGTTTTCTCCACCATCTTCCTTTAGTGGAGCTGGTAATTGTGTAGAAACATAATTGACTGTTGTGTGTTGATTATGTATCTTGCAAGTTTGCTGAATTCATTTATTAATTCTGTTGTTTTTCTGTAGAATCTTTAGGATTTTCTACATATAAGACCATGTCACCTGTAAGGAAAAATAACTTTAATTTTTCCTTTTCAATTTGTATGCCTCTTATTTATTTTTTTCTTGCATAATTCCTCTGGCTAAGATTTTCAGTAATCTGCTGTATAGGAGGGATGAAAGCAGGCATTCATGTCTTGTTCTTAATCTTAAAGGAAAAGAAGTTTTTAGCCTTTCACAATTCACTATGGTGTTTGTTGTGGACATTTCATATATGGACTTTATAACATGGAGAGAGTTTCCTTTTGCTTCTAGTTGAGGTTGTTTTTTTTTTTTTTCATGAAATTGTAGAATTTTTTCAAATGCTTTTTTTGCATTGGGATGATTTTGTGGTACTTCTTCCCTTTACTTTGTTCATGTGGTATATTATATTGATTGAAGTCCATCTTTTATTCCAAGAATAAATCTCAATTGGTCATGATTCTGGTTGCTGATGGTTTGCTAATTTTTGCATCAGTTACCTTAAGATATATTGGTCTGCAATTGTTTCTTCATGTAGGATCCTTGTCTGTCTGTGGTGTTGCGGTAATGCTGGCCTCATAGAATGAGTTAAAAATAAAATGTTCCCTCGTTTTTTAGAAGAATTTGAGAAAGATATTTTGCTCTTTAGTAGCTAAGTTGTGTCTGACCTTTTTTTTAACTCCATGGACAGGAGCCCACCTAGCTCCTCTGTCCATGGAATCTCCCAGGCAAGAATACTTTAGTGGGTTGCCATTTTCATCTGCAGGGGATCTTCCTGACCCAGGGATTGAACATGCATCTCCTGTACTGGCAGGTGGATTCTTTACCACTGAGCCACCAGAGAAGCCCCTTGAGGAGAATTAGCTTAAGTCTTTTTCAAAAATGTTATAATTAGCCAGTGAATTAATTTATTCCTTGACTTTTTATTGTTGGTTGGTTTTTTATTTTGACTCATTCTCCTTACTAGTTATAAGGCTGTTAAGATTTTCTGGTTTTCTTTTTTTCTTTCATGATTTTATTTTGGTAGGCTATGTATTTCTAGGAATTTGTCCATTTAAGATAAGTTATCCATTTTGCCTGCATACAGTTGTTCACTGTACTGTTTTATAACTTTTATCTTTATTTCTATAAAATAGACAATATTTACCCATTTCATTTCTCTTTTTTTTTTTAATTCGGTCTAACAACAATTTTATTAACTTTGTTGATCTTTTTCAATAACCAGCACTTGGTTGTATTGATTTTCTCTATTGTTTTTATGTTCTGTATTTTGTTTATCTCTGCTTTAATCTTTATTATTTACTACCTTCTAGGTTTCTTCTGTTCTTTTCTCTGATTTTTTAACGTGTAATTTTAGGTTGATGATTTGATCTTTGATCTTAAGTTCTTGATACGATCTTTGTTTTTAATGTAAGTATTTGATATGATAAATTTGCTTCTTAACACTGCTTTTGCTACATTCAATAGTGTATATTATTTTTCATTTGTCTTAAGATAGTTTAAAATATTCTTGTGATCTTATTTTTTAACTACATTGGTTGTTTAAGAGTATTTTATTTAATTTTCCACATATTAATGGATATTTCAGTGTTTTTTCTGCTATTGATTTCTAGTTTTATTCCACTGTGAATGGAGAAGATGTTCTGTGTAATTTGAATCTTTTAAAATTTTATTCAAAATTTTTGGAGCTTAACATATAATGAAACTTGATGAAAGTTATGTACACTTGAGAAAAATATGTATTCTTCTATTGTTGGGAAGAATATTCTGTAGATGCCTCTTTGGTCCAGTTAGTTCATAGTCTCATACAAGATCTCCATTTACTTATTTATATGCTGTCTTGTTATATCCATTTCTGAAGGTGGGATATTGAAGTCTTCTGTTATTACTTTGTAGCTGTCTATTTTTCCCTTCAGTTCTATCACTGTTCAGTTCAGTTCAGTCACTCAGTCGTGTCTGACTCTTTCTGACCCCATGAATCGCAGCACGCCAGGCCTCCCTGTCCATCACCATCTCTCAGAGTTCACTCAGACTCGCGTCCATCCAGTCAGTGATGCCATCCAGCCATCTCATCCTCTGGCGTCCCCTTCTTCTGCCCCCAATCCCTCCCAGCATCAAAGTCCTTTCCAATGAGTCAACTCTTCACATGAGGTGGCCAAAGAACTGGAGTTTCAGCTTTAGCATCATTCCTTCCAAAGAAATCCCAGGGTTGATCTCCTTCAGAATGGACTG
>SJYX01012412.1:12745-42945 GCA_006410675.1 Oreotragus oreotragus | reverse complement strand
ATTCTGATTTTTTTTTCCCCATCTTGGGATGTGCCAATTGGTACTGAAGGCTTCTCTGCTTCTTCAGGCAAGATTAGCATTGAAGTGTCTTAGGTAGTGGTTCTGCTGTGCTAAAGACTGAATGAATATCTTTGCCTGGACATGATTGTTTTCCTGGGAGAGATCTTAAACCATAGAAGCATTCAACTTCAAATATCAAGGAAAAAATGCATTCCAAGAAAGCCAGAATTCTACCTTCAGGAAAGTAGATTTTATTTCCATTTTGCATATGAGGTAACTGAGATCCAGAGAAGTTAAATATCTTGGCCAGTATCTCCAATAAAATAAGTTATGTAACATGGTTCTTTAACCCAGTACAATACATGTAAACAATACAACATGGCTTATATCAATCAGAATATGCTAGGTCATACTGCAGTAACAGCCTCAAATCTCAGTGGTTTATATCAATGAACACTTTCTATTTCTTTCCCACACTATCTCACTCAAACCGTAGACTCAGATTGAGATGTGATTGAGGCATATCCGTCTGTATCATTGCTAGTTTTATTGTAGAAGGAAAAGAAATTGAAGAAAGATAAGTACTGCCTCTTCATGCCTCTACTAGGAAAAAACACACATCACTTCTGCCCATTTCATGGCCAAAGTGACATACGTGACCAAACCTTACATCAGTGAGGTGGGAAACATATAATCCATCCCAAAGATGAGCAACACATGTTGGAGAATAATATAACCTCCCAGCTTGGTTTTTGAAGTGTGGTCTATAGATAGTCGATCAACATCACCCAGGACTTTATGTGAAAGGCATTTTGTCAGACCTTGTCCCAAACCTGCCTATCAAAACCTTCCTTTTAACAAGATCCCCAAGTGATTCATATGTATCAGAGAAGCACTGATCTAAACCACCACTCAGTTGCTACTGTTGCAAGCTGAAAACCTCAGCATTTCTCCTTTTGCTAATTTCTTGCCCTGCTTCCTTCTCTGATATTTGTCATGAATTGATAGGAAGACTGGGATGCAGAAAAGGATCCCCAGATGCATTTGGAAACTCACTTTAGCACTTTATTTAAAGTTTATGACACGTTGTGCATGCTCTTTTTCCTTAGGATAACCAAAAGATAAGTGATACAAGGCATCTGGGTAGGTTAGACAGAAATCTATCACCCCAAGCTCTGAAAAATCTCGGGTGTATGCCCAGGGTGGCTTTGCTAAATAAATGTTGCTAGGTTTCTATTTATTTCAGCAAAAATGTGCCAACTCCAAAGTGACTGCTGCTCTAACACCAACGATCCACAAAGGAAAAAATAGGAGGACATTCAGGACCGCCAACATGCAAGTTCTATTCCTTTGCTATAGCTAAGTCATTGTTAAGAGCAAAGGCCAGACTTACAACTTTGAGGAATTCTCTGAAAATATACACAAGGCTACTGGCAAAGACTGTTGAATGAAAAGACTGTATCTTGTTGGCCAAAAGTTCCTGTAGAGTGTCAGAAATATTATTCACACCTGTTTCTAATATTTCATCTCTCACTAAGGAACCCACAGAAAACCAGCAGTCAACTGGGTGCTTATGAGGCCCATCAGCTGTTTATTTTTTTCAGTTGAAGGTGGAAAGTTTCCAAGAAGAGTATGGTTTTGGTATCTATAAAAGAGGAATTCTGGTCTTGATACCACATGACCTGAACAAAAATTCACTTTTCTGGGCCCAGGAAAAGCTTCTCTTACTTGTACAAACCTACTACATTACAAGAATTCTTTATGTTATATCAGTTTTTATCAATTTCACTTATGTTCGAGATCTCCTTTGAACAAAATAATCTACAGCTCTACAAATACAGGCTCTCCATAAGACCTTCTCATTTTAACTATCTAAAAATCCATGATTTCCCATCAGCGTGAAAGACATTATGAATATGGTTAAGATGAGGATGTTTTCATCCACTCTGCTTAATGGAAGAAAATGTAGTCAGCTTAACAAATAGCAGTGTTGATTAATTGCAAAAGTGTGAAGACTTACTTTTTGCAGATATTTAGCTTTTATAGAGGAGAAGGCAATGGCACCCCACTCCAGTACTATTGCCTGGAAAATCCCATGGATGGAGGAGCCTGGCAGGCTGCAGTCCATGGGGTCGCTAAGAGTCTGACATGACTGAGCGACTTCACTTTCACTTTTCACTTTCATGCATTGGAGAAGGAAATGGCAACCCACTCCAGTGTTCTTGCCTGGAGAATCCCAGGGGCGGGGGAGCCTGGTGGGCTGCCATCTCTGGGGTTGCACAGAGCCGGACACAACTGAGGCAACTTAGCAGCAGCTTTTATAGAAGGTGAGACCAGTGTCAATAACATCAGTGATATTTAAAATATGAGCTTTAGGTTGAGTCCTAGCTTTTGCTGTTCAGTCAGTCAGTAGTGTCTGACTCTTTGTGACCCCATGGACTGAAGCACACCAGGCTTCCATGTCTTTCAACCAACTCCTGGAGCCTGCTCAAACTCATGTCCATTGACTAGGTGAAGCCATCCAACCGTCTTGTCCTTTGTCATCCTCTTCTGCCTTCTATCTTTGCCAACATAATGGTCTCTTCCAGTGAATCAGCTCTTCCCATCAGGTGGACAAAGTACTGAAGCTTCAGCTTCAGCATCAGTCCTTCCAATGAATATTCAGGGTTGATTTCCTTTAGGATTGACTGGTTGGATCTCCTTGCAGTCCAAGGGATTCTCAAGAGTGTTCTCTAACACCACAGTTCAAAAGTACCAATTCTTCGGCACCTAGCTTTCTTTATAGTCCAACTCTCACATTCATACATGACCATTGGAAAAACCATAGCTTTGACTAGATGGACCTTTGTTGGCAAAGTAACTCCTCTGCTTTTTAATATGCTGTCTAGGTTAGTCATAACTTTTCTTCCAAGGAGCAAGAGTCTTTTAATTTCATGGCTGAAGTCACCATCTGCGGTGATTTGGAACCCCCCAAAATAAAGTCTGTCACTGTTTCCACTGTTTCCCTATCTATTTGCCATGAAGGAATGGAACCAGATGCCATGATCTTCATTTTCTGAATGTTGAGCTTTAAGCCAACTTTTTCACTGTCTTCTTTCACTTTCATCAAGAGGCTCTTTAGTTCTTCTTCACCTTCTGCCATAAGGGTGGTGTCATCTGCATATCTGAGGTTATTGATATTTTTCCCACAATCTTGATTCAAGCTTGTGCTTCATCCAGTCCAGCATTTCTCATGATGTACTCTACATATAAGTTAAATAAACAGGGTGACAATATACAGCCTTGACGTACTCCTTTACCAATTTGGAACCAGTCTATTGTTCCATGTCCAGTTCTAACAGTTGCTTCTTGACTTGCATACAGTTGAAGCCTAGCTTGGAGGATTTTGAGCATGACCTGGCTAGCATGTGAAATGAGTGCAATTGTGTGATAGTTTTAACATTCTTTGGAGAAGGAAATGGCAACCCACTCCAGTACTCTTGCCTGGAAAATCCCATGGATGGAGAAGCCTGCAGGCTACAGTCCATGGGGTCGCAACTGTCTCTTATACACATCTCCTTGACCAGATGGACCTTAGTCGGCAAAGTAATGTCTCTGCTTTTGAATATACTATCCAGGTTGGTCATAACTTTTTGCCTGGAAAATCCCATGGATGGAGAAGCCTGCAGGCTACAGTCCATGGGGTCGCAAAGAGTCAGACACGACTGAATGACTTCACTTTCACTTTCACTTGAACATTCTTTGGCATTGCCTTTCTTTGGAATTGGAATGAAAACCGATCTTTTCCAGTCTGATGGCCACTGCTGAGTTTTTCAAATTTGCTGGCATATAGAGTGCAGCACTTTAACAGCATCATCTTTTAGGATTTGAAATAGCTCAGCTGAAATTCTATCACTTTCACTAGCTTTGTTCATAGTGATGCTTCCTAAGTCCCATTTGACTTCACTCTCCAGGATGTCTGGCTCTAGGTGAGTGATCACATCATCATGGTTATCTGAGTCATTAAGATCATTTTTGTATAGTTCTTCTGTGTATTCTTGCCACCTCTTCTTAATATCTTCTGCTTCTGTTNTTTGACTTCACTCTCCAGGATGTCTGGCTCTAGGTGAGTGATCACATCATCATGGTTATCTGAGTCATTAAGATCATTTTTGTATAGTTCTTCTGTGTATTCTTGCCACCTCTTCTTAATATCTTCTGCTTCTGTTCGGTCCATACCGTTTCTGTCTTTTATTGTACTCGTCTTTGCATGAAATGTTCCCTTGGTGTCTCTAATTTTCTTGAAGAGATCTCTAGTGTTTCCAGTTCTATTGTTTCCTCTATTTCACTGCATTGTTCGCTTAGGAAGCCGTTCCTATCTCTCCTTGCTATTCTTTGACACTCTGCATTCAGATAAGTATATCTTTCCTTTTCTCCTTTGCCTTTGCTTCTCTTCTTGTCTCAGCTATTTGTAAAGCCTCCTCAGACAACCATTTTGCCTTTTTTCATTTATTTTCTCAGGGATGGTTTTGATCACTGCCTCCTGTACAATGTTATAAACCTCCATTCATAGTTCTTCAGGCATTCTCTCAGATCTAATCTCTTGAATCTGTTTGTCATTTCCACTGTGTAAGTGTAAGGATTGGATTTAAGTCATACTTGAGTGTGCTAGTGGTTTTCCCTACTCTCTTGAATTTAAGTCTGAATTTCCAATAAGGGGTTCAAGTTCTGAGTGCTCCCGTTCTTATTTTTGCTGACCATATAGAGCTTCTCCATCTTTGGCTACAAATAATATAATCAATCTAATTTCAGTTTTGAGTATCTGATGTTGCTCATGTGTAGAGTTAACTCATGTTTTTGGAACAGAGTGTTTGCTATGACTAGTGTTGTCTCCTGGCAAAATTCTGTTAGCCTTTGCCCTGCTTCATTTTATACTCCAAGGCCAAACCTGCCTATTATTCCAGTCTTAGCTTTGATATTCACTAAATAGTGACCCTGACTAATCTCATCATGTTTTTATTCCCAATTTCATATCATGTATGATGTAGAGATAATAGTGCATAGCTTATAAGGAGTACTAACTTTACTGTTTGTATTAACTATCAGCTTTCTGGATAAAGATCTTGATATTTGCAGTCAGAAGATCTCAGTATTATACTTGACTGCTCATATTCACTGGTTGTGAGAACTTGGCCAAATGTGTTAATTCTAGTATTGATAAGCTCAATTGTTATACATATACACACACATATAGTTTTCTATATCTTACCTATATATGTATAAAACACACACATGTATAGGTATGAAAGATGATAATGTCATTTTTCAATGAAAGTAAAAAAAAGAATTTCGGAAAACATATTATCAGTGTCTAGTTTGCATTAGTCACTCATGGATAACTTGTACAGAAGGAAGAAGTGGTTACAATTAGTTTCAGAAACAATAAAACCAAGCTTTGAAATTCACACCACTGGTGGATTGTCACAGTAGTAACCCCAATGTCCCTCTATATCCATACCCTGGTGTGGGCCCTTCCTATTTTGACTCGGATTGGCTGTGTCTTGTTTTGACCAATGCAGCTGCAGTGAGCATGATGCAGTAGTAGGCTTACTCCTTGGGCTTGCAGTCTGAGGATGCTGCTGCTGTGTAAAGAAGCCCAGATTGCCGACTAGTCTAGCCAGCTGCCCGCATCATCCACCCACTAGACCATGAGTAGGGCCTTCTTAGACTGCAGCCCAGGTGACCTGCCCCACAACTGCACCTGCAAGACTGATTCCAGGTGAGACCAGCAGAACTGTCCTGAAGAGCCCAGTCTTGATTTCCAACCTACAAAATCTGAATTAAATGGTTTTTTTTTAAGTCACTAAATTTTGATAGGATCTGTTATGCAGCAATTGATAAATAATACGCAGGCAGAAAAAAAAAAAAAAGACAAAACATTCACCTACATAGTCTTCAACCTTCTGAGCATGGATAAGCTTGCAACTGAGTTGTCTAGGGGTTTTCGCCTGTTTTCAATGGGTATGCATCTAAGTCAAGTTAAAGCATCTCTATGTCTACAAAGTTGGCATCAATACAAAGTTCAGTGCTTCTCACTTATCTTTCCTTATTCTTAAAATGGGCTTCATGTTTGTAAATTATTTACGTGCATTGTTCTATTCGATACCAACAATATCACTGCAAAATCATCTCTTCCACTTTCTTCTTATACATTGAAAACAAAATTAAGTCATAGGGAGCTCTTATGGCTTCCCAAGATAGCAAGGTTGATGAAGTTGAGAGAAATTCAAATTTTAAAAGTTATTTTCCTCAATACACTATTTATTGCATGCCTGTCCATTTAACTTATTTGGTGAGTCTTTACTGAAGTTGAAAAAGAAGAGAACAGAAATAAGTTGATCTACACAGGTATGAAGGCCAACTTCAAACCATCACAAGAAGACCTTAAGTCATGTTACATACTTCATTCAACTTTTAATCATATGTATTCATCTTTTCCAGTGAATGTCTACAAAACGATTCCTTTATTTTCTACACATTTTAAAGCCAAATTGTGTAAATTATTTATTGAGAATGGGATGTAGAATTTATATTACTATGTCCTTTATTATTTGAAGATCTACTTTTATAAACGAGAGAACAGTTGGAAAATAAGGTAAGGTCCTTACTTTCAGAGAGGTTGAAAATACTTTTGTGAGGGCTCTAAAATATGATGGGCTTTAAATTCTGAGCAAACTGGTTTGCATATATCTTTTAAAATATGCATATGAAATGCTTTCAACTTTTTCAGAGTAAAATATTAAAGTAGGTGTCATAAAATGTAGAGTAACCTTGATTGTGACCCTTACTCATCACCCTCTCTGAGTTTTGGTTTCTCCGTGTAAACTGTTTATGACTACCATGGGTCATGGAGTAAGGTATGTGTAATGTATCCAGTAGAGGACTTGTCTCATAGAAAGATCCCAATAAATGGAAACTACTTGTATTATTACTACCCACCTTGTAATGTAGATGCAGCAGATATTAAATTTCTCATCTGTCTAGAATGGGCAATACTGTTAAGCAGAAGGAAGTGATTGATTCATTTCAGCACAGGAAACTAATGTCCTAGTTAAGACTGGAGTGCTAGTCCCTGATTTTTTTATCTCCAACCATACTCTTGCCAAATCACTTGGTAGCAGTTATGTCATAGTAAAAGACAGAAATAAGACTCAATTAATATAATATTTATATATTTAATATCTATGGAGCACTTAGTCTGTGCAAAGCATTGTGCTTGGAGATGTGGAGTCTATACAAATAATTTAGTTTTGCAAGCACATGGCCTTTAGAGACAATAAGATTTGGCTTCTAATCCTTCCTCTCACAGTTACCTGAATTTGAAAAAGTAGGTTAACTTCTCAAGCCTTGATATCCTCATGTTCAAAATGGGAAAAATTGTATATAGAATATGTCAAACTCTGTAAAATCATAGCAAGTCTCATAAAGCACACTTGTTAATTTTATGCTTGCTATTTGTTCTGATCTCAAAGAGCTTATAGTCTGTTAAGGTATATAAGACATTAATGTTAAATATATAAAGAAAAATGAAATGAATGCTTATGGACAGAACAAATGAAGTCCTGTTTTGAATGGGAGGACTTCACTGTGGGTCTGGAGGGAAAATGTAATTTAAGCTGGGCCGTATAATACCGATGGATTTGATGGATTTAAGACATATGGAGACTTTAATAGACATTTTTGGCACAGAATTATGTTTCATATCTGACATGGGTTAGTTTTTCAAGAGTTCTTTACAGTAATACCTGCAAGTAAAGCAAATGAGGGCAGGAGAAGGGGCCGACAGAGGATGAGATAGTTGGATGGCATCACCAACATAATGAACATGAGTTTGAACAAACTCCAGGAGACAGTAAAAGACAAGGAAGCCTGGCAACCTGCAGTCCACGGGGGTGTAAAGAGTTGGACCTGACTTAGTGACTGAACAACTACTTGCAAGTAAATAAATGCTCTGTAATTGGGTTAATGGAGATATTAGGAAGCCAATAAATTGTTCATGTTTTACTTTAAAAAAAAAAGCATAAAAATTAGAAAACAAATCTCAGTTGTCCTCTCATATTCTGTTTTCTGATCCAACTTTTTCACTGAGTGTTGACTCCAAAGCAGTATTTGTTTGCACAAAGAGTAATTAGATTCTACTTTTGCCTATTAAAGTATTGTAGGATCTTAAAAGGTCATAAAATCTTCATGAATACACATGCTCAGAATTAGACTCCGCCATCTATCACTGTGGAATCAAACATGCTCTAAGTACAGGGTGAGATTTTCCTGACTTTAGCCAATATAATTACTTTTGTTCCAGGAACCAACAGGGTGAGGCTTGGATTGCTGTTCACTCTCCAGCACAGCCCCAGCTAACAAGTGAAACTAAATTGCTTTTCTCCCCTCTATGCATCTGGGTCCATCTGTGCAGGCCAAATAGATTAGCTTCTAATATCTCAAAACAGATGTTTGTTCTTGGAATTGGTGTGTGTGTGTGCAACATGTTCCATGAGTTGGTGGGAATATTCTGGGCTCCAGGGTGTGTAGAGACATCATTCTGGGTGGGGTGCTCCGAATAATCAGTGTGGGTGAGAGAGGGATGCTGGCAAGGGTTTGTTCTCCCTTGTGCTTCCCTCAGTAGGAGAACTCCGTGGAGGAAAGTGTGCCAGGTGGCTCCGTGAGTCAAGGTCTGGTCAGGAAAAACCAAAGCCGTGCCAACTATTTTAACATAAAGTACATAGGAAACTGAGTGGGCAGGAAAAGGCAAAATAGGAAAAGCCATGTGACAGAGTAACTGCAGGAAGAGCTTGCAGTCCTCCCCCTCAGGCTGGGGGAGGGAAGGCAAGAAATGGACCTTATTAAGACAGAGAAGACTTGCGAAAAAAAAAAAAAAAGTCCGTTCAAACTCTTGAAGACCTAACCCATGTCCAGTATGAAATATCTCAGACCCTTATGATGGGAATGCTTCCTCCTGAGGCTGACACCTCAGAAACACAAGAAGTGACCCAGTAGAGCTGATGCTCAGAACAGCAACTGGCTGGTGCTGGAAACTGGAAAGGGCTGTGGTGAGCTGTTGCTGTGAGACAAGGAAAATGAAAACTGGAGTCAGCTGGCTGTCTTGAATTTGCATGCCTTGGCCCCACACCAGACCCACACACTCAAAATCTTCGAAGTGGCCATCCCACACATATGTATTTTTTAACAATCTTTTCAACCACTGATTGATGTTGTCAACAAAGATGGGACTACTGTGCCCTCATCCGCTTTCCCAAAGCATTTAAAGATGTTCTAAACTGATTTACTATGTCTATGAATTGTCTTTAGCTGTCCTGACCTTTTCAGTAATGGGTGGTGTAGATATTTGAGCTGTCACCAGCCATAACTTTTCTCAGTGGATATCAGTAAGTTTCTAGTTCTGTCTGGATCACCTTGCCAACACTTTATTTCTAGTACTTGCATCAACCTGGTGAATTAGCCAGTGGGTAACTAATTATTCATCCACTCAGTGCTTGTTATATGCCAAAAAATATAGTAAGACCAGTCTTCCAACTTAGATAAAAATCTACATACTCTTGGCCTCCTTGAAATTTTCATTTGTTAGGAGCAAGCCATTTACAATTAAACACAGTCATCAATATGTAATTGCAAATCTAGATAAATCTTATGAAGAAGAATAAAATGTTATAAAAGAGTATTAGGTGGATTGGCTGCAGAAATGGCTCTAGTGATTCTACTCCCTCTAAGTACACAACTTGCAACATGACTCTGCAGCTCCTGTCAATAAGAGATGAAGTCAGCTCAGTCCTTCAAAAGTCGATGCTCTCTGGGGTTGGAACCTTGTTACTGTTGGCCTGTGTGTGGATATGATCTCAGATGACTATACCCAACCAGCAACCCAAAGCTATTGGGTCTACCCCACCCAACGTGGGCAGAGATTTCCCAGCATAGCCATCAGCCCTGTGGACAGCAGAGTTACAGTAGTTTTGGCTAGTCCACAGACACTGCGGGCCATTCAGCTACAGTGGTTCTTATGGATAGACTCAGATCACAACCAACTCCCCAGAGATATGGCTAGACTGGTGGCTACAGTGGTAATCAATGTTCTCGATCGTCTTACAGGCAGTAGCTCTCATAACCTGGAGACGGCTAGCAGGCAGCTCCTAGCAGCACCTTGGGAAGTTATGGTAGCTGTTCTTCCAGCAGTGGCTATGGGCAGCACCAGAGTGGGATTGTTAGACCAGAGGATAAATGCTTGTCTGGCATGTAAAGGAACTGCAAAATATTCTCTGGTATACCTGCACCATTTGACATTCCCACAGCAATGAACAGGGGTTCCAGTTTTCCATATCCATGTCAACACTTGCAATTGTCTTTCTTTTTTATTGTAGCCAACTCAGTGAGCAAGTATCTTGCTGTGATTTTAATTTGCTTCTTACTAATGACTACAGTCATTAGTAGCTTCTGTAGCTGTGGGTTCTGCCTGTTCTCATTGATTCACTCAAATTTGGATTGAAAAATCATTTTTATTTCATTGCAAAACTTGAATTTGTCTCATGCCAGCAACTATTTATATAGTATTTTTAATGATGTTTATAGCTATTTATGTAGCATTTACATTGTATTAAGTACTGTAAGTGATCTAGAGATGATTTAAAGCATACAGGAGGATGTGTATAGCTTATATATAGATATTACACCATTTTCTCTAAGGGACTTGAACATCCTTGGATTTTGGTATCTGCAAGTGTCCTGAAACCAATCCCCTCTGGATTCCAAGGGACAACTGTAATGGTACTGAACATCCTCTGTTGAGCTTATTTGTATATCTTTATAGATAAAGTGTCTATTCAAATTCTTTGCTCATTTTATATATGGAGTATTTGTCTTTACCTACAAATAGGTTCTATTTCATTCGCAGAGCATGTTGTAAGTCTAGTTTGTTCATAAGTCCAACAAAGTTAGCCTAGGTATCCAACTAACACAATTGCTGATATAGTATTATACCGTAATAGGTTTATAATATGTTCACATCTCTGAAAGTTTACAACTTGAAGGTTTGTATGAAGGGAACTTACTCTGTTTAGTTGTGATGTATGTATGTATTCTGGATACAAGTCCCAAATAATTTAATTTAAATGATTTAAAATATGTTCCATCAGACTTCAATTCAGTTCAGTTCAGTCACTCAGTCATGTCTGACTCTTTGCGACCCCATGAACTGCAGCACGCCAAGCCTCCTTGTCCATCAACAACTCCCAGAGTCTACCCAAACCCATGTCCATTGTGTTATTGATGCCATCCCACTATCTAATCTTCTTTTTTCCCCTTCTGCTTCTGCCCTCAATCTTTCCCAACATCAGGGTCTTTTCAAATGAGTTAGCTCTCTGCATCAGATGGCCAAAGTATTGGAGTTTTAGCTTCAACATCAGTCCTTCCAATGAACACTCAGGACTGATCTCCTTTAGGATGGACTGGTTGGTTCTCCTTGCAGTCCAAGGGACTCTCAGGAGCCTTCTCCAACACCACAGATCAAAAGCATCCATTCTTCAAAGCTCAGCTTTCTTTGTGGCCCAACTCTCACATCCATACATGACCACTGGAAAAACCACAGCCTTGACTAGATAGACCTTTGTTGACAAAGTAATGTCTCTGCTCTTTAATATTCTGTCTAGGTTGGCAATAACTTTCCTTCCAAGGAGTAAGCATCTTTTAATTTCATGGCTGCAATCACCATCTGCAGTGATTTTGGAGCCCAGAAAAAGAAAGTCAGGCTTTCAGACTCTCGATCATCTTTTCACTTTGCTGACTGTGTAGTTGGAAAGATAAAAGTTTTTAATTTTGATAAAATCCATTTTATCTTATTTTTGTCAGTTGTGTTTTCAGTGTTATATATAAGAAATCATTACCTAACCTGAACTCACCAAGTTGTATTATTTTAACAATTTTATAGTTTTAGTTCAGTTAACTATATGGTCCACCTGAGATATTTTTGTCTATGATGTGAATGAAGAGTTCAAATGCCTTCTTTTACAGGTAGATATCCAGTTGTCTCAAAACCATTCATTGAGAAGACTATTCTTTTCTCATCAAACTTCTCACTTTGCCAAAAAATTGACTATAAATGCTAAAGTTTATCTTGGAATTCTCAGTTCTACTTCATTGATCTATAGTTGACAGTGACCTGCTGTGGGGTCAGGGGCACTGAATATATAAGTCCTGACATAAATCCTTTTGAAGGAAGTCACCATTACCCCTACCCTAGTTTGGCCACAGGACAAACTACAGAGAGGGAACACAGCCCCACCCATAAATAGAAATTGGATTAAAGATTCACTGAGCCTCACACATCAGAGCAAGAACTAGAATCCCCCACAGCCAGTCCCTCCCATCAGGAAACTTTCACAAGCCTCTTATCCTTATCCATCAGATGGCAGACAGACTATGAAACACAACTACAGAAAACTAACCAAACTGATCACTTGGACCACAGCCTTGTCTAACTCAATGAAAATATGAGCCATGGCATTTAGGGCACCCAAGACGGATGGGTAATGGTGGAGAGTTTTGATAAACATGGTCTACTGGAGAAGTGAATGGCAAACCACTTCAGCATTCTTGCCTTGAGAACCCCATGAACAGTATGAAAAGGCAAACAGATACGACATTGAAAGATGAACTCCTCGGGTCAGTAGGTGCCAAATATGCTACTGGAGAAGAGTGGAGATGAGCTCCAGAAAGAATGAAGAGGCTAAGCCAAAGCAAAAGCAACACCCAGTTGTGAATGTGACTGGTGATGGAAGTAAAGTCTGATGCTGTAAAGAAAATATTGCATAGGAACCTGGAATGTTAAGTCCATGAATCAAGGTAAATTGGAAAGTGGTCCAACAGGAGATGGCAAGAGTGAACACAGACATTTTAGGAATCAGTGAACTAAAATGGAACAAAATGGGTGAATTTAATTCAGATGACCATTGTACCTACTACTGTGGGCAAAAGTCCCTTGGAAGAAATGGAGTAACCCTCATAGTCAACAAAAGACTTAAAAATGCAGTACATGGGTGCAATCTCAAAAATAACAGAATTATCTCTGTTTGTTACCAAGGCAAACTATTCATTATCATAGTATCCAAGTCTGTGCTCCAACCAATAATGTCAAAGAAGCTGAAATTCAATGATTCTATAAAGACCTACAAGACCTTCTACAATGAATGCCAAAGATATCCTTTTCATCATAGGGGACTGGAATGCCTAAGTAGGAAGTCAAAAGATACCTGGAGTTTCAAGCATGTTTGGCCTTGGAGTACAAAATTAAGCAGGGCAAAGGGTAACAGATTTTGCCAAGGTAACACACTGGTCACAGCAAAAACCCTCTTCCAACAACACAAGAGATGACTTTACACATGGACATCACCAGATGGTCAACACTGAAACCAGACTGATTATATTCTATGCAGCTGAATATGGAGAAACTCTATACAATCAGCAAAAAAAAAAAAAAAAAGATTAGGAGCTGACTGTGGCTATGATCATGAACTCCTTATTGCCAAATTCAGACTTAAATTGAAGAAAGTAGTGAAAATTGCTAGACTATTCAGGTATGACCTAAATCAAATCCCTTATGATTATACAGTGGAAGTGATAAATAGATTCAAGGGACTAGATATGATAGACAGAGTGCCTGATTAACTATGAATGGAGGTTCCTGACAATCAAGACCATCCACAAGAGGAAATGCAAAAAGGGAAAATGGCCGTTTGAGGAGACCTTACAAATAGCTAAGAGGAGAAGCAAAGGCAAAGGGGAAAAGGAAAGATATATCCATCTGGATGCAGAGTTTCAAAGAATAGCAAGGAGAGATAAGAAAGCCTTCCTCAGTAATCAATACAAAGACATAGATGAAAACAATAGAATAGGAAAAAATAGATATCTTCAAGAAAATTAGAGATACCAAGGGAATATCTCATGCAAAGATGGGAACAATAAAGGACAGAAATGGTAAGGACCTAACAGAAGCAGAAGATATTAAGATGAACACACAGAAGAATTATAAGAAAAAGATCTTGATGACCCAAATGAGTACGATGATGTGATCACTTACCTAGAGCCAGTTATCCTGGAGCGTGCACTCAAGTGGGCCTTAGGAAACATCACTATGAACAAAGCAAGTGTAGGTGATGGAATTCAAGTTGAGCTATTTCAAATCTTAAAAGATGATGTTGTGAAAGTACTACACTCAATATGTCAGCAAATTTGGAAAACTCAACAGGACTGGAAACCTCAGTTTTCATTTCAATCCCAAAGAAAGGCAATGCCAAAGAATGTTCAAACTACCAAACAACTGCACTCATCTCACATGCTACCAAAATAATGCTCAAAATTCTCCAAGCTAGGCTTCAAGAGTATGTGAACCAAGAACTTCCAGATGTTCAAGCTGGATTTAGAAAAGGCAGAGGAACAGGAGATCAAATTGCCAACATCTGTTGGATCATAGAAAAAGCAAGTGAATTCCAGAAAAAATATCTGCGTTTGCTTCATTGACTACACTAAAGCCTTTGACTATGTGGGTCACAACAAACTGTGGGAAATTCTTAAAGAGATGAAAATATTAGACCACCTTATCTGCCTCCTGAGAAACCTGTATGCAGGTCAAGAAGCAACAGTTAGAACTGGACATGGAACAACAGACTAGTTTCAGATTGAGAAAGGAGTGTGTCAAGACTGTATATTGTCAACTTGTTTATTTAACTTATATGCAGAGTACATCATGAGAAATGCTGGACTGGAAGAAGCACAAGCTTGAATCAAGATTGAGGGAGAAATATCAATCACCTCAGATATGCAGATGACACCACCCTTATGATAGAAAGTGAAGTGGAAATAAAGAGCCTTCTAATGAAAGTGAAAGAGCAGAATGAAAAAAGCTGGCTTAAAACTCAACATTCTGAAAGCAAAGATCATAGCATCTGGCTCCATCACTTCATGGCAAATAGATGGAGAAACAATGGAAACAGTGACAGACTTTATTTTCTTGGGCTCCAAAATCACTGCAGGTGGTGACTGCAGGCATGAAATGAAAAATCACTTGCTCCATGGAAAAAAAGCATGACAAAAGTAAACAACATATTAAAAAGCAGATACTTTACTTTGCCAGCAAAGATCCATATGGTCAAGGCTATTGTTTTTCTACTAGTCATGTACCAGATAGAGAATAGTTGGACCAGAAAGAAAGCTGAGTGCTGAGGAATTGATGCTTTTGAACTGTGGTGTTGGAGAAGACTCTTGAGAGTTCCTTGGAGTCCAAGGAGATCCAACCTGTCAATCCTAAAGGAAATCAGTCCTGAATAGTCCCTGGAAGGACTAATGCTGAAGCTGAAACTCCAATACTTTGGCTACCTGATGTGAAAAACCAGCTCAATAGAAAAGACCCTGATGCTGTGAAAGATCGAAGCCAGGAGAAGAGGAAGAGATGGTTGGATGGCATCACCAACTCTATGGACATGAGTTTGAGTAAGCTCCGGGAGTTGGTGATGAACAGGGAAGCCTGGCATGCTGCAGTCCATGGTTTCAGAGAGTCAGAGGCGACTGAGAGACTGAGCTGTACCGATGTTCAGGAGTACTGTAATTTGTAGTAAAATTTGAAGTTGGAAAGTTTGTGTCTTCCAACTTTTCTTTTTTCTTTTTCAAGATTGTTTTGACTACTCAAGGTTCCTTACATTTCTATATGAATTTTAGGATTGGTTTGTCTATTTTAGCAAGAAAAAAAAAAAACCCTACTGAAATATTTACAGTGATTGTATTAAATCTGTCGACCAATATGAGGATTGAACCAAGTTGTATGATCTGCCTGTTTTTATCATAAAAATGAGTTAAATAAGTCTTTTAATGTGTACTCATTTTATATATTTATACAAGTTATAATTTTGTATCTTCTTGAAAATTATTTTAACAACAGATATGAAATTAGGACTGCCATGAGGCTCAACCTTAGCCTCTCAGCATTACTTACTCTATGCTTTTTCCTTAGAATGCAGTTCACACCTACAGTTTCAATTTGCCTCAATTTATAGATCAGTGCCTCCCAGATTTTTTTTTTCCTCTAATTAAAACCTCATTGTATAAGCTCCAGACAGAGTCTTAATTTTACCTGCCTACTCGTCTTCTCCACTTACATGTCTCAAATGCACTTCTAACTCAACAGGATTGAGCTTGAATTCATTCCTTCAGCTCCCTGGCCTAGGTCCTATTCTACTATTGATCTCTATGCCATTAAAAGAGATCATTTTCTAGTAAATTGCACAACCCAAATACCTAGGAACCACAGATTACCTCCCCTCCTCTCTGCTTTCCTTTCCCACCAAATTCACCTTAGAAATCAGTCTAGCTACTCATACAACTTTGCTGTATAAGCTACCATTGTGTCTTCCTCTCAGTTCGATTCAGTCAGTCAGTTCAGCCGCTCAGTCGTGTCTGACTCTTTGTGACCCCATGGACTGCAGTACGCCAGGCTTCCCTGTCCATCACCAACTCCCAGAGCCTACTCAAGCTCATGTCCATCATGTCAGTAATGCCATCCAACAATCTCATCCTCTGTCATCCCCTTCTCCTCCCGCCTTCAATCTTTCCCAGCATTATGGTCTTTTCCAATGAGTCAGTTCTTCACATCAGGAGGTCAAAGTATTGGAGTTTCAGCTTCACCATCAGTTCTTCCAATGAATGTTCAGGACTGATCTCCTTTAGGATGGACTGGTTGGATCTCCTTGCAGTCCAAAGGACTCTCAGGAGTCTTCTCCAACACCATAGTTCAAAATCATCAATTCTTTGGTGCTCGGCTTTCTTTATAGTCAAATTCTCACATCCATACATGACTACTGGAAAAACCAGAACTTTGACTAGATGGACATTTGTTGGTAAAGTAATGTCTCTACTTTTTTTTTTTTTAATTTTTTTTTTTTGTCTCTACTTTTTAAAAAGCTGTCTAGGTTGTTCATAGCTTTTCTTCAAAGGAGCAAGTGTCTTTTAATGCACGTCACCATCTGCAGTGTTCTGTTTCATCTTTTAGGACAGAATTCCATCATCTCCACTAGCTTTGTTCATAGAGATGCTTCCTAAGGCCCACTTGACTTCACATTCCTGGATGTCTGACTCTAGGTGAGTGATCACACCATCGTGCTCGTTTAGGTCATTAAGATCTTTTTTGTAGAGTTCTTCTGTGTGTTCTTGCCACCTCTTCTTAATATTTTCTGCTTCTCTCATCTTTGCAGGCAATGCTCCTTTGGTATCTCTATTTTTCTTGAAGAGATCCCTAGTCTTTCCCATTCTATTGCTTTCCTCTATGTCTTTGCATTGATTGCTGAGGAAGGATAGACCACTGCAATAGTCTTCTGACTGATTTTCTTACATCTACTGTGGCCACCCTTGTTCTGTTCTCTCCATTATAGGTAGATTTCAAAAATCAAGTCTGATCATGTCAGTATGCTTAAAAACCTATAGTGGCTTCTTCTGTCTCTTGCATCTTGTATCTCTTGGATAAAAATCCAACTTCTTCCTATAGCATGGGCCATGTACAGCTTTGTTCATATAGAGATGCTTCCTAAGGCCCACTTGACTTCACATTCCTGGATGTCTGACTCTAGGTGAGTGATCACACCATCGTGCTCATTTAGGTCATTAAGATCTTTTTTGTAGAGTTCTTCTGTGTGTTCTTGCCACCTCTTCTTAATATTTTCTGCTTCTCTCATCTTTGCAGGCAATGCTCCTTTGGTATCTCTATTTTTCTTGAAGAGATCCCTAGTCTTTCCCATTCTATTGCTTTCCTCTATGTCTTTGCATTGATTGCTGAGGAAGGATAGACCACTGCAATAGTCTTCTGACTGATTTTCTTACATCTACTGTGGCCACCCTTGTTCTGTTCTCTCCATTATAGGTAGATTTCAAAAATCAAGTCTGATCATGTCAGTATGCTTAAAAACCTATAGTGGCTTCTTCTGTCTCTTGCATCTTGTATCTCTTGGATAAAAATCCAACTTCTTCCTATAGCATGGGCCATGTACAGCTTTGTTCATGCTTACCTTTAGACTGTCTTTTGCACCACTCTTTTATTCTTTAAACTTTATTTATTTTCTTAGATATAAAATTACCCTTTTGCTTCTTTTTTTCCTTCCATATGAACCATATATTACCCGTGTTTCCATCTAATTAATTCCTTTGTAGCTTTTCAATACCTGATAAGTTTTTCAGCAAAGGATTTTCTGATTCCCCCCAACTAGGCAGTTTTATTATGTGCTTTTATAGAACAATGCCTCTTTCCTTGGGGTATCTATTAATCTTTATAACACTTATTTCAGTGAGCATTTGATTGTTACCCATCTCCCCACTAGGATAAAATCTGCATTAACTCAGAGACCTGGTCTGTGTTGGTTAACCTGAGAGGTGGCCAGAGATCTTTCTGTTGCAAATAAGACATGAAAGCAACTTACATTTTTTAAAAAAGGGGAAAAAATGAAATCAATAAAACATTGGACTAATGTAACTGAAATTTAGATCAAATCTCAGATTCAGGCAAGTCAGGGTTCAGGTACACAAATGGTGTTTTCTTCTCATTTCTTGGCTCAGATTTCTATTACATGGTGCTTCGTTTTCAGGAAATCTCTCACCATGTTTCAGAAAGATGTCTAGCAACAGTCCAGACTTAAGTTCTACCCACCTGAGCTATCCCAACAGAAAATGTTTCTCTTTCTTCACAGCTCCAGGGAAAGTTCCCCGTCTGATTCTCAGGGGATGGATTGGATCACACCCACTCCTAAGCCAGTTACTATGGCCAGGAATACTTGGCTCCTTCCAGAGTGCAGGCTGGGTTCAGGCTTACTCAGATCATGTGAGCAAGAGATTAACAAAGGAAGAAGAGAAGAAGAGAGGGGTTGAATGCTGGATAGAAGAGGCAGCAGTAGCTCGCCTGAAACTTGCATGTAATCTGCCATATAACTTTTGCCCAATAAATCTCACCAAGTATATAAATAAAATAGGTGCCATTGATGTCAGGAAAACAAGTAATGAAAAGAAAGACGATGCTGGAGTAGCTTTGCTGAATCAATAAACTTGGACTTAAATCTCACTTTCATCATTTATTACCAGGGTAACGATAAGCAAGTTACTTAAACACCTTGATCTTGAGTTTTTTCGTTGTTGAATTGGGATAATAATCCTTAACATCCAAAGATTTCATAAGACAAATGCACTGACGCACACAAAGCGCCTGTATCTGGGCTGGCGCAGAATAAGCCGCAAAACTTCCTTATCCCTTCCTTCCCTTCCTTCCCCTTCGACTTTCAGACGTTAGTATTGCCTGTGTATCAGCTCTTTCATCTCCATTCTTTGAAGTGGGGGCCACAGTTGTCTGGATCTGGGGCGCTATTTTCCCAGTTTCATCTGCTGACATCTCAGCATCTGCCAATCAGGCAGGAGAGAGAAGAGAAAAATAGCCGAGTTTAAGAAAAAATGGGGGAAATGACAGGTATGAGTCAGACGAGGCTGACAGGCATACCACGTGCCCTGCTTTCTACACCACCCAGGGGAACCTTGAGCCGATAATATCCCTTTCTATTCAATTTGCACCTGGATCTCAGGGAGCTGTAGCTCCGAGTTAGCACAATGAACTTGGCTGTATTGTTCTGTGCTCTTTCCTCCTGCCCTCGCCTGAAACCACATTTCAATCAATTGCTAATGTCAGCGTGGGAGTCATAATCCTGGTTTAGTGATGCTGCAAGTTACCACATCTCCATGGGCCAGGGAAAGGAGTTTGACTGTCTAAGGGAGTAGACCTGAAAGCCAGACAAAGCTTTCTGTTTTCTCCCAGGCAGTGAGCTATAGCGAGATCCAACCCAATCAACCTCATAAATACCTTTCTCTTTGCCAGAGAAGGAGTTAACTCTGCAGCCAGGCCAGGATGTGAAGGCCTTTGAAAATTTCTGTTCCTCCAGTTCTGTGTACCTTATCTTTACAGAACACAAGGATCTAGTCTAACAACCAATGCCCACAATAGACTTATGCCTAAATTTTAAATGGCTTTTTTTTTTTTTGGTGTGTGAATTTTGAGGCTGTGTTATAAGGCATATTTCTAGCCCATGCTATCAAATGTGTCACCATGAAAATAGTTGCCAGTATTACAAAGAGCCCAGAAGACACACATCAACAATGCTTGTAGACAAGACAAATGAAGATCTAATTCCAAGTCACATGGGATTACTATTTCTGTGAGGTGGGTCAGAATGTGTTCTGTGAGATGCATACAGCTAATGGAGCATCATGTGCTTGTTAGTTAGTTTCAGCTTTAACTCTAAGTGAATCAGCTTCATCAAAACGGCACAATCCAGAGGTGAGCAGTGGCATTAATCTACCAGAGAGGCAGCTGCTATAAACCCATCTCTCATCCCATTTTAATCACAGATTTCTAGTTATATACTGATTGTAAGAAACATTGGTGAAAATGAACAGCTTTTGGTGAAATGAGTCCTTTGGTGAAAATGAGTCCTAAAAAGAGCAGAATTAAAGGCAATATGTATTTTAGAGATGTTTCCAGTCGTGCATAAATAGGGAGTTTGAATACAACAAGTAAAAATGCCTTACAGTCATAGAGGGTTCAGTTACTGAGTAATTCTATGCCCAGCTATTGGTTATGGAGGATAACAAATAAACAACAAGAGAAGAGAGTCTCTGGAATGTTGTGTTGACTTTAAATGAACTATCAAGCAATGAATGGCCAGGACACGTAGAAAGAGACCTGTAACACCATCACATTTTTAGAAAGGCTATATGAAGTGTTTCTGCTAAATTAATGTCCATATGTTTGGTGGACTTTGATTTGAGACTTGATTTCATTATAACTTGGCAGTGAAATCCTGGGTAACTAACTCTCACTTAAACTCCTTTTAACGGCTCCCATGATCTACTCGGGCCTCCCAGGTGGCTTGGATAGTAAAGAATCTGCCTGCAATGCAGGAGACCTGGGTGTGATCCCTAGCTTGGGAGGATTCCCTGGAGGAGGGCATGACAACCCACTCCAATATTCTTACCTGGAGAATTCCCATGGACAGAGGAGCCTGACAGATCCATGGGGTCACAAAGAGTCAGACATGACCAAGTGACTAAGAATGGCACAGCACGTGATCAACCCAAAAGAGCCTAAAGTAGGGCATATTTCATTTAGTGTGGTTAATAACCAGCGGTTTTTAAAGAAATGCACGTGTTTCTTCTTTGTCAGTCTCCATCAGACTACATCATTCACTTTTGTCTTAGAGTCTTAATTCAACAGTATAGAGGAACACTTCCCTGGTGGTCCAGTGGTTAAGAATCTGCCTGCCAATGCAGGGGACATGAGTTCAATCCCAGATCTAGGAAGATCCCACACACCATGGGTTGTAGCTACTGAGACCGCACTCTAGGGTCCACGAATCTCAGCTACTGAACCAGCGAGCTCTGGAGCCTGGGCTCCACAGCAAAAGAAGCCATCACATTGAGAAGCTGCACACTGCAACTAAAGATTGGCCCCTGCTCACCACAGCTAAAGGAAGCCCTCGGGCACCAGTGAAGATCCAGCACAGCCGTGAGTAAACAAACAGAGTGTAAAAAATTGCATGGAGGTTCCAGACATGACAATTATTAGGGTGATAATTGTAACTTGGTAAGAAATTGACATTTTTCCAAAGCTGTATAGATTGCAAAGCACTTGGTTCTCGTACAGGTTATCACACACCAGAAAGAGAGCTGAGATCAAGTAATGACGGCTTTAGTTATTCTCTCTACAGGCCACAGTGTTCTAGTGTTAAAAATGCGGGGCACAGGAATCAGAGAGCAGAGGGCAAGGATGAGCATACAGTGTTTTCCAGATCTCTGCTTGTGTCACGTTTCCTAACATCTCATTGGCAAAAGCAAGTCACATGGTGGGGTCAAGAGTCAGAGTGACAGGGACCTGGGAAATCCTACCTGCTGGCTGGGGGCTGCCAAGGTAACCTACAGCCTTAGGAAGGTAGGGCCCCAAGTTGGAAACCAGGGGCAGGGGGAAACCCAGGAGTGCTGCCCAAATCAGATAGTAAGAATGAGCAGGAAGTAGCCCTCCTGCTGGGGAAGTTACTGAAGACACACTTGTTACAGGCATGAGCTCACTGTGTCCCCTTTGCCTGGTTAAAGCCACAAACCTATTTCTTTACTACTTAAAAAAAAATAATGTAACCTCTTACTATACTAAGTCTCTGAGATCTCATTTTTTATTACTGTAGTTGTTTGTGGTATATTTGTTTATAATCACAGCATAGTCAGGCCAATGCTAGCATTTAGAGAAATCATAACATTTCTCTTTTGAATTTTTCTCCTAGGTGGCTTCATGGTATGTTTTCTGGTCTCTAACTGTGTGTATTTGTTTAGAGTTACACATTTTTTCAGTAAATCCACATCTTGTAGGAGAAAAATCTTAAGATTCATAACCTGAAATGTGTACTTATATCTTAGGTCTACTACTTTATAAGCTATGTGATGTAAATTATTGAGATTTTCTAAGAGATTTCTTCTAGAAAGTTGAGAATCCACCCCTACTTCATGTGGTTACTCTGAGGTCTTGAAAAGCATATATGACAATAGCTATGAATGTTCCTCTTAGTTTATAAGATATGCAGATACTCATTGTTACTAGTATCCATTTTGAGCTTGCAAAATCAAATGGGAAATAAACAAACAGTTCGCTGTTATTATTCTGGAGGCACATTCATTATATTTTCCCAATTCAAGCTTACTGGACTTGAATAACAATTTTCTAGCCAGGATTATGGGTTCTTCAGGTTTGCAGACAGAGGAGAAATTCCTGCATGAGATGCTCATACCCTGCAGGCAAAGTCCACAGGTCCTTCATGAAGTTCATAGGTTCTTTCATAATGAGGCTACTTCTCTACATTATCCCAGTCACCCCATCACCAACTTGTCTGTGTCCCTGCCATATGGAACCTCCAAGCCTGGGTCTCCACACCATTTCCCCAAGCACTGGAATCTTCCCACTTCTTTGCCAGACCACCTGCACCTCCCCATACCAGGGAGGCCAGCTTCTCCTCATCAGCCAAGTCTGGCTTCCAACCTTGCATTTTTGGGAAAACCTCTGCTGTCTCTCCTCCCAACCTCCAGGCAGAGTTAGTCATTCTCTTCCTGGGCTGGAATAGGCCCTTATACATTCTTCTTAAAAGACTTCATTTGTTTTGTTTACATGTCTGTCTCCCCAGTAAGATGCTGAGCTCTTGGGATCATGTCTGTGTTGCTCATCTCCACCCTTAGCACCTAGCATGGTGTCTGGAATGCTAACAAAGGCACTTAGGTCTANGAGGATTCCCTGGAGGAGGGCATGACAACCCACTCCAGTATTCTTGCCTGGAGAATTCCCATGGACAGAGGAGCCTGACAGGTCCATGGGGTCACAAAGAGTCAGACATGACCAAGTGACTAAGAATGGCACAGCACATGATCAACCCAAAAGAGCCTAAAGTAGGGCATATTTCATTTAGTGTGGTTAATAACCAGCGGTTTTTAAAGAAATGCACGTGTTTCTTCTTTGTCAGTCTCCATCAGACTGCATCATTCACTTTTGTCTTAGAGTCTTAATTCAACAGTATAGAGGAACACTTCCCTGGTGGTCCAGTGGTTAAGAATCTGCCTGCCAGTGCAGGGGACATGAGTTCAATCCCAGGTCTAGGAAGATCCCACACACCATGGAGCAAGCCCATGGGTTGTAGCTACTGAGACCGCACTCTAGGGTCCACGAATCTCAGCTACTGAACCAGCGAGCTCTGGAGCCTGGGCTCCACAGCAAAAGAAGCCATCACATTGAGAAGCTGCACACTGCAACTAGAGATTGGCCCCTGCTCACCACAGCTAAAGGAAGCCCTCGGGCACCAGTGAAGATCCAGCATAGCCGTGAGTAAACAAACAGAGTGTAAAAAATTGCATGGAGGTCCCAGACATGACAATTAGGGTGATAATTGTAACTTGGTAAAAAATTGACATTTTTCCAAAGCTGTATAGATTGCAAAGCACTTGGTTCTCGTACAGGTTATCACACACCAGAAAGAGAGCTGAGATCAAGTAATGACGGCTTTGGTTATTCTCTCTACAGGCCACAGTGTTCTAGTGTTAAAAAGGCAGGGCACAGGAATCAGATAGCAGAGGGCAAGGATGAGCAAGGATGAGCATACAGTGCTTTCCAGATCTCTGATTGTGTCACGTTTCCTAACATCTCATTGGCAAAAGCAAGTCACATGGTGGGGTCAAGAGTCAGAGTGACAGGGACCTGGGAAATCCTACCTGCTGGCTGGGGGCTGCCAAGGTAACCTACAGCCTTAGGAAGGTATGGCTCCAAGTTGGAAACCAGGGGCAGGGGGAAACCTAGGAGTGCTGCCCAAATCAGATAGTAAGAATGAGCAGGAAGTAGCCCTCCTGCTGGGGAAGTTACTGAAGACACACTTGTTACAGGCATGAGCTCATTGTGTCCCCTTTGCCTGGTTAAAGCCACAAACCTATTCTTTTCTACTTTAAAAAAAAATAATGTAACCTCTTACTATACTAAATCTCTGAGATCTCATTTTGTATTATTGTGGTTGTTTGTGGTATATTTGTTTATAATCACAGCATAGTCAGGCCAATGCTAGCATTTAGAGAAATCATAACATTTCTCTTTTGAATTTTTCTCCTAGGTGGCTTCATGGTATGTTTTCTGGTCTCTAACTGTGTGTATTTGTTTAGAGTTACACATTTTTTCAGTAAATCCACATCTTGTAGGAGAAAAATCTTAAGATTCATAACCTGAAATGTGTACTTATATCTTAGGTCTACTACTTTATAAGCTATGTGATGTAAATTATTGAGATTTTCTAAGAGATTTCTTCTAGAAAGTTGAGAATCCACCCCTACTTCATGTGGTTACTCTGAGGTCTTGAAAAGCATATATGACAATAGCTATGAATGTTCCTCTTAGTTTATAAGATGTGCAGATACTCATTGTTACTAGTATCCTTTTGGAGCTTGCAAAATCAAACGAGAAATAAACAAAAAGTTTGCTGTTATTATTCTGGAGGCACATTCATTATATTTTCCCAATTCAAGCTTATTGGACTTGAATAACAATTTTCTAGCCAGGATTGTGGGTTCTTCAGGTTTGCAGACAGAGGAGAAATTCCTGCATGAGATGCTCATACCCTTGCAGGTAAAGTCCACAGGTCCTTCATGAAGTTCATAGGTTCTTTCATAACGAGGCTACTTCTCTACATTACCCCAGTCACCCCATCACCAACTTGTCTGTGTCCCTGCCATATGGAACCTCCAAGCCTGGGTCTCCACACCATTTCCCCAAGCACTGGAATCTTCCCACTTCTTTGCCAGACCACCTGCACCTCCCCATACCAGGGAGGCCAGCTTCTCCTCATCAGCCAAGTCTGGCTTCCAACCTTGCATTTTTGGGAAAACCTCTGCTGTCTCTCCTCCCAACCTCCAGGCAGAGTTAGTCATTCTCTTCCTGGGCTGGNCCCAGTCACCCCATCACCAACTTGTCTGTGTCCCTGCCATATGGAACCTCCAAGCCTGGGTCTCCACACCATTTCCCCAAGCACTGGAATCTTCCCACTTCTTTGCCAGACCACCTGCACCTCCCCATACCAGGGAGGCCAGCTTCTCCTCATCAGCCAAGTCTGGCTTCCAACCTTGCATTTTTGGGAAAACCTCTGCTGTCTCTCCTCCCAACCTCCAGGCAGAGTTAGTCATTCTCTTCCTGGGCTGGAATAGGCCCTTATACATTCTTCTTAAAAGACTTCATTTGTTTTGTTTACATGTCTGTCTCCCCAGTAAGATGCTGAGCTCTTGGGATCATGTCTGTGTTGCTCATCTCCACCCTTAGCACCTAGCATGGTGTCTGGAATGCTAACAAAGGCACTTAGGTCTACAGGGAATTTTTTTTTTTTTTTTTGAGCTTTCTATCCTGTATTCAGAAAATTGGTAGATGAGATTTACTGAAAATACTTTCTTGTTTCTTTGAGGGTTTTTGATGAAGATTTGAAATTATGATACCCCTTATTTAATAGGTATCTTACAAGATACCTTATAATAGGTATTGGTTCCAATTACCCATTGGAACCAATGGGTACCTATTATACCTACCAAGTGCAAGATGTATATATGTGTATGTATCTTATATATGTATATATGTATTGCTAAGTCGCTTCATTCATGTTCAACTCTCTGTGACCCTATGATCCATAGCCCACCAGGCTCCTCTACATTGGACTCCCCAGGCAGGAATACTGGAGTGGGCTGCCTTGCCCTACTCCAGGGGATCTTCCTGACCCAGGAATTGAAGGTGCTCCTTTTATGTCTCCAGCATGGCAGGCAGGTTCTTTATTAGTAGTGCCACCTGGGATATGTATTATATATAAGATACCTATAATATTTTCCCCTCTGGATTGGTGGTGTGTCTGAGCATAAAGTCAGTTTTTCTTTACAAGCATCTAAACCACTTAGGAGAACTTGAAAAAAAAAAGTACAGCGCTGAGATCCCCACCTTAGACCTTAAGAATGACTTTCTTTAGGGGAGAAACCAAGGTATCTGAGGTTTCCAGAAACGTCTCCCGGTGATTCTAAGGCATATCAATTTTGAGAAGCATTGTGTTAGGCCAATCTGACCTATAAATTGCTGGTTCCAATTGCTTCAAGTGCTGCTTGCTGACAAAAGGAGCAGAAACAAAAGTGCCCATTCAGAGGCAGGCATCCTCTCCCCACCTGGCTGCAGGTGTCCTGGTTCTCCCTGGAGAGTTATCTTATTGCTCACAGCCTTTGATCAGGATCTTCTTCACTGTGGCTGCATCCCCACTTCAAAGCTGGGAAATCTGATCAGCTCCTCTCTTTACCCTGCACCCAGGGCCCAGTCGGGGCAGATAGCCTCAGCATTCAGCTGTGGGCCAGAGGCCGAGCTTTTGTGTCGTGCTCCTGTCTGACTCTCCCCCTGCACAACTGGTGCCAAATTGGTGCCAAAGCGAAACCAGGAGGGGAAATACAACCTTGTTCTAAGCTTGCCGCCATGAGTGTGAAATAACTGCATTTAGAGTGCAGTTTCAAGACCAGTTTTACAACATTACATCTCCTAATCCCTGTGGCAAGTTGACCTGAGTTAAACAGTAAAGGTTCTTTATGGAAAAGAATCACTTGGAACTTCTATATAAATTGCCTTTTCCCTGAGCTACTAAAATTAGCTCCAAGGTAAAACTTTGCAAAAGGGAAGATGAGAGATGGTCTAGATGTGGGAACACAGCAACAGTGTTCAGTATCCTTAGTAAATTACCTAATATCAGAAGAGAGGCAGGTGCAAGTTTAACTGCTTCAAACCCAGATTTAAGTCACCATTCCCCAAACTGCCCTTGCAAACTAGCCTAGAGATGAAAACTTTAAATGAATGCAAATATACCACAAGGTCATTAAAGGAACATATAATTCACACTTCTTAAAATTTACCCATTTAAAGGATACAGGCCAGTGATTTTTATTATAATCACAGAACTATGCATTGATCTCCAAAATCTAAGTTTAGAACATTCTTATCACTCAAAAGGAAATCCTATACCCATCAGCTGTTATTTCTCATCTTCTTCCCCCTGCACTAGTGCTGGACAACTTTAACATGATTTTTGCCTCTATAAATTCGCCTATTTTGGACAAGAGAAGTGGAAATTGTTTTTAGAAGTGGAATTATACGATCTGTGGTCTTTTGTGAATATTTTTCATTCTGGATGTTTTCAAAGTTCATCTGTGTGGTGGCATCTATCAGTATTTCATTTCTTTGAGTAATACCTGAGTTTCATGTATAGATATGCCACATTTGTATACCTATTCCTTCACTGATGGACATTTACAATGTTTCTATATTTTGGCTACTGTGAATAATGGTACTATTAATATTCATATACAAAATTTTCTGTTTATATGTTTTAATTTCATTCCTAGAAATGGAATTTCTGATTCATATAGTAACTCTATAATTAATGTTTTAAGCAACTGGCCAATTGTTTGGCTGCACCATTTTATATTTTCATCAGTAATGTGTGATTTCTCTGCATCCACATGTGAACTCATAATTGTTGACCATTGGGTGTACATGGGGTATACATGGATAACTTGTGGTAGTTTTTATTTTTATTTCTCTAATAATTGATAATGTTGAGCATCTTTTGATTTAATTTTCATTGTTCATTTTTATATATTCTTCGAGAAAAGTGTGTATTCAAATCTTTTGCCTGTTTTTAAGTTTACTTCTTTGTCTTTTCATTATCAGGTTGTAAGTGTTTTTATACATTTTGTATACAAGTCTCTTATCAAATATGTCATTTTTCAAATGTTTTCTCCAAGACTAAGGATTGTTGTTTCACTTCCCTAATGAAAGCATTTGAAGCACAAACATTTTTCATTTTGACAGAGTCTGGTTTATTTTTTCTGTTATACTTTGGTATTGTATTTAAGAAAACATTGCCTGATCCAGTGTCACAAAGATTTACTTCTATAAGTTTATAAATTTTAATCTCTAAAACTTAAATCTGTGACCTATTTTAATTTTTTAACATATAATGTAAGATATGGGTCAAAATTCATTATTTTGTGTGTTGTCACAAGTAGATTTCTTTGAAAACTTCTTCTTTCTTTACTGAATTTCCGTGACACCTTTTTCAAAAATAAATTGATCATACATTTTAGAGTTCATTTTTAGACTCTTAATTCTGTTTATCTACATGTCTATACTTATGTAAGCACTATTTTATCTTTATTACTGTAGTTGTATATATTAAGATGTGAAATTTATATATGTGTCTTCCAACCTTGTTCTTTTACTTTCAAAACTGTTTTTGCTATTCCAGATACTTTGCATTTTCATATGAATTTTAAGTCCAGCTTGTCAAAATATTTTTCTTAAAAAGAAAAGCTAGCTGGGATTCCAATAGAATTCACACAGGATATATAGGTCAATTTGGTGAGCACTGTCATCTTAATATTAAATCTTCCAATCCTTAGCTATGGAATAGCTTTCATTTTATTTAGAAATTATTTAATGTTTTGTAATTTTCAGTGTTGGATCATTTAATTCTTTAGATTAATTCCTAGGTAATTTTACATTTTAAATGCAGTTGTTTATTTTTATGATTTAATTTTTGAATTCTTCATTGATTACACAGTTATGATTAATTTTTTGTCCTAATCTTGTATAACACAACCCTGAAGAATTCATTTATCAATGATAATAATGTTGTGGTGGATTATTTAAGATTTTCCACATATAGGATCATATTGTATCACAATGAGATCATTTTACCGCCTTTCCAATCAGGATGTGTTTTCTTTCTTTTTTTTGCCTAATTGCCTGGGTTGGATATTCAGTACATCTCCTCCCTTGAATCACCACCCTCAGATTTTATTTTATTTTTTTTCTCTTATTTTATTTTTTTTAATTTTAAGTTTTACTTTATTTTGCTTTATAATACTGTATTGGTTTTGCCATACATCGACATGAATCAGCCATGGGTGTACATGAGTTCTCAGTCCTGAACCCCTCTCCCACCTGCCACCCCATATCATCTCTCTGGATCATCCCTGTGCACCAGCCCCAAGCATCCTGTATCCTGTATCAAACATAGACTGATGATTTGATTCTTACCTGATAGTATATATGTTTCAATGCCATTCTCCCAAATCTCCCCACAGCAATCAGAGCAGAAAAAGAAATAAAAGGAATCCAAATTGGAAAAGAAGAAGTAAAACTCTCACTGTTTGCAGATGTCATGATCCTCTACATAGAAAACCCTAAAGACTCCACCAGAAAATTACCAGAGCTAATCAATGAATATAGTAAAGATGCAGGATATAAAATCAACACACAGAAATCCTTTGCATGCCTATACACTAATAATGAGAAAGTAGAAAAAGGAATTAAGGAAACAATTCCATTCACCATTGCAACGAAAAGAATAAAATACTTAGGAATATATCTACCTAAAGAAACTAAAGACTTATATATAGAAAACTATAAAACACTGATGAAAGAAATCAAAGAGGACACTAATAGATGGAGAAATATACCATGTTCATGGATTGGAAGAATCAATATAGTGAAAATGAATATA
>SJYX01012411.1:0-27617 GCA_006410675.1 Oreotragus oreotragus | reverse complement strand
CTGGGAAATCTCATGGACAGAAGACCCTGGTGGCCTACAGGCCATGGGGTCACATAGAGTCAGCCATGACTGAGTGACTGAGCACACACACTCGGGTGAGAGATCTGTAAGAAGGAAGAAATGGCCTGATCAGAGTGAGTCACACCGGCCAAGTCACGAGGACGGCAGGGCTGGAATTTCAGGGACTGGACTCTTGGCCCAGCACCCTTCACCCCAAAAACAGTCCCAGATGGCGGGCCAACGTCCAGCGCCTCCAGCCACCGCTTCCACAAGCCCTCCCTGTCAGAGCCTCCTCTCTCCTATACCATGCAAGACTCTTGCAGGAGTATTTACAGCAGGCAGATCCTAAATAATCAGCAGTGATGACCCCCAAGAGAGATCCACGTACGAAGCAGATTCCAGCAAAGAAGACTTGTGTACGGAAGACTCTGCAGAACTGACAGCTTCTGGGCTGGACCTCCACCAGCCCAGAGCCCAGGTGTGGCCCGGGCACTTCTCAGAGCCAAGTGCCACCCCGCCGCCCCAGCTTCACCAATCCCAGTGCAAACATACTCTATCTCTGGGAAAGCTTGCTTTTCAACTCCAAGGTCCTCTGAGGTTCAAGGAGTCTCAGGACAAATAGTATAAAAAGATGAAAGTTGCTGGAAGGAAGTCAGCATTGATAAGCCATCCTTTACAGGGCTGTAAACCCAGCTCCCCTCTCTCTCTGGGGGAAGGAGCAGGATCCTCTCTGCAGTCTAGGCTGTGGCTCAGCTCTCTTCCAGTGCAGCAGAGGATACCAGCGTCCCAACGGAAGAAAACCACCTGTTAAGACCCTTGCTGCTTATACACATAGTAAACCCACCCTGTCAGGGAGGTACGGGCCTTAGCATTAACATTCAACCCACTTTCATTTTTCTTTCCTTTTGCAAAAGCAATGGTGAGTTTGCTTTTTAATTTACTTGTTTTGAAAACTTCCAAGTGAAGGCCGAATTACGTTATTTAAAAGGTAACTAGCTAATCATTCTCATGGTTCTCTTTCAATGGTTGGTATGGTGTTTAGCCTAAATGTTCTTTCATTTCTAAAAAAAATGTCTTTAAAGTTAAAGAATAGTTGATTTAGAGTGATTCAGGTGGGCAACCAAGTGATAAATATATCACTTTATATATATAATATATATAGCCTATATATATTATATGTATATACATAATATACCCTAACCCTAATATATATATTATGTATATATATATATAGCCTATACATATATAGGCTTTTCTGGTGGCTCAGCGGTAACGAATCTGCCTGCCAATGCAGGAGATGCGGGTTTGATCACTGGATCAGGAAGATCCCCTGGAGGAGTAAACGACAATCCATTCCAATATTCTTGCCTGGGAAATTTCATGGACAGAGGAGCCTGGCAGGCTACAACTGATGGGGTCACAAAGAGGTGGGCACAACTCAGCAACTAAACAACACAGATATATGTCTCTCTTCTTATATATATACAGTAACAATAGATACATATATTCTTATGCATATATCCTTCAGACTCTTCCGTTTTAAGTTATTCAGTTCAGTTCAGTTCATTTCAGCCGCTCAGTCGTGTCCAACTCTTTGCGACCCCATGAATCGCAGCACGCCCGGCCTCCCTGTACAATATATTCAATATAATCCTCTGTGCTATGCAGTAGAAGCTTGTTTTCTCTTTCATGTATAGTAGTGGGTATACATCAATCCCAAATTCCCAGTTTAGCGCTCCCCTCATTTCCCCCGGTAACCGTAAGTTGGCTTTCTATTCTGTGAGTCTATTTCTGTTTTGTAAATGAATTCCCTTGTTTCATTTGTTTTTTAGATTCCACATATCAGCGATATTGTATGATACTTGCCTTTCTCCACCTGACTTACTTCACGTCGTATGCTCACCTCTGGGGCTCCTAAATGCTCTTTCCAATGCATGCCTTGCTCTTACAAACTGGACCGTCTTCTGTCCATTTTCGTGGGGGCCTTATTTAATCAAAGCCTGAGACTCGGCCCCACACTCAGAAGGATCCTGGAGTAATTCCTTTCCTGGAGATCAAGATCTTCAATTACCACGTCTCCACGGGATTAAGTGTTTCCAAGACATCGTCTCCTTTTTGAAAGGAACTTGCAACCTTTTCAATCCTGGGTAGTTGATTAGAGAAGGACCTCTCTTTGAATCCCACATTGGAAGACTGAGTGGCTGAACATGACTCTGGGGTAGTTTTCCAACTGCAGCCTTCCTGAGTCATTCACTCATCTATCCATTCAGCCATCCATTTACTCGTTTAATGATAAACACGGTGGGCAGATAAATATGACCCCTGACTTCACAGAGCTCACAACGTGGTCAGGGAAACAGACAATGATCAAGGGCCAAAACTGAAGTGAAGTGAAGTGAAAGTCACTCAGTCGTGTCCAACTCTTTGCGACTCCATGGACTATACACAGTCCATGGAATTCTCCAGGCCAGAAGACTGGAGTGGGTAGCCTTTCCCTTCTCCAGGGGATCTTCCCAACCCAGGGACTGAATCCAGGTCTCCTGCATTGCAGGCAGATTCTTTACCATCTGAGCCACAAGGAAAGCCCAGGACCAAAACTGGTGGAGCATAAAGCCTAAAGGAAATCAGCCCTGAACATGCAATAGAAGAACTGATGCTGAAGCTGAAGCTGCAATTTGGCTGCCTGATTGGAAGAGCAGACTCACTGGAAAAGATTCTGAAGCTGGGGAAAATTTAGGGCAAGAGAAGAAGGGGGCAACAGAAGACAGAAGGTTGGAAGGCATCACTGACTCAGTGGACATGAGTTTGAACAAACTCTGAAAGGTTGTGAAGGACAGGGAAGCCTGGCGTGCTGTAGTCCATGGGGTCACAAAGAATTGGATGCGACCCAACAACTGACCACCACCAACAACTGTCAAAGGGAGGAAGGGCACAAGATGAATCTGAGAGGCAGGCATGGAAATATCCTGTGATTTCCTTTAGGATGGACTGGTTGGATCTCCTTGCAGTCAAGAAACTCTAAAGAGTCTTCTCCAGCACCACAGTTTTCAAAAGCATCAGTTCTTTGGCACTCAGCTTTCTTTATGGTCCAACTTTCAAGATGTGTATAAGAGACAGGGCCAGGAGGCCCCAGAGGGTGCCCTCTGGGTTTTGTTGTCCAGCCTGGGCACACAGGGCCGCCCCGGGGACCGCCTTCAACTTTCCCGTTTTCTCACGCTCTTCCAGAGAAGACACACCCTTCTACTTTGAGTTAAAATTTTACTTCTATCCACACTAAAAGTCTTCCCAGATCGGAGAGCGTTTCATGTCATGCCACCCACAAGAGGACCTGACCCCACAGGCACCCCGTGAAGAAGACCGAGACGGGGTAAGAGTCTGCAGATCAGCCTGGGGAAGGATGGAGGCTCCCAGCCTGCTTAGGATTCCCACCCCAGCTGGGAAACAGGCGCAAAGGTGACCACACTGTAAGGTGGCTAGCCTCTCTGGTTCCACGTGGAAACGAATCAAGATAGCACAGTAGCAGAGCTCGGAAGCCAGGCTGGGTCACTGACTGGCGCGTCGTGGGGCAGCACCAGCGATGCCAGCCACTCCATGCAGGTTCTGACACAGGCTCCTGCCCTATGGAAGAGTAGTTTTCCTAAGAGTCACCCTTCCCAGCTGAACAGTTGCACAGCAGGCAAAATAAGCCACGGTGTAATTAGCAAAATGACGGGAAAATATGTCAGCAATTCAAGAACCATTAGCATCCCCTTAAGTGAACACATGAGCAGCCTTCGGGGCACGGGCGAAGGGGAAAATGTGACTATTTGACCCTGTTGGACAGTTGCACAAAGATCTTTCAGAAATCTTTATTTTTTTTTTAAGTCAAGAAAGCCAAGTTATTTATTTTTTAATTATTTTTTATTGGAGTTGTTGTTTAGTCGCTCAGTTGTATCCAACTCTTTGCAACCCCATTGACTGTAGCCCCCCAAGTTCCTCTGTCCACGAGATTTCCCAGGCGAGAATACTGGAGTGGGTTGCCATTTCCTTCTCCAGGGGATCTTTCTGTATAGGGGCTTTATTATAGCTGATTCACTTTGCTGTACAGAGATCTTTAAATCGTGGCAACACTTTGGTTTAAAATCTTCAAGAATCCAGCTCATGATTTTCTGAGCTCAATTTTTGTATCTCCTCACATCTAGAAGAACACTAAAATCCTTCGTGGTGACGGCTGTTCCTTGTGACTAGCAGAAAGCTTCTCCAGACTAGCAGAAAGCTTCCAGAAAAAATATCTGCTTGGTTGCATGCACTCTCGTCTCACCAAAATCACATACATACTGACCGCTCCCGTCCCTGCCTCTTTTGAGCAGCTTCTCAAAGCTGTCTCCTGGCACCTCTCTCTCCGGCTGTAGCCCTCATTTTGCCCCAAATAAAACTTAACTTGCAACTCAAGAAAAAAAAAAAAAAATCCAGCTCAGAAAACTAGTTGTCACCTATTTCCAGATAGGCTGAAATTGTCATCAATTTTATCATTTTCTTCTGGTCTTCAGAATGCAGGAGATGCTTAGAATAGATTTAAGGTCAGGCTGATGGCCAGACTCTTTGTCTCCAAACCTTTCTCTCTGAGTAGCAGAGGCCGGGCACCTAGAAACAGACTTTCTTCTTTTCACACTGTTTGAATTACATTCTTCTAAGGTCCAGTCCATTCTGAAGGAGATCAGCCCTGGGTGTTCTTTGGAAGGAATGATGCTAAAGCTGAAACTCCAGTACTTTGGCCACCCCATGCGAAGAGTTGACTCATTGGAATGCTGGGAGGGGTTGGGGGCAGGAGGAGAAGGGGACGATCGAGGATGAGATGGCTGGATGGCATCACTGACTTGATGGACGCGAGTCTGAATGAACTCCGGGAGTTGGTGATGGACAGGGAGGCCTGGTGTGCTGCGATTCATGGGGCCGCAGAGAGTCGGACACGACTGAGCAACTGGACTGAACTGAAGGTACAGGAGGGGCCTCCCAGGTGGCTCAGTGGTAAAGAATGCACTTGCCAACGCCGGAGGCACAGATCCGACCCCTCTGTTGGGAAGATCCCCTGGAGAAGGAAGTGGCAACACGCTCCCGTATTCTTGCCTGGGAAGTCCCATGGACTGAGAAGCCTGGTGGGCCACAGTCCAGAAAGTCACAAGGAGGTGAACACGACTGAACATGAATTCTCTTCTTGCTTCTGATTGCTGGAGCTCTCCACCCTACCCTGCCCTGCTCCTTGCCATCTCACCCTCTGAAACACATTCAATCCTTGTCACTCGGCTGAGAGAAAGACAGGAGCTGAAGACCCTCTGAATATTTGCCTTAAAAGTCTATGACTCTGTTCTCTTATTCTAAAGTATGGAAAGACTTGACTCTGCCTAGTAAGTGGTCTCATTCAGTTCAGTTCAGTCGCTCAGTCGTGTCTGACTCTTTGCAACCCCATGGACTGCAGCATGCCAGACTTCCCTGTCCATCACCAGCTCCCAGAGCTTGTTCAAACTCTTGTCCATTGAGTTGGTGATATCATCCAACCATCTCATCCTCTGTCGTCCCCTTCTCCTCCTGCCTTTAATCTTTCTCAGCATCAGGGTTTTTTCCAGTGAATCAGTTCTTCCCATCAGGTGGCCAAAGTATTGGAGCTTCAGCTTCAGCATCAGTCCTTCCAATGAATATCCAGGAAATATCCTGTGATTTCCTTTAGGATGGACTGGTTGGATCTCCTTGCAGTCAAGAAACTCTAAAGAGTCTTCTCCAGCACCACAGTTTTCAAAAGCATCAGTTCTTTGGCACTCAGCTTTCTTTATGGTCCAACTTTCACATCCATACATGACCACTGGATAAACCATAGCTTTGACTAGATGGACTTTCGTTGGCAAAGTGATGTCTCTGCTTTTTAATATGCTGCCTAGGTTGATCATAGCTTTTCTTCCAAAGAGCAACTGTCTTTTAATTTCACGGCTGCAGTCACCATCTGCAGTGATTTTGGAGCCCAAGAAAATAAAGTCTCTCTCTGTTTCCATTGTTTCCCTATCTATTTGCCATGATGTGATGGAACTCGATGCTGTGATTTTCGTTTGTTGAATGTTGAGTTTTGAATATTGGGGGGGTCACATTGGCTAGAATCAAAAAGAAAAGGGACTGTTGCAAATGCTTCCATTTGGTCCAGTCGCCAGTATGTCTCCATGGCAACCATGGAATGCATGGCCTGACCCCATCACTTCTGCAGCCTTGTCTCCAAGCCCCCCTCCAACTGCCTAGGCCTTATTCACTCAACACACCAGCCATGAGCGATGACTGTGGGCTCCGCAAACGTGCCGTGCTCTTCTTGCCTTCCATACCTTCACGCAGGGCACTTTCTAAGCCTCCACTGGGTTTTTACTCCCTTTGCCTGCCGGGCAAACCCTGGAAAGCCATCCCTTATTCCCTTGTGTCCCCTGTACCACATTTCTACTGCAGGTTATAGGACCTTGCAGAGTACAGAGTGCGCACTTGGGTACAAGTCTATGTCTGTGTGCTTCCTTGGTCTAGGAGCAGAGACTATCTTATAATCACACAAAGAGCCGACTCATTGGGAAAGACCCTGATTTTGAGAAAGACAGGACAGGACGAGAAGGGGGCGACAGAGGACGGGATGGTTGGATGGCCTCATCGACTCAATGGACGTGAGTCTGATCAAACTCTAGGAGATGGAGAAGGACAGGGAAGCCTGGGGTGCCGCAGTTCACAGGGCTGCAAAGAGTCAGATATGATTTAGCGACTGAACAACAATGTTTCTAGCATTGGAAAACTCTTTTTTTATTTGCATTCTTATAAAACAAAGCTTGTGAAAGAAAAAAGAAAACTCTCAGTCTTTCAACTCTTCTTTTTACATCCCTCTCTTGAGATCTCTTATTTTATTTAGAAAAAAAAGTAGGCATCTCAAACAAGAGAAGAACAAAATAAAGAGACTAGTAAGAGATGAAATTTTCAGCAGAGTGAGAAGAAAATAAAGAACTGGCTTTGCTTTCTGCTGCATTGATTACATAACTGAAGCCTGAACTCAGAGGGCAGAGAACTTGGCAAAAAGACTGTCCCCACCGCGGAGAGCTGCTGGGCAGGACAGTGCATGCAGATGGTGAGAAGCCAGAGTCGACTGGACATCTCTCTGGGCTCTGACTTCGGTTTCTCTGGAGCGATGGGAAGGCTGAGCCGGGAGATTAGGAGGCCTCAGATCCAGCTCAGGCCTTGGCGTCCCCACTGCCAAGCCCGTGCAGGAAGCCCGGCATCACCCCAGCCCAGCCTGCAGCCCCTGCTCCGCCCCTCCCGCCCCCGTGCCCAGCTTTCCTACTCAAGCGTTCCGTCTGCTCCCAGACCAGTTTCCTTTCTTCGCTCTGTTTTCTTGGATGAGCTCACAGTGAGTGGGGCGGGTGGGGGACGCTAGGAATACTGACCATGGTGAGCTTGACTCGAGTCACCCTTGTTCCACTGCTCCCACCGCCCAGAGTAGCGAAAGTGAAAGTCGCTCCGTCGTGTCTGACTCTGCGACCCCATGGGCTTAGAAGACTGGAGTGGGTGGCCTTTCCCTTCTCCAGGGGAATCTTTCCAACCCAGGGATCGAACCCAGGTCTCCTGCATTGCAGGCAGATGGTTTTTTTTTTTTTTTTTTTTTTAACCAGCTGAGACACCAGAGAAGCCCAAAGTGGTGAAAGCAATATACAGAAAATAAAGCAAAAAGTGCATTTCACTTCTGGGCATTAAAGCTTCACAGGAGAAAAAAGCCTGGACTGGGACACCCAGTGGCTGTAGGCTGCTCCCTGAAGCTGGATGAACTTGAGGGCCATCATCAGCTCCAGTCTCTTATAAGAGCAGGAAAAGCTGGGTGGGAGGGGTGCTCAAGGCTAGGACTCCCCTACCCCAGAAAAAAGAGACCTTGAGGGTGATCATGACAATTTGACTCAAGTGTATCCCCTGTTCCATGCATTTCAGCAAAGAACTCTTCCTTTATCTTAGAAACTTGAGTGTCAAGAACTCTGGTTTGACCCTGGTTGCCAGGTTTCCTAGAAAAATCTGGAAATGTAGCAAGTGATGTCCCTAAGACTTCATATTACAGGAGGACCAGGCTGGCCCAGAAGGGACATTCATTCCTTCATTCAAAAAATGTAGTGACTGTTACAGACTCTGTGATGTGGTGGTACACACCCCCCCATACACACATACACAACACCACAATTCTTGCCCTCTAAGAACTTATTTTGGAGAAGGCAATGGCACCCCACTCCAGTACTCTTGCCTGGAAAATCCCATGGATGGAGGAGCCTGGTGGGCTGCAGTCCATGGGGTTGCTAAGAGTCGGACATGACTGAGAGACTTCACTTTCACTTTTCACTTCCATGCATTGGAGAAGGAAATGGCAACCCACTCCGGTGTTTTTGCCTGGAGAATCCCAGGGACGGGGGAGCCTGGTGGGCTGCCGTCTATGGGATCGTACAGAGTCAGACACGATTGAAGTGACTTGGCAGCAGGAACTTATTTTTGTTTAAGGGCGAAAGGAGAATAACAAAACTTTAAAAAAGAAATAGTTCAAATATATGGCAAGGCAGATAGCGAGGGCTTGGGATTCCCAGGTGGCTCAGTGATAAAGAATCCACCTGCCAGTGCAGGAGACGAAGGTTCAATCCCTGGGTTGGGAAGATCCCCTGGAAGAGGAAATGTCAACCCACTCCAGTCTGCTTGCCTGGAGAATCCCATGGAGAGAGGAGCCTGGTGGGCTACAGTCCATGGGGTCGCACAGAGCCGGGCATGACTGAGCGACCGAGCAGGCGCAGTAGGACAGGAGGGCTAAGGAGGAAAAGACGAAGAGGGAGGGGCTGTGGAGAGCTGGGCAGTTCGCTGCTTTGGGTCCAAGAGTGCTGCCCGGGGGAGGTGACACGTGAGAGCCACACCAGGGGGAGTGCAGGTCCGCAGAGTGAAGGCTTGGGGTTCTAACAAGGCTTCCTGGGGTCTCATGCTCTGTCCTGCCCTGAGCGAGAGGAGCAAAGAAAAACGAGAAAGGAGAAGGAGGACGGGAAACAGCGGCACCCGCCGTACTCGCTGCCGTCTGCAGAGCCCTGGAAACCATCACTGCATTTGGTTACTGTGTTTACACAGCCGGCAGGACACACACTGCTCTCAGGGGCCCCCAGAGCTGTCGAGATGGTCCCGGCTTCCCTGGATTCCTGAGGCCCCCGCATCCGGGAGGCGGGGCTCCACCTCTCAGAAGGCGTCAACATTCCCTTGGGTTATCTGAAGACAGGGCTTCCGGGAACTCCCCAGCCCAGGTCCAGAGTTTATCTAGACTGAGCTCTGGGCCCGGGGGGTCAAGTTGGAAAGGAGGGCTTTGGAAGCTGTTTGCTCAACCAAGAAGGGAGGCAACACTGGCTGAGCAGGTCGCTGGGCTGAGGGTAAATGAATGAATGAATCACGTGACATCTACCTGCGGTGCTAACACAGGAGAAAGTCCCCTGGAGGCCGGCTCGTATTAATAAGCATCACAGCTACAGCTCTGATCCAGATACCTGAAGTCTATACCTGCATCCCGAGCATGTCGGTTAACAATCTGCCTGCAACGCAGGAGACCCGAGCTCAATCCCTGGGTAGGGAAGATCTCCTGGAGAAGGAAATGTCTCCCCACTCCAGTCTTCTTGCCTGGGAAACTCCATGGACAGAGGAGCCTGGTGGGCTACAGTCCATGGGGTTGGAAAGGGTTGTTGTTCTTGAAGCATGCAGGTTTGTTTTCCCATGAACTTCCATTCTTGACAGATTTTAGAGCATATATACTGAGGTTTAGAATGTTCCATACTGTTCACAACTTGGCACACTTAATAAGAGGTGGCCAGAATTTGCACCCAAGCATCAGTCTGAATGCTTTAGGCTCTATCTACATTTAAGAGATAAAATCGAGGCAACATCTCTCGGTCTTATGATATGCCTGACTCTTTCCAACTCAGCATTGGGAAGATGACCCTCGATAGAAGGAAAAATCAAGGAAGGGTGATATCCACAAAGCTTCGGGTGCTTCTTTTCCAGAAGGTTCTATTTCCTTCAACTGCTAAGAATAGTACTAAGGATGTTGTAACAAACAAGCTGATGGTTTAGAGTTTAAACAAGTACAGGGCCCAGCAGAGGCCCTTGTAAGCACGGTGGCCTCTGTGAGTCTTGAGCATCTGTGTGGTTGGCATTGTGTCTCAAATGAAATATTTGTAGCAACGCTACAGCTTATTCCTCATCTCAGTGACACCGAAGGCCACCAGCAGGAAGCCTCAGACGGGCTGTGGTTTCTGTTCAGTTCAGTTCAGTCGCTCAGTCGTGTCCGACTCTTTGCGACCCCATGAATGGCAGCACGCCTGGCCTCCCTGTCCATCACCATCTCCCGGAGTTCACTCAGACTCACTTCCATCGAGTCCGTGATGCCATCCAGCCATCTCATCCTCGGTCATCCCCTTCTCCTCCTGCCCCCAATCCCTCCCAGCATCAGAGTCTTTGCCAATGAGTCAACTCTTCGCATGAGGTGGCCAAAGTACTGGAGTTTCACCTTTAGCATCATTCCTTCCAAAGAAATCCCAGGGTTGATCTTCTTCAGAATGGACTGGTTGGATGTCCTTGCAGTCCAAGGGACTCTCAAGCGTCTTCTCCAACACCACAGTTCAAAAGCATTGATTCTTCGGCACTCAGCTTTCTTCACAGTCCAACTCTCACATCCATACATGACCACAGGAAAAACCATAGCCTTGACTAGGCGGACCTTAGTCGGCAAAGTAATGTCTCTGCTTTTGAATATACTATCCAGGTTGGTCATAACTTTTCTTCCAAGGAGTAAGCGTCTTTTAATTTCATGGCTGCAGTCACCATCTGCAGTGATTTTGGAAAAGTAAGAAACCGAGGAAGTGAGAGGTCCTGTCTGAGGTCACTCACCAAGTTCGTGCAGAGCCTGAAGCCAGGGAGGACCCACCTAATTCCCAGTATCACGGGCCATCGGGCTGGGCGGACGAGGACCAAACAGCCTTCTAACCCAGGGGGCTGAATCATCAGACCGGCGTATAAAATCCAGATTCAGAAGAGGAAATATGTTCCAGCTGACCCTAACTCTTTCTCACCACCGGTCACCCCAAACCCCCAGACTCAGAGCTGCCACATCCAGGACACAAGCAAACAGACCTTGAGCTGGACCTGCTTTCCCGGTGGGGCTAGTGGTAAAGATCCACCTGCAATGCAGGAGAGAGAAGAGACGCAGGTTCGGTCCCTGGGTCGGGAAGATCCCCTGGAGGAGGGCAGGGCAGCCCACTCCAGTATTCTTGCCTGGAGAATCCCATGGANGCAAACACACCTTGAGCTGGACCTGCTTTCCCGGTGGGGCTAGTGGTAAAGATCCACCTGCAATGCAGGAGAGAGAAGAGACGCAGGTTCGGTCCCTGGGTCGGGAAGATCCCCTGGAGGAGGGCAGGGCAGCCCACTCCAGTATTCTTGCCTGGAGAATCCCATGGACAGGGGAACCTGGCGGGCTACAGCCCATGGGGTCTCAGAGAGTCGGACACTGCACACACTCAATTACACGAGGCGGCAAAAGTGAACACCTTACTCCCAAGTGGGCCAAGCCAGGCAGGGACAGGCCATCAGAGGCATTATTGACAAACCGATGTGCTCCTGGACCAGACGGTGACTGATGGACACTCCCTGGAGAGGAGAGGAGAGAAAAGGGCTCCCAGGACCCCTCCTCCACCCCCCAGCTCCCTGGCTAGGACCCCAGGTGTCTCGCCTCCGTCCCCTCCTCCCGGCTTTCTTGCTGCTACTCAGAGAGCCAGGCGTTCCTTCGGGCTGGCTGTTTAACGAGGCAGGTTGAGAATTTTCAGCCTGGAACTCATGTGTTCTAATCCTATTAAATATGCACCGGCTTCCAAACTCAGCTTTTCAAAACCTTGCCTCTCCGCCCCCACCGCCTCTCCAGGCTTCGCCTTCCTCAGTCCGGCTTGCTTGCTCCCTTCCAGCTTGAAAAGCCATTCCTCAGCTGTTGGCAGGGGTCCCACCAGCGTTTCTGCAAGGATTTGGGCTGAAATTCAGCTACCTGCAGCTGTTCCCCGGTTACCACCCACGTAAAGGAATTTCTGATATTAAAACGAGTGACAAACTTCCTTCCCCCTCCTTCCCCCAACACATTAGCTTGACTGACGTCCACAGTCTAAGTGGCCAAGTTCACTCTCTCTTGGTTCCCCACATTCACTTGATGATACATTTAATTCCACCCAGCACCACCCCCTCCAATGCCTTATACACACATCCCCTCACCCTGAAAGATGCTCTCTAATAAAGACCATTGACATACCATTTGGGGGGATTTTAACAAAAATTGTGGTCACATCTCACGGCGTGTGGGACTTCAGTTCCCTGACCAGGGATCGAACTTACGCCCCCGGCATAGGAAGGTGAAGTCTTAACCACTGGACTGACAAGGAAGTCCCTCATTTGTGGGCATATTTTCAAACACAATCTACTAAATCTCTCAAGAACTCAATTTTTTCCTCACTTAGTTATCTTTAGCCTCTTTCCCCCATTGCAGGGAATCTTCCTAATTTCTCCCCCAGTGTGGAATGTCTTCGTGGGAGTGAGGAGAGGCAGGGAAGAGGGGGTTGAAGATCCAAGTTTGGAGAGTTCCACGGAGCCTTTCAGAGCTGACGCTGGGGACCACCTGCTTCCCTTGAACAGCACAGAGATGCGGGGGGCTTCTTCAGGACAGATGGCGTTGTCTCCAACAGGGTGCCCTGGAGGGTACCCCTAAATCTGGGCATGGGGCTGAGTCTCCCAGCGCCCTTTGTGTGTGTGTGCTGAGATTAGGGGTGACGGCCGGGGCTGGGGGCATGCAAGCAGTGCGAATGGCCTTGCAGTCAACCGCCATCTTCCTCTGGCTGAAGTCCCATCCCAGCCTGGGCTCGGCAAAGAAGCAGGAGACGGAGGCCAACACAGCACCCACAAAAAGCGCTGGCACTTGGCATTCTAGGGACCTACCTTGAGAACAGACACTCAAAAGCGGGCTTTTGAGCACTCATTACACCGGAGCCCCTGGACCGATGCCCAGAACCTGGGCTTTGTCTGAGTTTCTCTGTGCTGCTTGGCAGACACCCTGTGGGGAATAACAGAAGGGTCCCACCCATCTCATCCACCCCGAGGCCGTGTCCCCTTGCTTCTGGGTAGTAGCCAGTAACGCGATCCTTCTAGGCCTCGCCAAACCCCCCTGTTGGGAATTCAGCCAATCTTGAGGCTCTTCAGGGAAGAAAAATTCCTTTCTCTGACCTCTGCAGGTGATCGGATTGAGGTCCCCGCAGCTTGAAATTTGATTTGATCTTTGATCTCTGCTTGCACAGCTGCGACGGTTATTACGCACCATAAAGGGTCCCGACAGCCTTTTCTCACTCACCTGCCCTCCGTGGCCAGAGTTGGGGCCAGGTATTCCTGTGCTCGGGTGGAGGATGACTTCTCTGCTTTTCTCATACTGCCTCCCCCGGTTCAGTCCTGCTTTCTCATTCCCCTCATTCCCAGGACTTAACCCCAAATTCCAAGACCCTGGGCATTTTCAAGTCCTTCAAATGAGAGCATGTGGTTTCACGGGGAAAAAAAAAAAAACAACCCACTGTGTTTTAAAAGCCAAATATTTAAACAAGGTCACAGTCTCAGAAGATTGCAGCATGTGTCTCAACAAGTTCTTAGCGGTCCTCAGAACAAGCTTTCCTGGATTTGGTCTGCTTCCCCGTCATGGTTAGATCACCCCCTGCAAAGAGACATATGTAAGGCTGCAAGTTTGATGCAGTCCGTCAGACCTATTTCCTCTTCTTATTAGTGGTAAGTGACACCCAGTCCAGTACTCTTGCCTGGGAGACTCTCACGGACAGAGAAGCCTGGAGGACTCAGTCCATGGGGTCCCAAAGAGTGGGACGCGGCTGAGCAGCAGCAGCAATGAGTGACATGTTAACAGGTGAGACTCCCTGAAAGCTGACTGTGTTTTGGACATTATGCTAATGCCTTTCCCTGTATGGACACCTCTAAGCCCCAGGAACGCTATGAAGAATATAATTTATTCTTTTATCTCACAGATGAGGAAACTGAAGTTTGCAGGGGGTTAAGTAGCTGGTTTAAGATCAGACAAGCAGGGTGCAGAGTTGCGATTCCCTCATTGGCCTGTGTGAACCTGGGCTCACGTTCTCAATCGAGTTCATAGACTGTCCAGCTTAGCAAACTGTGTGATCAACAGAACCTTGGAACCTTGTCTACATTGTTCCCCCAAGGGAGTCAATTAAAGGTTTGTTTTGTGGTTACCTTGATTTAAATCTGAAAGCAAGATCAGAATAAACATATTTCACCTCTTATCTTTTGAAATTAATTAGGAGTTTGGGGTTGACAAATACATACTGCTGCTGCTGCTGCTGCTAAGTCGCTTCAGTCCTGTCTGACTCTGTGTGACTCCAGAGACGGCAGCCCACCTTCTCCAATGCATGAAAGTGAAAAGTGAAAATGAAGTCGCTCAGTTGTGTCCGACTCCTAGTGACCCCATGGAACTGGGCTTCCCAGATGGCGCTATTGGTAAAGAATCCTCCTGCCAAAGCAGGTGACATGCGAGACGCAGGTTCAATCCCTGGGTTGGAAAGATTCCCCTGGAGAAGGAAATGGCAACCCACTTCAACTCTTGCCTAGAGAATTCCACGGACAGAGGAGCCTGGCGGGCTACAGTCCGTGGGGTCTCGCAGAGTCAGCCAGGACTGAGCTAGTAACACACAGCTGCTTTCGAGCCCAGACTGTCTTCCGTTTGCTTCAGAGAACAGAATCGCCCCTGGGCCTCCAGCCCCTCCAGCCCACTCCCCCTGGTGGTTTTATTCCCTCCATTTGGCTGCTTTTTCTTCCGTGAAGAAGCATGAAGAGAAATCTGCTGTGTTTTGTCCCTTTGTCGGCATGCGCCCTAAGGGCTCGTGGGCTTGTCTTTCCCTTTCCCGGCGTCTCCCGGCGTCCAGCCTGAACCGTCTTCTTCCCTTTCACTTCTCGTCGGGTGGAGATTCGTGTCCGGTGTTCCCCACCTCTGATGGATAACTTCAGTAGGTCTTCACTTACTAAAATACGAGCAGATGCATACTCTTGGTATCTGGCAAACTTTACAACTGCATTGAGACAAAGACCTGAGACACCAAATCTCAACTTATCCATGACACCACATCCTAAAAGGGAAGGTGACGGTAGTCTTTCCACTCAGAAGCTTTTTCTCAAACGTTTTGGTAGAAACCTACAGGGAATGAGAAAGCATCTATAGAGCCGGTCCCTTCACTCAACAGTTGTTCATATACTTGCAGATCTGCTTTGTCTCTGCGTCTGTGCGTCATTTTACTTACTTCCGGTGGCGCCGGGTCCCCCCGCCGCTCCCTCTTGTTGCAGTGAGCAGGGGCGACTCTTCCCTGGGGTCCCTGGGCTTCTGGCTGCAGTGACTTCTCTTGTAGCTGAGCGCTGAGTCTAGAGCGGGAGCTCAGCAGCTGTGGCTCACGGGCTGCGTGGCTCCGTGGCAAGTCGGGTCTTCCCGGACCAGGGACTGAACCTGTGGCCCCCACTTACTCAGAAGTAAGACAACAACTGTCTTGGCCTGCCTGCAATTTTGTCCCATCCAAGGCAAGTCTGGGGGAACATTCCCCCCTAATTCCATCCTAGGTAAACTAGAACGGTCAGTCCTCTTCACTGGGAGCCGATCAAATTTCCTCCCTTGCACTGGATGGTTGTATCAATTTCGTATGGAGTCTCTTTTACTTTTTTTTTTTTGGCACGTGGGATCTTAGTTCCCTGACAAGGGATCGAACCTGCGCCCCCTGCCCCGGAAGCACAGAATCTTAACCAGCGCACCGCCAGGGAACTCCCTACTGAGTCTCTTTTAACCACATGCGTCACCAGATTGTACTCGGAAATTTCAAAGTTTCAAATGAAATATCTGATGAAATCTCCTTACAGCCAGAGCAAGAATTGTTTAGGGGGTGAGAGCGGTCTTCCCATGGAGAGCTGGCACAGGCGCCCGACAGATCCAGCCTTCCCAAGGAAAACCTTCGCGAGTGGAAACAGTTGACTGCTGCTTCCCAAAATAGTTTTTCTTTTATTCCCTTTGCTGTCTTTGGTCTGATTTATTTTTATGTTTCAGAAGGGGTTACAGGTGAGTTGATAGACGGACTCATAGGCACAGGCAAGACCAACAGGAAAATGCACTGTTCACTTGCTGGACCACTGGCTGCTAGACCACTGGCTGCTAACGCTGAGATACCTGAGTGCCCCTGCAGCGCTTCGTCACAAGATACTGTCCAGCAGGAATCACAGGGTGGATATCAGACCTTCAACAGTACGTTCAGGACACTTCTGTCATGAAGACGTGTAGGAACCAGACCAGGGTCCCGCTCTGCACACCCGTGAACAGCACACCTTGGTCTGAGCATCTCTCCTCTCTGAGGCTGTTTCCTCGTGTCCAGCTTCTCTGGCTGCCTGCTTCCTGGCTGGCTTCATTTCAGGCTCTCCCAGGAATGAACACCTGGGGGGCTCCAAGCGCGTCCTCAGATTATAACTACATTTCCTTACATCATCTCCAGGAAGTCACCTTTCTGACACAGCCCTGATAAAACCAGTGGAGGGTCAGGAGACGGGCCATGAACAGGCTTTCAGGGTCTGCTGAACCCTCTTACAGCCCCAGAAAAGCACAAATGATACCCCTGGCCCTCAGCCCTCGAAAAGAGCCCCATCTCATCCGCCCTTTTAGCCTCTCCTGTCCTTCCTATGGATCGGGAAGGCCTCACTTCCCTTCTTTCAGCATCTTTATGAAACGATGGAAAATATGCTGGAACGAGGCTTCAGAGACTGGCTCTAAATCAGCGGAGTGCTCTGTGCTCCCAGCCTATCAGCTTCCTTCTCCGCGTCTCCAGTCAGACATCCAAGGAATGGTTCATTCTCAACCTTCCTTGTGTCTTCAACACAACTCTTAATGCCCTTAAAGACATTCCCCCCTCTAACTTTTCCCCGAAGCATTAAACGTGTCCCTGTTTATCCAGTTGCTCAAGACAGAAACCTGGGAGTCACTCCTGATGCTTCAATTTCTGCCACACCCCACATGCACTTGTCAGGTGAATTTGACCTTCAATACACGGCTGAGCTCTCCTTCCCACCAGCTCCACTGAGGTCCCTCTAATTAAAGCAGCCGCTGCCTCATGCCTGAGCTAATCAAGCATCTTCTACGTTTCCCACTTCCTCTTCACCCTCCTACTGTCTAATCGCTGTTCAGCAACTAATGAATACTCTTTTCAAAGACATCGATCAGATCAGATCTCTCTCTTATTCAAAATCTGCCAAGAGTTTCCCATCAGATTTATAATTAGATTCTCAACATCTCCCTTGGTCCTTTTCTTCTCACCTATGCCATCTTGCCTCACTCCACTTTCTCCCTTCCCGGCTGCAACCAGCTTCGAAAGGCATCTCGCTGTCCCTCCAACACACTAGGTCCATTAGACCTTTTACCTCTGCTGTGCTTATCCCCTGGGCTGCGCTTCATTCAAACGCCACCATTGCACCTACCCGTCACCCCACGCCCACCATCCCTGACCCACTTACCCCTCTCTGCCTCCTTGCACACATCACACGGTGTGTCCTATCCACGTGCCGTGTGTCTGCCTCCCAGTGAGAGCAGGTGCTTGGCTTGCTCTGTCCGACACAGAATCTGCAGTGCTGAGAGCACTTCCGGTCCAGAGTAGACACTCAGTCAATCCTTATCAAATTCATTAACGGATGGAACACCATTATTCCAATTAAGGCAAATGAAGATGCTGATGTGGTGGATAAACAAAATTACCTTCTGTACTTTGCCATTTTGTGTAACTGCTCTTCATTCACTTTAAAAGAAGATTTAGGGACTTTCCTGGTGCTCCAGTGGTTGAGACTTCGCCTTCCTATGCAGGGCGTGCACGTTTAATCTCTGGTTGGGGAGCTAAGATTCCATGAGCCTCCCAGCCAAAAAAAACAAAACATAAAGCAGAAGAGATATTGTAATCGATTCAGTAAAGACTTTCAAAATGGTCCACATTAAAAAATATATCTTAACAAACAAGATTTAACTGGTAGACAGTTTCACCAAACTGGTCACCAGCGCGTTCCTGTCCTAGTAAAACAGCACTTTGTTCCTTTTCCTCCAGGCCCTTATTACGACTCGTAATTATCTGATTTTATTCGTCACTACCCCCTTCTCATCCGTCTCATCTATTTTAAGACGTAAGCTCACCTAGAGCAGGAACTTTCCCCTGCTTGTTCCTCGCTGTATCCCCAGTGCTGAGCTGATGGCCTGGCACCCAGTGGGTGCTCAAAATACCATGTGTTGAATGGATAATTGAATAAGAAAGTAACCAGAGCTGGAAATCTCATTAAAAGCGATCACGAGCACTAGTCCATTGTATATATCTGCCACGAGTTACTTATCCCTTCCTCTGTCTGCACATGTAGGCTGTTTCCACGTCCTGGCTCTGTGAGTAGTTCCGCTGAGAACGTAAGGACATGTGTGTCTTTCTGAGTGCCGGCTTTGTCTGGCTGTGTCCCCAAGGAGTGGGATTGCTGGGTCGTATGGTGGCTCTGTCTTTAGTTCTCTGCCGAAGCTCCCTGCTGTCCCTTAGCGCCTGCACCAACTTACGTTCCCCCCAGCGGCGTAGGCGTGTTCCCCTTTCTCCACACCCTCTCCAGCACTTGCTATTTGTAGGCTTTGTCATGATGACCATTCTGCCTGGTGTGAGGCTGTACCTCACTGGCATTTTGATCTGCATTTCTCTAACAATTAGTGATGTTGAGCATCTTTTCACATGCCTGCTGGCCATCTGTATGTCTCCTTTGGAGAAACGGCTATTGAGGTTCTTCTGCCCATTTTGGGGGAATATATGCGTGTGTAATTGAGTCACTTTGCTGTACAGGAGAGGTCGGCACAACACAGTCAATCAACTCTACTTTCATTAAAAAGATAAATTTTAATTTTAAGAAAGGTCATGAGCTCTTCAAGAACAATAACTAGATTTTTTTCTTCTTTACTCCCGGCCAAGAGCCTAACCCGGTGCTTTGCACTTAGTAGGAGTTCAATCATCATATTTATTGAGTTGAACTTCACTGAGCAAGCCAAGTTTCAGAGGCTCCATGCCCTAATTAGAAAAACTCTTCTGGAGAGGATAAAGGCTTGGAGGAGGAGGTTGTCAGGAGACCCATGTTCCCAGCTTGGCAGGAGACAGACAAAGGGTTCAATGGACTCATTTGCATTTGTTTTGCATAAATATGCGAGCTGAGTGGCCTAGCTGGTGTCTCTAAGTATGTCAAATGGCAACTGACTGTTTTCAAGTAGGACATTCAGGATCTGACAAACAGTTTTCCACCCCCAGAAGAAGACTCTTCATCTCTTCTGGTTATGGGGAGACACCCCAAATCTGGATGAGCAAATGTCCCTGGACTGGGCCCTCCCTACGCCCTGGTCACTGCCAGCCACTTCCCCACGCTGAACCCCCATCGAGTCCTTGGCAAGCCTGCCTAAGGTGTGGCAACTTCCAACAAGGCCCCGTTGACAGAGCCTAAAACAAACCTCCCTGTTCACACAAGGGTTCAGTGCATGGAAAGAGCCAACTTGGGATACTGGCTAAGGCTCCTAGGGCAGAAGAGAAGTTTCTAATAGAAAACAGCACTTGAAAAAAAAAAAAAAATCATCTTTTCTGGAGCCAACACAGAGGCTCAGACACACCATGGGTTTTTTTTTTCCTTTCCCAGTTAATCCAGTCACCCTGATTTGCATGGGATTTGCATAAACAGCACGATGTATTCAAGCAGCTCTCACTTCAAGAGCCAAGATTAAGGTTATGGATTGGTCCCACCCACGGTAGTTTTGTTCAGCTTTCACTGTGGAGAAGCTCAGGGCCACCTAAAATAGCTCTTTATATACTGAAGGGGGTGAAATACAGATGATGATGGAGAAACGGAGGGGGCCTGCGGCCAGGGGATGGGGCACCCTGTCCTGGCTCCCAGGAGGGGAGGTTGAACAATATGAATTTTAAAGTTGCTCCCAGCTCTGGAATTCTATCAGTCTCTGCAGGGTGCCAGGCGCTGGAGGGCTGGCCTCCCCAGCATCTGGGATGACCCTGGGAGGGAGAGGTACTGAGGCCAGGTCCAGGCTCAGTTAATATTTGTGGAAGGCTTTTCTGTGTCAGCCACTGTCACGTGGAGGAAGGGGGTGGGGCGTGACCGGAGTGGACAAGGGGAGGGATGGGCAGGAAGGAATGTGGATTTCTCCCACTGACCATTACCCTCTGCCCAGGAAACAGCGATAAGTCCTTTAAAAGGCTTTCGCTTAGGAACCTCTTTCAACTCGAAGCTATCAAGCCTTACCTGGTCCTCAAATGAGGGACAGGAACTCCTTGGAAGAAAAGCTATGGCAAACCTAGACAGTGTATTAAGCAGAGACACCACTTTGTGGACAAAGATCCACATAGTCAAAGCTATGGTTTTCCCAGTAGTCATGCACAGATGTGAGAGTTGAACCATAAGGAAGGCTGCTGCTGCTGCTGCTGCTGCTAAGTCGCTTCAGTCCTGTCCGACTCTGTGTGACCCCATAGACGGCAGCCCACCAGGCTCCCCCATCCCTGGGATTCTCCAGGCAAGCACACTGGAGTGGGTTGCCATTTCCTTCTCCAAAGGAAGGTTAAGTGCTGAAGACTGATGCTTTGAACTGCAGTGCTGGAGAAGATGCTTGAGAGTCCCTTGGGCTGCAAGGAGATCAAACCAGTCCATCGTAAAGAAATCAATCCTGAACATTCATTGGAAGGACTGATGCTGAAGCTGAACCTCCAATACTTTGGCCACCTGATGTGAAGAACTGACTCATTTGAAAAGTCCCTGATGCTGGCAAAGACTGAAGGTGGGAGGAGAAGGGGACGACAGAGGATGAGATGGTTGAACGGCATTACCAACTAGATGGACATGCGTTTGAGCGTCTCCGGGAGATACTGAAGGACAGGGAAGCCCCGTGTGCTGCCGTCCATGGGGTCACAAAGGGTCGGACACGACTGAGCAAGTGAACAACAGCTCAGAAGCACTTGGTACGAGTCAGTAGTCACGCTGCAGCGCCCAGGGTCAGGCCCGACTCGGGGCGCTTCCAAATGTGCCTTCCCACCCACCATTCGTCCTCCCAGGGCCAATGGGGTCTTTGGAATTCCCTGGGTTTTTGGCTTGGAGGTAGTTGCCTTGACCCAAGCTCTCAGAGTGCACACCCAGCTGGCCCAACCTTAGCTTCTGCATTGTACCAAGAAAGATCCTGGTAAAGCAAACGAAGGAAGCATTTTTCCAAGAGGCGAGTGGACATCCCGCAGGATAGTGAAGAAGAGGGACCGGGGAGCAATGTCCAAGGCCCCGGTCTCTTTCTCCCCGAGGTCCGCTACGTGCACAGCCTACACGATGTTGAACACTAAGAGGGCAGCTGAGCACCTCACGCGCCCAGCTTCCAGGGATGCCCGCCCTGAGAGGAGGAGAGAGGAGGGCAGTGAAGGGAAAGTGAAGCCAAGCCAGGGAGACCTTCCTGGCTTGGCTTCGTTAGGCACCGCTCACTTTGTTTTCATAACATCGCATAGGTCATCCCTCGACTCCAGAACGTCACGGCCGAGGGGCAAGAGAACTGGATGAGACCAAGCAAACGGGCAAAGCCAGGGCACTGGCGTCTAGCCTTACCGCTGATGGCTGGAAGCTGCGGTACTTGTTCAGGTCATTTTCATTCTCCAGGGGTTTTGCTTGTCCATCTTCCTGGTGAAATGGAGGTTTGAAAAATCTGCCTTACTTATCCTCCCAAGGTGGTCGAGAAGCACAAAGAGGGGTCTCACAGGCGCTGATGGGAACAAACAGCTATCAAGCAAGGCCCCTGGCTTAACTCACACTTCTAAAAACAGATGTCCCTATAATTTCTTCCAACTTGTCCACAAATTCAGAGTTATTCTGATCATCTTGAATCTGATTTCCCTTGAACATTTTATGATCCATTTCATTTTTTTTCTTTCCTGAAGGATACTGAAAAAAAAAAAAGAACTAGGGATTCCTGGTTTTTTTCTATCTACATGCAGCTTCTTTAACAGCTGGTAGGATATACATGCCTGACCCATGGGAACAATAACTCATCATGACCTTATGGCTTAAGAAAGCCCTTTGTGGTTCAGTGATTCTAAAATAAAGAAGTTTTTCCCCAGAGNAAAAAAAAAAAAGAACTAGGGATTCCTGGTTTTTTTCTATCTACATGCAGCTTCTTTAACAGCTGGTAGGATATACATGCCTGACCCATGGGAACAATAACTCATCATGACCTTATGGCTTAAGAAAGCCCTTTGTGGTTCAGTGATTCTAAAATAAAGAAGTTTTTCCCCAGAGGAGTAGGGTTTTGACTTTCCATGGTCTTACGACGCCCAGGAACCAAACTTACCTATTAAGACGTGAAACAGAAAGTCCTGTTCCCATTTTGGATGCTGGCCTCCTGTCAAGCTTTAGATGCCCGTGGATTACTTAGCCCAACTTTAAACAGTTTCTAATAACTTTAATGATCCCGCTTCACTTCTTTGTGTCTTTCTATAAAGTTGCCAGGAGGCTCAAAAAATTAAACTTGAGGAACTTTTCCCATTGCCCTTCGGCTGGTTTCCCACTTAAAAGCCCATTTTCCTCTCAAATCCTTGGATCTCCATGGCCGGGCTCAGTCACTTCAGTCATGTCCGACTCTTTGTGATCCCGTGGACTGTAGCCCACCAGGCTCCCCTGTTCGTGAGATTCTCCAGGCAAGAACACCGGAGTGGGTTGCCATTTCCTTCTCCAGGGGATCTTCCCCACCCAGGGANTCTCCATGGCCGGGCTCAGTCACTTCAGTCATGTCCGACTCTTTGTGATCCCGTGGACTGTAGCCCACCAGGCTCCCCTGTTCGTGAGATTCTCCAGGCAAGAACACCGGAGTGGGTTGCCATTTCCTTCTCCAGGGGATCTTCCCCACCCAGGGATCGAACCCTCATCTCCTGCATCGCAGGCGGATTCTCTACTGCTGAGCCACCAGGGAAGCCCTGAAACCAATGAGCCCCAGTTATTTATTTACAGAAGGTTGGGATGCTCTTCTTTCCATCATGAAATGTTGCCAAAGTCCAGGAACAGGGGGATATGGGGAGGGAAAAAATAAACCCCATATTGCTGCAATCCCCACCTCCCCCCTGGTCATTAATTGTATCCTGCTGGGAGCCCTCCGTGCTCTCAGGGTGAGCATGTGTCAAACACATTTCCCTCTTCTCCGCACTTGCCAAGGGTGTGTTAGCCTCTCAGTTTTGAGACACAGAGAGAGACCAGAGGAAGGAGAAGCGGGGTGGGGGAGGGGGGCGGAGATGACAGCCGTGCGGCAGGCTGGGGTCAGGCTCTGGGCTAAAGCCTGTGAGTCAGAGGAGGGGAGGGTGGTCAGCCTTTCTGCAGGGAGCAGCTGGTGGCTGGGCAGGCAGAAGGGACCCACCGTGGTGACCGGAAGTGTGGAGGCTGCAGACTCAGCTGGGGTCTCCTTGCATGTTGCGGCGGCCGATCTTCACTCCGCCCCCCACCCCCACCCTGGTTCATTCTCAGCACCCCCCATCAACAACCCCCGACACGGCNGGACCCACCGTGGTGACCGGAAGTGTGGAGGCTGCAGACTCAGCTGGGGTCTCCTTGCATGTTGCGGCGGCCGATCTTCACTCCGCCCCCCACCCCCACCCTGGTTCATTCTCAGCAGCCCCCATCAACAACCCCCGACACGGCTGCTTCCCCTCCCAGCTGTTTTGAATTCTTCCAAGAAAGCAAAGTTGAAAAATTCTTCCTGCATGTGGATTTCCCCCGGAGGGACCACAAGGTACATCACCAAGGGACCAGGACCAGGAGGTTCTTTCCTGTTTCAAAAATTGTCGTTTATTTATTTATCTTCAGCTGGGCTAACTCTTCATTGCCGCGTGGAGTTTTCTCTAGTTGTGGTGAGCGGAGGCTTCTCTTGTTACAGAGCACAGGTTCTTGGGCACAGGGACTCCAGTAGTTTCACGTGTGAGCTCGGTAATTGTAGCTCAAGGGCTCTAGAGCATTAGCTTAATAGTTGTGGCACACGGGCTCAGTTGCTCTGAGGAATGTGGGATCTTCCCACATCAGAGATCTTCCTGGGTCAGGGATCGAACCCGTGTCTTCTGCATTGGCAGGTGGATTCTTAACCCCTGAGCCACCAGGGAAGCCCTAGTCTGTTGTTTGGGGCAAGAGTCTGGCATCTCAGAGATGTTCCCCACGCGTGCGATCCAAGTCAGCTTCAGCAATTCCCCTCAAGGAACTGGAGGTACCAGTTTGTCTGGCTTAGCCCTCTCTTCCCTCTGGCCCTAGCAACACAGAAAGAAATCAGATTCTTCTTGCAGATCAAGATGGGCTCAAAGAGATGCTGTTTCTTCGAGATTCTGGAGAATATTCCCAGTATCTGGAGTGGGCGTCATCAAGCCTTCCTCTGGTTTCACCCCAGTTTCTCCCCCTTTGTAGGGTTATACACAGTGTCTCCCATACTTCACTGGTCTCATGCCTGCCCGGTCCTTGGGATGCGATGTAAAACTGGCTGGGAAGTGATGATCACCAGCTGGCACAGCATAACAGCCCTACTAAGGTGCCCGGCCTAGAGGCAGAGAGGTCTCTATGCAAATTTTCTCTCTTGGTCATCTTATCTGCATAATCCATCTTACCTGAACATTGCAAGCTTTAGGGTCATCATCCCTAAAGTTATTTTTTTAATTAATTTTTAAAAGACAGAGTGAGATTATGTATGTAATCGTTGTAGAATATGCAACGTGCACAAGGCGCTCAAGAAATCTCACTTTTTTATTGCAAATAAAGTAAAAAGTGGTTATGTTCCTGACCAGGGTTCTTGGCCTTTTGCAATCAGCAGACATCGAGCAGACAAGAAATCCAGGCAAGGCTTTTCTGGGGCCCCTGCTGCTCCAGAAGGGAGAGAGACAACACGTCCCTTGCTTGTTTCCCAAGATGGTGGGGGAGCCGGTTCCCTTTACGGGGTGAGTAGGAGTGTGTCCAGGGATCAGCCCGGAGGAGGAGCTTAGCTGGCTCCCCCGCTGCTCGCCCGCTGCTTTCACGGTGTGATGTGCAGTGGGCATGCACAGGACCCAGCTTTTGCTCCTGGCTCTTCAGAAGTGCTGGTTGGACTTTTTGGTCTTTTTGTATCTTGTTATGTTGTGAAGGTGGTGGGGGATTAGTCGCTCAGTCCTGTCTGACTCTTTGCAACCCCATGGACTGTAGCCCAGCAGTCTCCTCTGTCCATGGGATTTTCCAGGCAAGAATACTGGAGTGGGTTGTCATTCAGAATCTGCCACAAATGCACGTGCGCGCAGTTATCTTTAGTCCCTAATAGTTTCTCTGTGTTTTGTTGCTGGAGCAGACATTTGTCCAGGTGCAAGTGCTGCAGCTAAAGGGCCCCAGGTCCCAGCCTGCCTCCGTAAGAGTGACATCTGGAAGCGCCTGTTGGATCCACCCAGTGCCATCTCCTGGCCTTATTGCTCCTCCTGCCTCGTTGAAGGTCGTCTCCTCTCTGGGCCAAGAGCACTCACATGCCCACCAGCCACAAACCCTTCACCATCCCATGAAAACTCAACCCAAAAGGAGACAGGCAAAAACAGAACAGCAACCCCAAACACAAAAAGCCAGCATCTGGCTCTCCGTGGATGCTCGCCTCACTTTCATCCGGCCCATCGTCCGCCTCTGCACCGACTACACAGCTGTCCTTCCCACCACACTCAGCCCCAGCATCATCGTGCCTGTCCCCTCGGCCGGCATCTCGAACCCCAGTCACGGCCGGCTCCTCCAGGCAGCCCGAGGCCTGACACCACCTGGAAAGAAAACCCTTCTCTCCTTGGAAACTGCACGGGGCGCCCCTGCCCCGTCCCTGCCGCCCCCACCCCCATGCTGTCCTACCACTGCTTCCGTGTGGCGCATCGGGCCAAAACAAACAGCTCGCAGGGCCAGAGCTCCAGCGAGCAGCTGCAGCACCGGGTTGGCAGGCTGTTTCAGGAAGCCGCCGCCTCCCCCGCCTCCTCGCCCAGGGAGCCCTCCTGGAAGACTCCAGAATCCGGGGAAAACCTTCTCATTAGCCCTTGCCTGCAGCCTGACCTCATGCTCTGCGGGATCGGGACCCCCCCACACCTCCACCCCACGCTCCTGCTGTGATTCTCCTCCACCTTCTATGTGTTGGGTGCCTGAATCCTGGGATTCACTCTGCCCTCTTTGAGAAACGGGAGGGTGTTCTGAGGTGCTGGAGAAGATGCCTGAGAGTCCCTTGGACTGCAAGGAGATCCAACCAGTCCATCCTAAAGAAAATCAGTCCTAAATGTTCATGGGAAGGACTGAAGCTGAAGCTCCAATACTTTGGCCACGAGATGCAAAGAGCTGATTCACTGGAAAAGACCCTGATGCTGGGAAAGATTGAAGGCAGGAGGAGAAGGGGACGGCAGAGAATGAAATGGTTGGATGGCATCACCGACTCAATGGACGTGAGTCTGAGCAGACTCTTGGAGATAGTGGAGGACGGAGGAGCCCAGCGTGCTGCAGTCCATGGGGTCGCAAAGAGTCAGCCACGACCGAGTGACTGGACAGTAACAATAAGTCAGATAATGTAGAAAATGTTTTGCTTGTGTTTTCCCCTTTAAACTCTATAAAGCCATAAGCACTGATTACCCTCATCTTATATCTAAGACACTGAGGCCCCAAAGACAAGTGTCTTGCTCAGGGTCACTCAGTCAGTAACGGGCAGAATCTGAGCCTTCTGGCTTCATAGTCAGAAACTTTCCATCAAGTTGCTTCCGCTGCCAGTAGCTTTGGGACTGCTGCTATAATTTACATACTTAGTCCCATCATCTAAGCCATCTATAGGCTCAGGGGCCCCCATCTAAATCAGTTAAACAATCTGCATGCGTCATTTTGGCTAACGTTGGCAGTCCTTAACGTTGATGCTCTTAGGAGCTACTTGATAGGGGCAATGGTGGTGGGCGAGGTGGGTGGAGACGGAGTGGCAGCAGTGGCGTTGGTGGTGGCAATTGTGGTGATGAGGAGCTCGTGGTGATTATAACAGTGGTTGGTGATGGCGGTGGCGTTGGTGATGGGACCGTGGTGGCGGTGATGATAAGTTGATGGTGGTTGTGATGGTAACAGTGAGGATAGTGCTCATGGTGGTCTAACAAGGATGAAAGTGGTGATGGTTCCGTGTTCCTGTTACAGTTGGAAGAATCCAAGACACAAATAAGCCAGCTAGTTGGCTTTCTGTCTCTAAAATCCTCCCTTGCACCCCACACTCCACTTCCTCATCCTTGGATTTTGTAAAACATGTCCCGAGTTCCAAACCTTTGTGTGCTGGTAGGAGCATCTGTAAGAAGACATGACGGCCTTGTGTTTATTTATTTTTGGAAAGATGTAAGGGAGACAGCTTCTCTTATTTAAACAAAACAGAGTCCCCAAAGCCTCGAAACTGGAGGCCCACTCCCCAGGCAGGAGGGGTTAGGGTTTGCCGAGCTGCCCCTTTCCCCGCC
>SJYX01012410.1:35542-46717 GCA_006410675.1 Oreotragus oreotragus | reverse complement strand
GGCGTGCTGCGATTCATGGGGTCGCAAAGAGTCAGACACGACTGAGCGACTGAACTGAACTGAACTGAACTGAATGCCTCTTATGAGCCAGGTACTATACTAACATACCCAGGATTCTCCTGCGAAAAGGGGATTGCGATTTTCCTGGGAAATAGTTTCTAGAGGCCTCGAACTCAGACTGTGCAGCTAAGTGAAGCCATTCAGTTGACTGAAGTCGGGATGATGAAGACTCACTAACCTTGACAGAAGCTTCTCTGTCTATGGTGTTAAAATTCAGCTTATTAAGCAACACTGAGTCACTGACAGGTTACCAACGGGAGGCTGCAGCAGGATCAAGAGTAGTAGCTGTTTCACACTTAAAATATAGAGAGGGTGTCTATGATGCAGCTTCTGGAGGAATTTTAAGTCCCACAGACAAACATGGGGCTAGTAGAAAGACAGGAGTTCTGGGGCCCAAGCAACTCTAATCCAGCTGTCTACAGTTGGCCCTGAATCTTCATTGTCAGCTCTAAAGAAAGCATCAGTGAATGCAAATCAAAGCTACAATGGGGTACCACTTCAAACTGGCCAGAATGGTCATCATAAAAAAATCTATAAATAATAAATGCTGGTAAGGGTGTGGAGGAAAGGAAACTCTCCTATGCTGTTAATGGGGATGTAAATTGGTGCAGCCACTATGGAAAACAGTAGGGAGGTTCCTTAAAAAAACTAAAACTAGAACTACCATATGACCCAGCAATCCCATTCCTGGGCATAAATCTGGAGAAAACTCTAATTTGAAAAGATACATACACCCCAATAGCAGCACTATTTACAGGAGCCAGGACATGGCAATAACCTAAATATCCATCGACAGATGAATGGATAAAGAATGGTACATGTATACAATGGAATAGCATTCAGCCATAAAAAAGAATAAAATAATGCCATTTGCAGCAACATGGAAGGACATAGGAACTGTCACACTAACTGAAGTAAGTCAGGCAGAGAAAAACAAATACCACATGATATCACTTATATGTGGAATCTCAAATAGAATGCTAATGAACTAATCTGCTGCTGCTGCTGCTAAGTCACTTCAGTCGTGTCCGACTCTGTGTGACCCCATAGACGGCATCCCACCAGGCTCCCCCATCCCTGGGATTCTCCAGGCAAAAATACTGGAGTGGGTTGCCATTTCCTTCTCCAATGCATGAAAGAGAAAAGTGAAAGTGAAGTCGCTCAGTCTGTCCGACTGTTAGCGACCCCATGGACTGCAGCCCACCAGGCTACTCCATCCATTGGATTTTCCAGGCAAGAGTACTGGGGTGGGGTGCCATTGCCTTCCCCGAATGAACTAATCTATGAAACAGAAACCGACTCATGGACACAGCAAATATGTGGTTGTCAGAAGGCAGGGGAGGGGGGAGGGAAGGATTGGGAGTTTGGATTAGCAGATGCAAACTATTATATACAGAATAGATAAACAACAAAGTCCTATTGTATGGCACAGGGAACTATACTCAATATCCTGTGATAGACCGTAATAGAAAACAGTCAGTAGTATTGGCAGTGTACATGCGCTCAGCCCTGTCTGACTTTGCAACCCACGGACTGTAGTCCTCTGGGCTCTTCTGTGTGTGGAATTTCCCGGGCAAGAATATCAGAGTGGGTTTCCATTTCCTACTCCAGGGGAGCTTCCTAACCCAGGGATCGAACCTGCGTCTCTTGCATCTCCTACATTGGCAGGCGGATTCTTTACCAGTGTGCTGCTTGAAAAGAATTAGTGAAAGAACATATATATTGTATATATGTGTGTGTCTATAATTGAATCACTTTGACACACAGTAGAAATTAACACAACAGTATAAATCAACTATACTTCAATAAAATACATTTTAAAAAGATAAAGCATCACTGTATCACCTCTTCCCAAGGTCTTGCTTCTCCCCACTTACCTGATAAGATTATATACCTGGGGGCTGAAGAAACTTCACTTTTATGTCCTTAATGTAAGCTTCCAGTGAAAGAAGAAATTCATTAGAAAAACATAAAGAATAATTAAGATTATGATGCTGCTTAGCTGCAGGAAGAAATATAAAGCAATGGAAAATCTTCTCCAGGTAGAGAACAAGGAGAACTTCAGACTCTGAGAGTGGCGTTGAAGGAGGATCCATCAGAGCTCCTGGTTATGGAGGGGAGGTGCAAGCTCTGCACTGTGAGGAGAGGAATGAAGTGGGACTTTACATCCAGGAGGAACAGAGAGACAGCTCCAGGACAAAGCACATGCTGTGCCCCAGAACAGTGGTCCAGACCATGGGACACAAACAAGCTATCAGTTGCCCAGGGAAGACAGACTGGCTGCACATGGCCAGGGCTCAGCTGTGGGACACATGGGCATAGGGAAGCGCCAGGGGGTGGCAGAGTCCTGGCCAGGGCCACAGGTCCGCTTCCCAATGCCTCTCGTCCTGACGACTGTGGGAGCCAGAAGCGTCCTGCTACAGAGGGAAGAAGCCCATGGCTGGGAGCAGAGGTGGGGAGCCTCCCTCACTTGTGATTGTGGCCAAGGAGGTCGGCAGGGTCAGCAGCAAGGTAGGGTACCCCATGAGCCGTGTGGGATCCTCTGGATGAGGGACGATGACATGATGGTGACATGTGCTGCTGAAAAGCCCCAGCTGCCACCCCTTGCTCAGGGGAAGTAATCTTAGAAATGTGAGTTACACACACGATCTTCTGTAAGACCCACATCACAAACAAAACAAGTGCACTGAGCACTTTCTCCACTTTCGGAGAGTTTTCTGGAGACTTTCCTATCCCTTGATGTCAGAGTAGCATTAGCCAACCTGGGCATGTATTTCCCACTCCATCTCGTGGTGGTAAACTTCCAACTGCCTCCCACTTGTGAAGGGAAAAGAGCAACATGGGTTTTCACGAGTAATTGGTTTGATAGATACTACGCTGGAGAATAGCTATACATTCCATTAGAAAGTTACATACATTTGCACAAGAGACACATTTTGGGTGAATACATAAAGCTTGAAAGTGACTAAATAATCACTCCATACTGTGTTGGCAAAGGGGCTTCCCAGGTGGCACTAGTGGTAAAGAACCCACTTGACAATGCTGGAGACATAGAGACACAGTTTCAGCCCCTGGGTTGGGAAGATCGCCTGGAGAAGCTAATGACAACCCACTCCAGTATTCTTGCCTGATGAATCTTGTGGACAGAGGTGCCTGACAGGCTATAGTCCACAGGTTCACAAAGTCAGACATGACTGAAGCAACTTAGCAAGCACATACTATGTTTGCAAAGATATAGTTTTTCTAAAAATATCTAGGTATAAAGTGAAACTTGAATAATGTTTGGTGGATATAGGATTGTTGCTGTGTATTTATATTTGCATTTGAAAACCAAACTCTTGGGTAGCTTAGAGTCCAAACTCAGCCTTTCAATGGAGGTGCACTCTTCAGGTCAATTGCAATATCAGTATTGTGTTAAGCAAAGGTGTTATTAAGTAAACACACATCACTTTTTCTTCCCGCAAAAGCCTCAAGTTGCTTTGTTAACGTTAGCTTCCATATCTTGCTCATTTGCCTTTAAAGCACTGTTACAACATTTTCTGTTTCTTTGCAGAACTGATCACAGTGCATGGAATATTTAGACGTTAGCATCAAATTTTATCAGGAATCATTTTCATAAGGAATGAAAACATCATCTCTCCTTTCTACCCTTTTTGTAAATTCTTAAGTGTTGCCTAAAGCAATTTGTATCCATGGTTTCTTCTATGGTTGAACAAGGGTAACTATATACTGAGTTGGGAATACCTTTCTCCATACATTTCATAGTTTCTATTTTTGGGTACTAGCTAACTTATTCTGCTTTACAATACTTCTCTTAGCAGATTCCTCAGTTTTATCACTTATAAACAGAGTAATTTCCTCATACATATATTGACAGATCAACAGTCTCAAAGAAGCAAGGAACAAACTTGCTACATATGTTCATCTCACCACAGATGCTTCCCCCCTCATTTTGGTTTTTTAAAGGCATCAAATATTAATAAATGCACTTGTGAATGTTCTTAACATATGTCTCTAAGATAACCTGATTTTGTACCAAAATTCATCTTCACTAGGTTTACAAAATCTTTATATAGGCAACACTTTTTAATAAAACAAATTTCTGTGGGTGACATAGTACCATAAGCACAGATTGCTAAAGACAGAAGCAAAAAGGTTGATCAGTGTGGTTTAGATTCAACCAACTACATTGAAAGTCTTATAGTCAAATAATTGCTATTTAAGAAATTCACAGCTGGGGGCAAGACCACAGTGGCTGCTGACTCAAATGATGCTGAGACTGCATATCTGGTAAACTGTCAGTCAAACCCATTGTGATCAATGTTAATAGTCAGGTTAGGACCTGCTGAAGACTCATAGACAGCATAAACATCAGCAGCCTTTCCTGCATTTGGAAAGGATAAATGATTTTTGCCCAGTGATGCTCTACAGAGTGATACTCTGAGAAACATGATGAACACATTTTCCTGAACAAAGTCAGCCCACCATACAATCAAAGTAAAGCAATGCTTCGAGCAAATAATTTATGGTAAGAAATGGGGATAATAGGGAGTTGTGTTGAATTAAAAGCTCAAAGCTTGCAAACGAAAGACTCAGTTTGGGCCCCAGTTTCATATTTAGTAGTTGAGAGATCTTCTCCAGACAATGTCCCAGGGAGAGTGTTGCCAGCCCTATCTGACACACAGATGAGAAGTCACCTCACTGGAGATTAGAGTCCCCTCCTATTTTGTGTGTGAGATGATGCTTTGGCCACATTACCATTGAATTCCTGAACTAGACCAAGCCGGTTCTTGATAAGTGGTGCATTTTACCTACTAGTGGGCTTCCCTTGTGGCTCAGCTGGTAGAGAATCTGCCTGCAATGCGGGAGACCTGGGTTCAATCCCTGGGTTGGGAAGATCCCCTGAAGAAGGGAAAGGCTAACCATTCCAGTATTCTGGCTTGGACTGGATACTCCATGGGGGTCACAAAGAGTCGGACATGACTGAGCGACTTTCACTTTCACTTTTACCTACTAGTAACAGGTTTCTCAGTGATGCTTGATTTATTTTATTTTCTGTCCTTCCCTGATGCATTCAAGATTATATGTAATGGAAATTGCATGGTAAGGGGGAAAGCATGGGGGTACAGAGTCCAGGGGTTTCTTAAACCCTTAGTCTGTGACCCAGAGCTTATCCATCTTGTGATTCACTCCTTACATCAACCTTATCACCCTTAGTTTCTGAATGAGGAAACAAGGAAACACTTAAAAAGTTTATATGGCTTGCCAAATTAACCGGTATTGGAAACAGTTAATAATTTGAATGCACATGGTTTGATTCTACAGTCCTTGCTATGATCTGCAGCCCTCCCATGAAACGGGGATCATAGTTGATACAGAGGGGCTGTGGGAGCAGAGGTCAGCCATGTCACCCCAGACTAACCTCGGGAGCAGAGGCCAGCCATGTCACCCCAGACTAATCTAGGAGTTCATCCAAGACTTCTAGGGTCCCTGCAAACAAACATTTGGGAGATGAAAGCTATACAAATTCCTTCTCTGTCTTTCCCTGAGATCCCTACTGAATTCATGCTCTTCCCAAGAGGAGCTGCCAGTAGCCCCTGAATTAGGATGGGTCAGTTCCCCACACCAGGATAGCCACCACCAGTGGTGATGGAAAGGAAAGACTGTTATGATTCAGGTCAGTGACAAGGACTTTTATTAAATAACAGAGATGATGTCACACCATGAAGGCTCATGGCGATGAAACCTTTCCTCTTAGTGTCCACAGAAAGGAACCAGTCTTCATCTCTCTGAGTTTAGCTTTGGTTTAAACCTATGGGGTTAATAGTTTAAGCTGACTTTCAAAATTCCTTCTAAATCCTTATGACACTGAGATCCTATCCATGTTTAATGATAATTTTTCTTTAGCAAACCTTTGAAAACAAGCTCTTTTATTATTAAACTTGCTGGGATCACCAGAAAATTTTTAAGGAGTAATGAAGTTTTGACCGAAATTTCCTGTAAGCAATCCAAAAATGTACATTTGTGTTTATGTACGTAGGAACTAGCTTAATTCCAATTGAACTGGGTGAAAAGTATCCTAAAACACTCAAGATCTGGTAAATTGTATTTTGGTAACAGATGTTGTTGTGACAGTTTTAAAAACGTGATTACATTTGAATGTCAAGACAAGATGCAGCTTTGGTGGTGGAGTTTGAGATCTTTTATAACAAATGCTGTCATTCTATTCCTGTTATTGCAATGTATTGGTGATACTGGTATTGTTACTATTGTTTTAATGGATAATTAGTTTTGAGTGTTGCTTTTGAAATCTTCTGAGATTTTATTCTCAATGAAGATGTTTTCAATATGTAGGAAAAAGAAAAACTTTGGAGTAAAAGCTCGTTACTAACTAGTCAGATTTTTATTTTTAATCTCAAAATTTTCTAACTTATTTTTTTAAACGAATTTGTATTGGAGTATAATTGGGGCTCCCTTCGTATGTCAGCTAATAAAGAATCTGCCTGCAATGCAAGAGACCCCAGTTTGATTCCTGGGTCGAGAAGTTTCCCTGGAGAAGGGATAGACTGCCCGCTCCAGTATTCCTGGGCTTCTCTGTGGCTCAGTTGGTAAAGAATCTGCTTGCAATGCAGGAGACCTGGGTTCGATTCTTAGGTTGGGGAATCAAAGTTTTGACTGAAATTTCCTGTAAGCAATCCAAAAATGTACAGTCATGTTTATGTACATAGGAACTAGCTTAATTCCAATTGAACTGGGTGAAAAGTATCCTAAAACACTCAAGATCTGGTAAATTGTATTTTGGTAACAGATGTTGTTGTGACAGTTTTAAAAACGTGATTACATTTGAACGTCAAGGCAAGATGCAGCTTTGGATCCCATCCTAGAGGAGGGGATGGCAACCCACTCCAGAATTCTTGCCTGGAGAATCCCATGGACAGAGGAGCTGGTGGGCTACAGTCCATAGGGTCACAGAGAGCTGGACACACAGCGTGACTAAGCACAGCACAGCTGATTCACAACATTGTGTTAGTTTCTGAGTCAGTTAGCATATATCCACTCTTGTTTAGACTCTCCTGTAAATGTCATTACAGAGTATTGAGTAGAGTTCCCTGTGCTATATTGCTGCTACTGTTTGATTGCTGAGTGGTACCTGACTCTTTGCAACCCCATGGACTGTAGCCCACTAGGCTCCTCTGTCCATGGGATTTCCTAGGCAAGAATACTGGAGTGGGTTGCTGTTTTCCTCTTCAGGGGATCTTCCTTACCCAGAGATTGAACCCACATCTCCTGCTAAGCAGGCAGATTCATTACCTCTGAGACAACTGGGAAGTTCCCTGTGCTATACAGTAAGTTCTTATCAGCTATCTATTTCATCTATAGTAATACTTTGGCCACTTCATGCGAAGAGTTGACTCATTGGAAAAGACTTTGCTGCTGGGAGGATTGAGGGCAGGATAGGGGGAAGGAGAAGAAGGGGACGACAGAGGATGAGATGGCTGGATGGCATCACGGACTCGATGGACGTGAGTCTGAGTGAACTCCAGGAGTTGGTGATGGACAGGGAGGCCTGGCGTGCTGCGATTCATGGGGTCGCAAAGAGTCGGATACGGCTGAGCGACTGAACTGAATGTATATGTGTCAAATCACAACCTCCCAATTTATCCCCTTCTTTTAAAATAAAATCACTTATTAATATTTAATTCTAACTAGGGAAGGTTAATGGGCTTGTCTTTGTGGTTGTGGTGGTGTAGTCACTTCTTTATATCCGACTCTTGTGACTCCATGAACTCATCAACTCCCAGATATGAATACTGAAGTGGGTTGCCATTTCCTTCTCTAGGGGTTCTTCACAGCCCAAAGATTGAACCTAGATCTTCTGCATGTAGGCAGGGTCTTTACTGCTGAACCACCAGGGAAACGTAATACAGAAATAAAGATAACTGATTGTACTTGGAAGGAGTATGTACACAGGTCAGCTTTTCCAGCTTCATGGGAATGGTAGGGACTGGTTTGCAAATCAGTGGAGGCATACAGTTGCTTTCCTTGACGTGGATGTGAACAACCCACAATATTTACAAATGTGCCTTTTTGATTTAGGGCATTGACAACCTTTGTTAAAATGCAAATATTAATTGATGTACTGATGTTTTAACTGTTGTTGACATTCATAGTTTAACTCAAATGCACATATAAAGTTTATTTAGTAATAGACTCTGCTTTTAGGAGGACATTTTACATGGGCTATATCCTGTCAGTTTGGATGTGTGTGGAGTAAAGAAAGGTCTGCAGTGTGAAGGGTTTCCTGGTGTTGAAGGATTTGGGTTGGATATTCAGTAGAAGGATGGTAGTTGGGATGAACATACTCTCTCATTTTCATAGACAAGGTGTAGATACTAGAAGTGATACAATGCAGAGAGGAAGTGCAATGAGGCCTAATCGTGTCTCCTTTCCCTGGAGTAACTCAGTGCTTTTAAATATAAACATGTCAAATAGTCACTGCCCTCACTCAGGAAACTGATCTATATTCCCCCTAGTGATCTAGTGTTTTTCTCCCTAAAACTTGGACTCACTGATTCTAATTTTGTCTCTTTAGACCACACAGAACTTGGTTTAGAGTCAAAAACAATGAGAATTTGGCTTTGTTTTTATAGAGTAGAGAGAAGCTGCGAAGACATGTTTAAAGGATATTCAAAGAACGCTGGAATAAAAAGAATCTCCATATGTATTCATCTAGCTACTCATAATGAATAACCGCCCCGGCTGTGTCCACCACTGTGTAGGTCAGTATGGCTTCTGAGGACCTGAGAAAGTGATGGTGTGTCTATAAAAACTCAGTAGTGTTGGTAAAAGTTCCTATTTCTTCCCAGGTTTTAAGGAAATGGTAGAGAGGGCTGACTATTTCAGAATCTCAGGCTTGAGTCATGGGGCCAGAGTGCCTATGCCCAAAAGAGAATGGAAAGTTTATTGGATGGATCTCAATCCAGGTTTATTTCTGTAGAGACATGGTGAAAGACTGTCTCACTCTGGTTCAAAAATTTAAATAAATCAATTTACAAAAACACATCAATGGCATATTAATCAGATTCATAACTTAAAAATTAGAAAGAATAATTAATATATTGACTAAAGAAGCAGGTTTCAAAAATAACTTTAAAAGAGTGGAATGTTTGGGTAAGTAGAACATAAAGACATGTAAGAGGTCTAAAGGCAAAGTTATGTGTTTGGGTTCAGAAGTCAAGTTGCACATTTCTAGGATAGGGGACATTTGGCTTAGCCGACTGCGAGCTCAGTGAATAAGAGCAGATGTGTTCACTAAGAAAGCTCCTGAGGTTTAGGCTGGGTTTATAGAAAGTGCCTAAGTGGTCTTGCTGGAATTTTGTGTTGATTAGACCTCAACAGGAATCATCTGTTCAAGGAGAGTTAAAGAGCTTCCTGTTGGGGCTCCAGAGGGAGGTGTTTGGAATAGCTTAGTGGTCTAGAAATCAGAGCCCACCCATGTCATTGGAGAATGGGATGAAGGCTTTGATGGGAGGCGTATCATGGGGGGCCCTTGAGTACACTATTTGCTCACAGAAAATGGACTCTGTTTCTTTTGGGTGATATAAGGAGGTAAAATGGGAACCCATGAGTCCAAGTTTTAGGGATAAAAATATTGGCTCACTACTAGGAATGTTATAGATGATGAGGAGGCAGCTTCTTGGGTGGGGGAAGTGGTTATTTGATGTGTTTATCCTTAAAGGCACTGAGTTACTCCAGGAAAACCAAAAATCCAAGGAAAAAGGCAGTCTTTGGCAATGGTGTTTTCCATTGTTAGAGGTGGTCTGAAATAGTCTGAAAGATCAATTTTCAGGGATGTGGTTATATCTGGGGGCCATTTATGCCCTCCCATCCTGAATTTCTGGGAGATTTTTCAAGGGGAGGGTCTGAAAAAAGGTAATTGCTAAACTGTGTTTGAGGAGAAAGAGTCCCTTTCATGTAATTTGTTCCTGTGGTCATTCTCCTAATTTTGATCTAGTGAGAAACCACAATCTTTACGTGTAAATAAACTTTCTTTGACATTTGCAATGCACAATTATATCTCTCAAAATACATATAGGTGCTGTAGCATTTGAAGCACTCCTGAACGTTTCCAGGCCAGATCTCAGAGCTCTCCTTCACTTTCCACACGTTATTTGACTCTTTGTAGCCACACTCCACTTGGAACAGAGCTCTGAAAGGTAAAACGCTGACTTTACAAATGAGGAAAGAGTCTATAAACTATACCTCTTGTGACAATGGCTTAAGTTCTGTGAACAGCATTTCATTTGATGTTGAAAAGACCTCACCACAGGGCACAACACAATAATTTTAGAATTCTCTACTACTGCAGAAAAGAAGGGAACAGTGTGGGAGTGAGATTTCTTTCTGAGGAGGGGAGAAAAACCAAAGGAGGAAGGAAAAATAAAAATGCTTCTCAAGAACTTAGAGAACTGAAAAAGTGAGAAATACTTAGTGAGACAGAAATGAAATAATGGGAAATGATTCCAGGAGCTGAAAAGCACTTAAGCTTTTTAAGATGCCCTTCCAAGATGGGGGATATATTCTGAGTCCAAAGCTGATCTGTTTTTTGCGTAGTGTGGTTGCCGAGGTGAGTGAAGTGGTCATAAGATTTCTTATCCATAAAGTGGAGGAGAAACTTTGGTGTTAGGAATCTCATCTGAAATGTACTGAACTTAAAGACTATTAGCAACCAGTTCCTCTGAGAAGCCATATTCCATCATGTTCTTCTCTCAATAACCTGGCTGCTAATAGCTTCCGCTTAATAATTGCCTTCATAACTTTTTCAAGAGTCTAAAGAAAGTGTAGGGAAAAGCATGTGAGGACTCAAAACTCCTCTTCATAAATATTTTCTAGCTGCTGTTAGTCATCGTCACCTCCTTCTCATCACACAGCACCTCCTTCAGTGTCCCGCACACATGCACAGTCACAAAATGCTTTTGTTGACTGATTCTGCAGAAGGTAAAAGCCTATTGCCAGGACAGCTTGTTCACATTCAGAGTTTTGCCTCAAAATATAGCCTTTGGTTAAATGCACTGGGGAAAATGCCTGTGGCAGGCAGTTCAGGCAAAGATAAAA
>SJYX01012410.1:8121-26140 GCA_006410675.1 Oreotragus oreotragus | reverse complement strand
ATGAGTTTGAGTAAACTCTGGGAGTTGTTGATGGACAGGGAGGCCTGGCGTGCTACAGTTCATGGGGTTGCAAAGAGTCAGACACGACTGAGCAACTGAACTGAACTGAATCACATTAAATGCAAATAATATAAATGTACCAATTATAAGACAGAGATTGGTAGGGTGGTTTAAAAAATGCATAACTCAATTATATGCAATCTACAGGAAACTTGGGCTTGCCAAGTGGTGCTAGTGGTAAAGAACCTGCCTGCCAATGCAGGAGACATAAGAGAGGTGGGTTTGATCCCTGGGTTAGGTAGATCCCATGGAGGAGGGCACAGCAACCCACTTCAATGCTCTTGCCTGGAGAATCCCATGGACAGAGGAGCCTGGCAGGCTATAGTTCATGGGATCACAAACAGTTGAACAAGACTGAAGCAGCTTAGCACACACAGGCATAAGAAACTCATTTCAACAATAATAGTATGAATGGGTTGAAAGTAAAAGAACTGAAAATGATATGCACAAACATCAATCAAAACAAAGCTTAAGTGTCTATAGTAATATCAGATAAAGTATACTTTAGAAAATCATGAGAAATAGAGAAAATTGTTACATAATAATGACATCAGTCTAGTAAAAACTCTTGGCGATCCTCAATGTGTATGCATCATACAACAGACCTCTAAAATATGTGAAGCACAATAATGATAGAAATAAAAGAAAAAATCCAGANTCAGTCGTGTCCGACTCTTTGCGACCCTGTAGACTTGTAACCTACTAGGCTTCTCTGTCCATGGGATTCTCCAGGCAAGAATACTGGAGTGGATTGCCATTTCCTTCTCCAGGGGATCTTCCCAACCCAGGGATCGAACCTGGGTCTCCCACATTGGAGGCAGATGTTTAACCTCTGAGCCACCAGGGAAGCCCATCATACCCTGGGTTATAAAATATAATTCATCAATTTTAAAAGGAGTAAAAGCATTCATAATGTGTACTCTGGCCACAATGGAATAAAGTTCCAATTAACAACAAATGCATTAATGGGAATATACACAAACCATTAGAGGCTAAGCCATATATTTCTAAATGATTGATGGGTCAAAGAGGAAGTCCCATAGGAAATAAGAATACATCAAACTGAATAAAAATGAAAAGAACCCAGCATATCAAAATCTGTAGGACAAGGCTAAAACAGTGTTGAGAGGGAAATTTCTAACATTAAATGCTTACGTTCAAATATTAGAAAAGTCTCAAATAATAATCTAAGATTTTTATAGTAAGAAATTAAAAAAATAAGTAAAGTAAGAATAAGGAAGGAAATAATAGCAGGGGCTTCCCATGTGGCACTAGTGGTAAAGAACCCACCTGCCAATGCAGGTAAATGTAAGAGATGCAGGTTTAATCCCTGGGTCCCCTGGAGGAAGGCATGGAAACCCATTTCAGTACTTTTGCCTGGAGAATCCCATGGACAGAGGAGCCTGACGGGCTACAGTCTATAGGTTGCAAAGAGTCAGACAGGACTGAAGCGACTTAACACGCATGCGCGCAAGCAACAGCAGCCTTTCCAAGAAATTAAAAGCCAAAAAAAAAAAAAAAAAAAAAACCCTCAGAAAATTGATGAAACCAAAAGCCAGTTCTTTGAAAAGACTGATACAATTAACAAGCCTCTAACAAGGCTGACATATTTTTTAAAAAGGACACAAGTTACCAATATTGTGCCAGTGAAATAAGTATTTCTTCAGACCCTGCACACACCTAACGTGTAAAANAAAAAAGCAAAAAAAAAAAAAAAAAAAAACCCTCAGAAAATTGATGAAACCAAAAGCCAGTTCTTTGAAAAGACTGATACAATTAACAAGCCTCTAACAAGGCTGACATATTTTTTAAAAAGGACACAAGTTACCAATATTGTGCCAGTGAAATAAGTATTTCTTCAGACCCTGCACACACCTAACGTGTAAAACGGTTATGAGCTATAATACCAGAATGGCTAAGATAGAGTACTCTGAAAAGACCAAGTGTGGGTGAAGATGCAGAGAAACTGAATCACTCACATGGTGCTGGAAGAAATGAGAAATAGTACAGTTATATTGAAAAAAAATGACAAGTTTCTTATAAAACTAAACATACATATACTTTATGATGCAATAATTGCACTCAAGAATTTATCCCAGAGAACTGAGAACTTATGTCCATACAAATACTTTAGTTCTAAACAAATGTTTACAGTAGCTCCATTTCTAATAGCCAAAAATCTTGAAACAACTTAGATCCCCATACAAACTGTTAAAACAATCCAATTAAAAAATGGGCAGAAGACCTAAATAAACACCTCTCCAAGGAAGACAGAGAGATGGCCAACAGACATGTGAAACATGCTCAGCATCACTAATTAGAGAAATGAAAATCAAAACTGCAATTACTTAGAGAAATGCAAGGTAGTAAGTACTACCTTACTTTGATCACAGTGGCCATCATCAAAGTTTATAAATAATAGATTTTGGAGAGGATGTGGAGGAAAGGGAAGCCTACATTGTTGGTGGGAATGTAAATTATTGCAGTCACTATGGAGAACAGTATAGGCTCAGTTCAGACGCTCAGTCGTGTCCGACTCTTTGCGATGCCATGAATCACAGCACGCCAGGCCTCCCTGTCCATCACCAACTCCTGGAGTTCACTCAAACTCATGTCCATTGAGTTTGTGATGCCATCCAGCCATCTCATCCTCTGTTGTCCTCTTCTCCTCTTGCCCCCAATCCCTCCCAGCATCAGAGTCTTTTCAAATGAGTCAACTCTTTCGCATGAGGTGGCCAAAGTACTGGAGTTTCAGCTTTAGCATCAGTCCTTCCAAAGAACATCCAGGACTGATCTCCTTCAGAATGGATTGGTTGGATCTCCTTGCAGTCCAAGGGACTCTCAAGAGTCTTCTCCAACACCACAGTTCAAAAGCATCAATTCTTCGGTGCTCAGCTTTCTTCACAGTCCAACTTTCACATCCATACATGACCACTGGAAAAACCACGCCTTGACTAGACAGACCTTTGTTGGCAAAGTAATGTCTCTGCTTTTCAATATGCTATCTAGGTTGCTCATAACTTTCCTTCCAAGGAGTAAGCGTCTTTTAATTTCATGGCTGCATATCTGAGGTTATTGGTATTTCTCCCGACTATCTTGATTCCAGCTTGTGCTTCTTCCAGAGAACAGTATAGAGAGTCTTTAAAAACACTAAAAATTGAGCTACCATATACTCCTGCAATCCTACTCCTGGGCACATATCTGGAGAAAACTCTAATTCAAAACGATGCATTTACCCCAGTGTTCATCGCAGCACTATTTGAAATAGCCAAGAGGTGGAAACAGATTATTGGTTTAAGATGATGTGCTATAAATGTCTATCTATCTATCTAATATAACATGGATAGATTTACAGGTTGTCCTACTTAGGGAAGTAAGTCAGAGAAATCCAAATATCCTATGATGTCACTTATATGTGGAATCTGAAAAAATAATACAAATGAACTATTTACAGAAAGAGACTTACAAACAGAAAACAAACTCAGTTAGCAAAAGAGAAGGTGGGGGAGAGACAAATTAGGGAGATGGGACTAACATATACATACTACTAGATATAAAATAGATAACCCACAAGAACCTACTGTATAGTAGAGGAAACTCTGCTCAATATCTTGTAATAAACTATACGAGAATGGAAAAGAATCTGAAAAATAATACACTCATACTCTTGCCTGGAAAATCCAATGGACGGAGTAGCCTGGTGGGCTGCAGTCCATGGGNAAATAGATAACCCACAAGAACCTACTGTATAGTAGAGGAAACTCTGCTCAATATCTTGTAATAAACTATACGAGAATGGAAAAGAATCTGAAAAATAATACACTCATACTCTTGCCTGGAAAATCCAATGGACGGAGTAGCCTGGTGGGCTGCAGTCCATGGGGTCGCTAACAGTCGAACAGACTGAGCGACTTCACTTTCACTTTTCTCTTTCATGCATTGGAGAAGGAAATGGCAACCCACTCCAGTATTCTTGCCTGGAGAATCCCAGGGATGGTGGAGCCTGGTGGGCTGCCGTCTATGGGGTCACACAGAGTCGGACATGACTGAAGTGACTTAGCAGGCAAGAATAACACAGCCACGTTGCTGTATACTTGAAACAAACACAACCTTGTAAGTTAACAGTAAAAAATTGAAGTGCAGAAAATCTGATCCAGATCAGTCAACCCATTCAAAAGTTAGTAGGAAACAGATAGATAAAACACTAAAAGGTCCAACTGATTTCACTGTGTTCAATCAATATTTTTGCCCTTTCCAATTCAGCAGGAAGCCTTGCTTTAAACATTATGTAAGCCAGGGATGTCTGAAAAAGTGTTTGATTTTACCACACACTGCTTATTCAACAGCAAATTTATTTCTCTTTTCCAAATGAGAACAGTCTTTTCATGTGGATCATGTTTAAAAAATACTTTAAAATTTATATATGAAGACCTTAAGTCCATTTTAGTTCAGTTTTTAGTATGTCCCATATTCCAATTAATGATTCTTTTATTGGGTTAATGAGAGTTTTGATAGAGGTTCAAAAACAATAGTATAGGGTGCTGACAAACGATGACAGTTTAGTTTCTGATCTTAAAATATGAAGCATTTGATCTTATACTATAACAAGGGAGCCCCCCTTTTTTAAATTTCTAAACTGCATAGATAAATCTCAAACCCAGAGGTCAAGAGTAATTCCTCCACAGACAATGTTGGTAAAACATATTTTTTCTTTCAAAAAAAAATATCCAACATTCATTAAGTGCCAGGTACTACATTAAGTGCTGGAATGTGTCAAATTACATGAAATTGTTCATCTGTGACCTAAAAGCGACAATTTCTTGCAATCTAGTGGAAATGAAAAGCAGTTCTTTCCATTAAGACTTCACGATTTAATATAGGAAATTTAAGAGTAGACAAAATTACAACTGGAGTGGCTTCTGGAAAACGTCCTTGTAAAAGTGCTCAAGCTGATTCTAGAAGGATGAATAACAGGAACAGGTGGAGAAGACACATGAGAAAGAACTTTTCTGGGGGAGAAGTGTTCACAGACAAATCCAGGATCTAGGAGACAACAGGGAAAGCTGAATCTCCACTGGAGAGAAAGCATCAAACCACAAAGCCTCTGATGTGGTAAGATTTTTACTGAGGATAATTGGGAAACATTAAGTGATGACAGTCAGGGGAGTGGAAGGGAAGGTTTTTATCTTAGGAAGATCCCTCTAGGGGCAGTGTGCATGTGTGTGGGGAGACACAGGACTGGAGGCTGGGACTCACACAGAAGTCACTGTACCATGTGGGTGAGACGTAGGTGATGAAAGGATATATACTAGCAATGGTGGTAGAGATGGAGAGAGGACGCCAAACCCAGGAAATCAGGAGTCCTAGACTGACCTCATGTAGATGAGTCAGAGGTGGAAACCCAGAGGAGCTTTCTGGCCTGGGAAAGACACTGGCCATATCTCAGTATGTAAACTTAGACAGAAAATACAGAAGGCGTGGGGGTTGTGTGGAGGCAAGGAAGAGAGTAATAAATTCAGTTCTGCATGTTCAAGCGGACACATGTGGTTGACAGCTTACCATCAGGCTTCTGATGCCACCAAGGAAATTTGAATTGGAAGTGTAGACATCAGCATCAACGACACAGAGATGATAGTTAATCTCAGGGGGATACCTGAGGTGTCTGGGAAAAGAGTCCAGCCAAAGTCAAAGGCAAGGCGCTAGCAAAATGAACACCAAAGGAGTGGACAGAGAAGGAAGGCCCAGAGAGGAGACAAGAGATACAATTTAATAACAAGAAGAGTAGCTTATAATATCAAAATGCATGGCAGATTGCGATTAATGACAGGACCTCCTTTGCTACTCAGAAGCCATTTTTCACCTGAGTGGACAGTAATGCCTATGAAGGATTGGGGATAGAAGCTAGATTATAGAGGGTTTAGGAGTAAATGAATAACCAATGAAGAAGCAGATGCGTGTTTAGTCTACTTAAATAAGACCAAATGCTTCTTCATATTTTGATCACAAAGTAATCAGTCAGTTCAGTTCAGTCACTCAGTCATGTCTGACTCTTTGCGACCCCATGGACTGCAGCACGTCAGGCTTCCCTGTCCATCACCAACTCCTGGAGCTTGCTCAAACTCCTGTCCACGGAGTTGGCGATGCCACCCAACCATCTCATTCTCTATAGAATATGCTCACTATTCAGGGAAAGAGGGGGAAAATTCAGATGTTAAAAGAATCACTTCTACCTTCAGAGAAGAACACCAATATTTAAATTTTAGTGCATGGTCTTCCAGAATTTTCTTCTGCATGGAAAAAAAAATGACATATATTAGGGTATATATATATATATATATATATGGGGTATATATATTATATATATTACATACAGTATATATATAAATGATGTATATATAAATATTGTATATATATACATATATATATGGTATATACACAAGGCATATGTTTTTGGCAAGTTATGTCTAATAATCTTCTTGTATAATAATCTAATAATTATCTATAATGTGGGCTTCCCTAGTGGCTTAGGTGGTAAAGAATCTGCCTGCAATGCAGGAGACTCATGTTTGATCCCTGGGTTGGGAAGATTCCCTGTAGGAGGGACTGGCTACCCACTCCAGCCATGGAATTAAAAGACCCTTACTCCTTAGAAGAAAAGCTCTGACAAACCTAGACAGCTTATTAAAAAGCAGAAACATCATTTTGCCAACAAAGGTCTATATAGTCAAAGCTATGGTTTTTCCAGTAGTCATGTACGAATGTGAGAGTTGCACCATAAAGAAGGCTGAGCGCTGAAGAACTGTTGCTTTCAAACTGTGGTGTTAGAAAAGACTCTTGAGAGTCCCTTGGACAGCAAGGATATCAAACCAGTCAATCCTAAAGGAAATCAACACAGAGTATTCACTGGAAGGACTGATGTTGAAGCCGAACCTCTAATACTTTGCCCACCTGATGAGAAGAGCCAACTCATTGGAAAAGACCCTAACACTGGGAAAGACTGATGGCAGGAGGGGAAGGGGGTGACAAAGGACGAGATGGTTGGATGGCATCACCCACTCAGTGAACATGAGTCTGAACAAACTCTGGGAGATGGTGAAGGACAGGGAAGCCTCGTGTGCTGCAGTCCATGGGATCACAAAGAGTCAGACACAACTGAGCGACTGAACAACACTTTTTAATAGTCTAATATAATAATCTCATTTGCATATAAGTGATGTATATATTAATCTTGTGTATATATACACACACATATAGTGTATGTGGGTATCTGTGGGCTCAGTCCTTGGAAGAAAAGCTCTGACAAAACTAGACAGCGTATTAAAAAGCAGAGACATTATTTTGCCAACAAAGTTCTGTGCAGTCAAAGGTGTGGTTTTTCCAGTAGTCATGCAAGGATGTGAGAGTTGCACCATAAGGAAGACTGAACCGATGCAGTCATTTCCAACTCTTTGCAGCTCTATGAACTGTACCCCACTTGGCTCCTCTGTCCACGGAATTCTCCAGGCAAGAATACCGAAGTGGGCTGTCATTTCCTCCTTGAGGGGATTTTCCCATCCAGGGATCGGACCCCCGCCTCCTGTGTCTTCTGCGTTGGGAGGTGGATTCTTTACCACTGCGCCACCTGGGAAGCCCCTAGGTGTATACATATTGCATACGTCTTTTAGGAAGTTACATCTAATAATCTACTTTTATTCCTTAAGATATCAAGAACATGCCAGGAAACAGTTCGCCTTACATTTATTAAGGTGATCTGACCGGGTTCTCTGGATGCGCCGAGTGATTCCACTCTTCCACGGTGCTGGGCATTTCCGAGCTACCTTCTCAGGGACCTACACGCTCACCCTCCATCCTGCGGGTCTGTCTCTGCTTGTTGTCTGACTCTGAGCACAGCTGGTATCTGGAGACTTCCCTTCACCTGACAGTTAGGGAAAGTGATTTTTTGTTGTTATTGTTGTTCACATGTCTGACCTAAAAAAAAAAATTCTATTTAGTACGATTTGTATATATAGAGCTCTGGGCTGAAAAGGTGTTCATCTCCCAGAACTGCTGGGAGTTGAATCCCAGCCCAGGATACTGCTTTGTTACCTTCCAGTAGTCACTGTTGCTGATAAAAGCAGAGAACAAAACAGAACACAAAAAGCTCATGCTTAAGATTCTCTCTCCTTTCAACATGCTCTGACTTTTCTGGGCGGTTTTTAAAACCTTGAATTTGTCTGCTCCTGAATGTAAGAACTGGGGAATTCTGAAGTGATGGATTTTAATTCATGGTTCTGGCTGTGCAGTGGCCTCTTTCACCTAGAGACTTTGAATCTTTTATCTTTGAAGCTTTATCTTCATCTGAATTGTTTCTCTAAGTTTTTGTTTTCTCTCCTATCTTCAGTCCCTTGGTTTGGTTTTGTTTCCTATTGTATGTTCTGGGAGAATTCCTTACCTTTCAATCCACTTCTGACATTTTGGGCAGCAGTGATCATTTTAGGTGAGAGCTCATTTTAATTCTCTGGTTGTTTCTTTAGTAACTTCCTGTTCTTGTTTTGTGGATGTAATTCCTTTAGACTTCTCTGAGAATAGTTAGCTTTTTGTTGCTTCATTTTTAAACTTGATTATTGTGTTTGTTTATTTTAATCATTCTGTCACACTTTCTAAGTGCAGTTTATTCTATCTCTTTAGGCTTCTGGCGTATCTTTGTTGTTTTTTTTTTTTTTTTTATAAATAAGCTGGTTAAAAAGCTGGTTAGTAATTTTCTGTATGTGGACAGGGCTAGCAGACAGGCAAACACTTTAGAGTAATGGAAGGCTGGGGAGGGGCTGGGAACCCAACTTTAGGTTTCTGACACTGGAGAAATTTTAAAGAAGCTGTTTTCTCTAGGATTGTTCAGCTTTTTTAGAGAGTATTCCTCTAGCCTGGTAAATAGAAGCGTGCTTCTGAGTGGGCTTCACATGGAGGCTGGGGAGATGAGAGTGTAGGACTATCCCTGGTCCACATATGCACTTTCTATTCTCCCTCCTCTTCTTAGCTCTGTAACTAACTTTGCCTTCAGTTGAATGTAGCTTTTTCAGTCCAAGCATTGCCTGCTTTCTGCATTACAGATGAGTTTAGGCTGTAAGCTTCTCTGTGTGTTACAGGCTAGAAATTTCCTCTGACCTAATTCCCAGTTGCCACTTTTCAACCTTTTTTATGAATTCCATAAATTTGCTAAAATGTCTCATCTCTTTATGACCCATCTCCTCTTTTTTTTTCCCCCTTAATCACTAGTTCATAAAATTTTAATGGGGGTGTTGGACATGAGATATAACACATCTTTAATCACATGTCTCCCAAGTGCAGTTTATCCTGTCTGTCTCTAGTTTATAAACTGTATGAAGGTGGGGCTTATGGATGTTTTCACTGCTGTTTTCCTAGTGCTTATTCTGATGTCAAATAATGTCTTAAAGTTATTGAAAGAGCAACTAGGATTGGTGAGAACAGGGATTATGCAAATGCAAAAATAAAACCATTGCTTTTAAATCACATCTGAAACATTGTTTTAAAAAAATTTTAAACTATTGGATGAAATTTTAGAACATTAAGAATGGATACAACCTGCCTTTCGTAAAGTGCACAGAAGAATGTTCTCAGCTGCTTGTTTCTGCATAATAAAAAGGGCGAGTTTCTGCATAATAAAAAGGGGAGTGGCAAAGGACTCAGTGTGTTCTGGGGCTGCTGTGGTTTAGAATTTATATCTGCTTGTGTGTGTTTGTATGTGTATGCGCAAATGCACGTGTGCATCAGACATAAACACACACACGTGATCCATTTCCCCCCTCTGTCATATTTACTGTTTTTTTTTTTTTTAATAATTAAGTTTTAATTGAAGGGTATGTAATTTACAATGTAGTGTTATTTTCAGGTGAAAAGCAAAGTGATTCAATTATGCAGAGATGTATATATATATATTTATCTTCACATTCTTTTTCCTACAGATTATTATCAGATACTGAGTATAGTTCCCTATACTATACAATAGATACTTGTTATTTATCTAGTACATGCAGTCGTGTGTATATGTTAATCCCAACTCCTAATTTTTCTCCCCCTTTCCCACCTTCCACTATATCCTTTGGTAACTATAGGTTTGTTTTTTTACACAGCATACATTTTTGTTACTTTTCTCTGAACGCCCTCTGTATTCGCTAGGCACTGAACTTGTCAACCATGGCTTTGCCAACTAGAGTGCTAACTGAAGCGTTGCTTGAAACTGGGAAGCACAGCTGTACTCATCCTGGCGGGCACAGCTGTCCTCTGCAGGCTCCTGAGTGGAGAACTCACACTGTGAGGACCATTAGCGGCCCAGTCATTTTAATCATGGTTTCCTAAGTGTTGAGCATCTAGTGCCTACTAGTAGCTCTTTCACTCATGCATCAGATAACTATGACTTACCTACTATTTAAAATGCAAAAGGGGATTTGTGTGTGTATATAATGTGACAAACAGCTATATTAAAATGTTGATGTATGGCAAAAACCATCACGGTATTGTAAAGTAATTATTCTCCAATTAAAATAATTTAATTTTAAAAAACAAAAATAAATTTAAAAACTTAAAAAAAAAAAAAAAGAATAGCACGGGTGAAGGGACACGATTCTGTAGTATTCTGTAGTAGAGAACACAGATTCCAAAGCTGAGCAAAGCTCGTGTCACAGAGATGGGTGGGGGTGAGAGATTGAGGAAGGGGAAGAGGGAGAAGGGAGGAGGGAAGAAGGAGTGGGGAACATTGTGGCTTGCAGCTGTGGGATCACTTAAGCATTAGTTCTGGGGAATAGGGATTTGGACACAGCATACCAATCCAGACCCTCAGAAAACACTGCGAGCAGGTCTGGAGAAAACAAGTTAATTGCCTGCATGGATACAGAGTTGCCAAGAGGATCCCAACAGTTTGACCAAGCCAGGTTGATTTTCAGCCTGGCTTTTTTAGAAGTGGTGGTATTAATGGACCCAACTACAGGGAAATGGGAAAAACAGAACAAAGAAAATAATACAAGGGCTGGCATAGAAGATTGCAAAATGCATTAAATAAACTAGCCTTTTTGGTCTGTGTCCTAATTAAAAAGATTAAAAAAAAGATTAAAGAGTAAGCCTCTTATTTCTGGTGTTGGAACTCTCCCTCAGTAATCACGGTCTCAGATCCCTAGAGAAATGAGCTTACAGTGGGGTTTCAACCAGCAGAGAAAAGAAGGTGGTGATATGACAGTTCAAGCTCGGGCTGACAGAGTAAACTTTGGCAAAGATATCATCTGAAAATTGAAAGTGTCTCCATACTCTAGTGGAGAAGGCAGTGGCAACCTACTCTGTATTCTTTCCTGGAGAGTCCTACAGACAGAGGAACCTGGCAGGTTACAGCCCATAAGGTCACAAAATATCAGACATGACGGAGCAACTAAGCGCTGCACACCACACTCTGCGAGTCCGGCTCAAATGACAAATGGGAAATCCAATTTGCACAATTTCGGGGATTCTTCACTCCGAAAATCCTGCAAGGCCACCACGCTCTAACCTCACTGTTACCCAAAACCAGCCTTGCCCCTCTGCAGTAAAGTCTGTTTTAAGGCACTTGCCCCCCACAACCGCCCCAGGCCTCGTTCTCACCCCAGGACAACCGACACAGTAAGATAAGGGGTGATGAGATTATCTAGACAAATGGGAGACACAAGCCTGAGCACGTGAGCCTCACCCTCCATCTAAAGCTCTTGGAATCCTCTAACAGAGCAGCATGTGCCTGCCAGCCATTTTTGGTGGCTTCTGAGAGGCTGGAGAACAAGTTGAATTTGACGCAAAGTTGGCAGGGGAGTGAGTTTACTGCATGCCAGAACCAAGCTCCCGAAAGATCTCGACAGCCTGAAATGATGGGCCAAATGTAATAAGATGAAACAGAGCAGGAAAAAAAAAGTCTGTATTTTGGTCAGAATTCCAAATCAAAAAGCACAAAATGACAGAGATTCGCTTGAAAGGCAGCTCTTCCCAAAGAGTTGAAGACTTCACTCTGAATGGTGTCAGTGAGTCAATTGTGCAAAACATTTGACCTAAAACTAAATGCAATTTTAGGCATCGTTGAGAAAAGTCTATTATCTAGAATGCTTGGGATGATAGCTCTGATCTGTTCAAACAGAGTCACCCCCCCTCCCCCATTTCAGGGCAGTGGAAGGCTCTTTCATTTACGAAAGCCTATTCATGGCCCACTGTGAATGTCATATGTGACTTATGTTGGAGAGAAAGTGTGATGCTGGGAAAGATAAGTGTTCTGGATAATAAATTAATGGGGATTTTCTAGGAGAAAGATCTCTGTAGGTGGAGATAAGGATTAGCAATGGTGTGGCAGGCTGGGGACTAAGAGGGAAAAAAAAAAAAGATGAGTGTGAGCTTTCTCATTGGAAAAAAGCCTAAGATTTCAGGATTGCTATTTAAAAGTAGACGGTTTTCTGTTCTGAATTATAATTTCCCCTTAAGTCCCCAAATCTTCATTACAGGTCAGTAACACACAGCAGATTTGTGTTTGGCGGAATGGAGGGTGGACTTTTGCTTGTGGGGGCAACAGGCAGCAGACTTAGGAAGCAGGATAACACCAAGATGGGGATCTTGCAGCAAGGATTGGAACAACAGGTGACAAACTGCTTCTGAAACCAATCACTCCCATCCCCGGATGGATTTATAGCAATACCATCCAGCTTGCTAGATTTCACATGACTTGGGTTTTTAAAATTATTTTACATTATGTTATCAAACTGAAAGGTGGTTCTGGAAGGATAGACAACTTGGGAAATTGAGCTGCATTTGCATACTTGGGGTCTCTGCAGGTGGATGATGAGTTTTTTCACTGGACTGTGCTTTTCTCAGTTGCATCTGTTGCATGCTGCTTGAATACAGAAATAACTCAGATATCTGTTGAATGAATTAGCGAGAGCCCTGTATTTGGTATTCCAAGGATAGTGTCACGTAAACAGAAATTGCTAAAATAAGAGCCTGTCGTCAAGAAGCCTGTAGTCCTATAGGGGGGTCATTCGTTCAACTACTTATTTATTGAGACATTTTTCTTGGCATTATGGTTATGTAAAGAAGCCAAACATACAAGGTCTGTATGCTCATGGAATTTAACATCTGGGTGGGGGCACACGGGTAAGAAATAAATAAACCAATAATGAAGACAAACATCCAGCAGAGATGGGTGCACTGTGGAGAGCTGCAGTGTTTCGGAAGGCAGAGAATGACAGAGGGGCTGCAGTGGCCTGGGTGGTCTGGGGAGCCTCCCTGCTGATTTGACATGTAAGGTCAGTAAGAACGATGGGAAGGAGCAGCCACGTAAGGACCAGGGGGTGAAAGCAAAGCTTCAGATGAACATGGGTTGCCCACAGACCAGCAGCCCGTGAGCGACTTCAGGGGTGGTAGGGAGTGGCCTGCAGGAGACGGCAGATTTACATACCGGTCAAGTAATGTGAAGTCCAGAGGAAAAAATTGGATTTCACTCTGTAAGTTGTGTGAAGCAGGGGCAGGGTTTGGCGCTTGACTGTGGTTATGAGAGTAGAGACAGAGAGAGTCCTACAGTATGATAAGTGCTTTGATAGAAGGACCGGGCAACCACAGGGTGTTGAAGGAAGATCCAGTGGCTGAGGAGCTGTTGGGAAGGCACGTGCCACCCAAAAGTGAACCAGACAGTGAGGAAGAAAAGAAATAGGGGCATGAAGTGTGTTCCAGTCAGAGTTGGGTGAAGTATAGCTTTGTCAAGGGACATAAAGGGGCACATTGTTGATGACAGAGGTGAGCGGTGACTGGATTAGGAAGGATCATTCACACCTTGCTAAGATGTTCACATTCTTGCCCAAAGGCAATGGGCTGACAATACAGCATTGTGGTCAGAGGATTTTCATGGCTGGATGGTACTGTAACTCGTATACCCAGCGTCACATAAAAGCACATTGTGTGTGGGGGGGGGGGGGGGGGGCGGTGATCTCAGTTGCTCAGTCACATATGCCTCTTTGTGACCCCATGGACTGAAGCCCACCAGGTTCCTCCTATCCACGGAGTTCTGTAGGCAAGAATACTGGAGTGGGTAGCCTTTCCCTTCTCCAGGGATCTTCCCGACCCAGGGATCAAACCTAGGTCTCCTGCATTGTAGGCAGATTCTTTATCATCTGAGCCACCAAGGAAGACATGTTGAAGATGGGCAAAATCAACCTTCTGTCCAGGAGGCCAACTCTGATGCTATAATTGGGAGGAGAGATAACAGTGGTCTGAACTGAGACCATGGGAGGGAAGAGAAAGAAGTGTATGGATCTGATAAATAGTAAGCAAGTTAAAAAATATTTGGGGCCCTAAGTAGATGGTGATGTGATTTTCTAAAGGGAGATAAACAGAGAAGAAAACTTCATGGGAGGGACTTAAGGGAGAATGGGAGACGGCATGAAGGATGTAAGAACTGTGAGATGCTTGTGGGATAGGATGCGGGTGTGTCCATAGGCAGTGAGCCATTCAGGCAGTGCTCATGGTCTCTGTTTCCAGGAGAAGGCTGAGACCATCAGCAAGCAGGTGGTGACCAAGACGGCAGAGGTGACTCAGGAAAGGTGTGCTTTAAGGAAAGAGGCCACCCAGGGGAACAGAGCTCAAAGGAGCACGGATATTTCAGGGACTGTCAGAGGGAAGGGGCCTCAGGAGGCCAAGTAGAAGAAACTCCCAGAGAGGCCAGAGTTGAGATGACCTTGCCACAGAGTCCAGTGACTTTCAAGGAAACGGAGGTCAAGAATATAAATTCTTTTCCAGAGACATCAAGCGAGGGTGAAAAGTGTCTTCAGAGTTTAATAATAAAGGGATAGGTGAGACAAACTGTTAAAGCAGTTTCACTGAGGTGGCCCTGGGTATGTTTCTAAACTGAAAAAGGATGTCCAAGCAGGATACAGAGCAGGATGCTGAGGTCCTTGCTTCCCATATCCTCCACCTGCCTTGTGTCAGTGGGAAAACTTTAACCAAAGAATAAACTTAATCACAGAACTGAGAACATGCAGAAACAAAGGGTAACAGTTCAACAAAACTAAAGAACAGTAGTTTAATCATTAAGCATAGTTAAGAAGCTTTGCTCCTTCTCAAGGGCATATAGATAATATTCTATGTCCTTTGAGCTGTCTCATAGATACTGAAACCCCCACCAAGTAGAGGAAATTAACCACATGGTGATCAGACTGCAGCCATGACATAAGGTGTCACAATTCTGAGAACTACCCTCAAGGAAATGGGAAACAAACTGACGGAGGAACTGCAGATTAACTGTACTTAAAATGATCGAGGTGATACTGATCAGGCAGCTGATGACCAATTTAAAGCTGACCACCAGAGCTCACTGTGCTATTTCCGTATGTAGCCTCCTCCCTCCATCATCTTGTCCACTGATTATCAGTGGCAGGAGTCAGTCTTTGGACAAGTGTCTGACCCCCACCTCCCCCACCCCAATTGCTGGCATCTGAAACAAAACAAACTTTCCTTCCCACCATTCTGGTCTCTTTACTGGAGTTGGAATGGCAAGCAGCAGGACCCCACTTTCGGAGGAAAAATGAGACTGTCCTCCCAGAACTATATGTAGTCAAGTACCATGACTTGCTCCACAGAATCTGCATAATTCAAGTCCAAGAATTTAAGATTTTAAAAGTTATAACTAGTAATTTATAATATTTAAGTAAAGTAATTACTGCCTTTTTACTTCAAAGTAAACAGACATAATAGTTAAAGGATTGCAGCCAAGGAGGTCTATTCTCAAAGAAACCAGTGATATTTCAGATTGCCAAGGCAATAAAATGTTCCATAATACATATTTTCATCTTTTTACTTTGAAACAATTTCAAACATGGGGAAAAGCTGCAAGAACAGAAAAAGGGTAAGTGGATGACATAAAGTTTCATCACCCTATGTACTTCAGTGAGTGTTTCTTATAAATGAAGCCATTACCTCGTGTTACTACAAACCATACACATCAGGAATTAATATAAACATGTACCACTCCTGCATAATCTCACACCTCGTTTACATTTTATCAAACCATGTCTTCTAAGAGAAAAGATCCAATTCAGAATCATATATTGTATCTGGTTGCCACATCCATTTAAGTAATAAAAGGAAGCAAAATGTTAGTCCGAATCGTGTCTGAATCTTTGTGACCCCGTGGACTGTATCCCGCCAGGCTCCTCTGTCCATGGGATTTCCCAGGCAAGAATACTGAAGTGGGCAGCCATTCCTTTCTCCAGGTGGTCTTCCTGACCCAGGGATCAAACCCAAGTCTCTTGCACAGCAGGCTGTCTTTACCATCTGAGCCACCAGGGAAAGCCGCATCCCTTTTGCTCTCCCTCAGTTTGGAACAGATCCTCGGTCTTACTTGACTTCATTGCCTTGGCGCTTCTGAAGATAAAGGCCAGCTGTTTTGTAGACTGTCCCTCAGTTTGGGTTTGTCTTGTGTCTCCTCATAGTTAGATTCAGAGCACGGATTTTATGTCTTGCAGGAGTACCCCAGAGGTGACACTGCATTTGTCTCGTTGCATCCTTGATTTGATTTGTCCTTTTGATGATTGTCAGTCATTTGTTTAAAGTGCTGTCCACCAGCATTCCCTGTGAGAAAGTTAGCCCTTTTCTCTTTGTACTTTGTACATATTTAGTGGGAAGATCCCCTGGAGAAGGAAATGGCGATCCACTCTAGTATTCTTGCCTGGAAAATCCCATGGACAGAGGAGTCTGGTAGGCTACAGTCCATGGGGTCAGAAAGAGTCAGACGTGACTGAGTGACTTCACTTCACTTCAGTGTGTATGTACTTTGAGATTGTGAAAGTATGAGAGATGGCCTCATCAAATATTCAATTAATTAACTATTAATTTATGGAAGTATGAGCTCGTGGATTCTTATTCTATTTGATGTTATAGCCTGTTGCTATTCTTAATTATTTTCTCCTGGTTTTAGCCAGTGGGAGCCTTTTCAGGCTCGTTTCTGTGGCCTTGGATGTGTCTTCATTATTCTTGAGCGCTTGTTTATGACATAGCAAGATGGTCTGGGATTGCCTTATACTTTCCCTGCCCAGCCTTGGATTCAGTCATTGCTTCAAGAAGCCCTTTTAAGGGAGAATTGCACTTATTAAACAAGATCTGGGTGCTAGGTATTTTAAACACAGACACACAAGCACACACACACTGTGATGTTAATTCTATGTGTTAATGTGATGGAGTGCCCAGTCACTTGGTCACACATTTTTCTGGATGTGTCTGTGAGGCTGTTGGGTGTTTCAGGTGAGACTGGCTTTCGAAATAGTGGCCTGAGGAAAGGAGGTTGCCCTCTCCAGTGTAGGGGCCTCATCCAATCAGCGGAAGACCCAAACAAACAACCCTGACTTTCCCACAAACAAGGGGGAACTCTTCCTGCCTTTGAACCAGGACATCCACGTTTCCTGCCTCTGGACTCAAACCTAAACCTCAACTCTTCCTGTATCTCCTGTATCTTGAGCCTGTGGTCTCCAGATGGGAACCACACTAGCAGCAATCTGGGGTCCAGCTGACCAAGTGCTGGTCCTCAGACCTGAAGCCTCCGTGATCACTTGAGCCAAATTCAAACAATAAACTGTAAAGAGGTGTGTGCATGCGTGCACACAAACACACACACACAGACATCTTATTGCTTCTGTTTCTCGGAGAACTCTAATACACACACTTATATCTGCATCTATTTCTATGTTATCCAAATATGTTGAAAAACATAACTTCATATCAACATCTCCAATTTCAATGCCACAGGATTCATTCTAGTTTTCTCTCTTTCCATGTGTGTTCCCCCTTCTCTGACATTAAGAAACCTGGCCCCCATCACCTTGACATATTTTCCTCTTGGACGAGACTCTGCATGACCCGTGAGCATCATCACTGCCCCCTTCCCCCATCTCCCCACATCGGTGGCTGCCTCTCCCTGCCC
>SJYX01012409.1:10250-20729 GCA_006410675.1 Oreotragus oreotragus | reverse complement strand
GCCACCCATGCAGACACCCGTGGGAGGACAGTTTGGAGACTGCGCAGAGAGAGACTGGGCCAAACTCAGTCCTTTCTCTTCCAGGCTCCAAACCAGCACTGTCCTTGGGAGAAAGTGAGTTACAGAAACTGCTAAGACCAAGTGTTAAATGCCAACATAGCTCACACCCTGAGGCTCAGAACATGTAAGGTGTGCTTGAGTGTGCAGTCCTCTGGGATTGGAGGTGAAATGGTCTCTGATCACCTCCCTTCTAGGAAAGTAGGACCTGAGGAAGAGGTAAAGAGTCCAAGGTATGCGAAGCCCCCAGGGTTCGAGGCCAAGCTGGAAATGGCTTAGGATTGCAGTGTCGAGGTATTATAACAGCCCCCGGCTTGAGGCCACAATATCCCCCACATCCCCCACGTCTTGCCTTGGGACCACACTCGCTGCTACTTTCCCGGCTGCTCTATCCTATACATTGAGTGCCCCAAGGTGGTGGGACCAGGTGAGGAAAAACCCCCACACAACCAAACTGTCTGCCTTAAAAGTGACCCTCATCTTCCCACAGCTCCTCACTTCTTAGTCCTTCTGCGAGGGAAAACCCCTCACTGGCCCACATGGTGAGAAGTGAAGGCCCCCTGGGTGGGCTTCTCATCCTGGAAGGGAACTGAGGGGCTTCAGATGCTGGAAGCCTCACCGAGAGTCCAGAATGTCTAAGCCAGTGTTAGATTTTATAAGCAAGAGGAACAGTGTTACATTTCTATGATGCCGGAACCCTCCGGAGACTGTTGGGATGGCAGGGACTCGGGTGAGCATCCTTACCCGAGTCCTCCTGCCCCTCCAAGGCGAGAGCAGGCTTTGGGTCTGAGGACCCCGTCGTGCCCTGAGTGGCAATAGTGCTGGAGCAGAGAAGCATCTCGCATGGGATCCACACCTGGACTGTGGTTCTAGAGGGGCCTGCAGGGGGCAGCCCAAGGGTTCCCAGCCTCGGTCCCCAACCACCCAGCGTGGTCACCATGCCTTCCGCACAGCCTGTGACTCCCATACTGCCGTCCACCTCTGTCCTAGGGTGGCCCTTCCCCTCTCCCACGCTCAGCCTCCAAAGGTTGAGAGGAAATTAGCCAGACGCTCACAGAAGCCCCCACCTCTTTGGGGCCCTCTTTGTTCAGCCGGTTACCTGTCCACTCCTTTTGAATTAGTAAGGGAGGTGAGGAATACAGAATGAGGTGGACAGAAGGCTGACATTTAACCTGATCTCTGAAACTGAGAAAGTAAAGTGAAGGGAGGGTCTAAGGTAGAGATATTGCATAAATATTGCCACAGATCATCCCAAGTCTAGTGAAGATAACCAACCAAAAAACGAATAGCATAGAAATGGACGATGCCAAGCACGTGGGCTGACTCTCCTCATTCCTGCGTCCGACACAGGCGCTGTCCATCAGCTAGAGCCACCCCCGCCTTTTTTTCCAATGGGGACCAAAAGTAACTTCAGAAACCTTCCTTCTGTTCTGCCTCCCAGCAGCAGCTAAGTGCTGACCCAGAGCATTTGAGAAGACGTCTGTTGGCCATCTGTGGTCTGTTACATGAATAAATATATCAAGGTGCTTTTTGCACAGCTGCCCACAAATAAGGACGCAGTGCTTAGATAGTTTTGTGTGGCTTATTCCATGCTACAGTCTCTGAGATTGAGTTCCAGGCATGCCATTGTGAAGGCCTGACTCACATCCATTATGTTTCCTTCTTACAAACTTGTATCTCATTTATACTGAGGGCATGTTTTTTGTTTTTTTTTCCCCCTTTAATTACCAGGGCCAATCTTTGGCAAGAGAATAATTGTATAAGCATCGATTCCATTTTGTACCCCTCTCCCGTATCTTAGAACTCTTGCCAACTTTTCAAGTCCCCTCATGCCCTTGCTGAGTTATCAACCTGAGTGGTGCTAGATGGGAAGGAACAAACGAGCTAAGATGTTAACAGAGTTGGCTCTCCCAGTTGCTTTTTTTTAACATCAGTAAGGAGCGCAAAGAGCCTGGGAGACCCAAAGACAACATTCCCGATGGAGGGGTGGCAGGAACCACAGCACAACCTCACCAGCTTCCTTCCAGTCCACCCTCATGCTCTTTCCTCCTCCATTCACACACATTCTGCAGCTGGCTTCTACCTTCAGAGTCTCAGATTGATCAAGCCCTTCTCAGCAAAGTGTTTCCCAGTCTCCTCCTTACCATCATTCAGACCTGCTACTCACAAATTCCTATTTGCCAGGGATATTAGGTGGGAGAGGCTGCCTGATGGGTGGGCAGCCTCAGTCCCACGTGCAAGGTGTCACTAACAGGTCCTTCTCACACCTTAGCGGAGGACATTCATCTCTGTGTATGCAGTGTGCTTTTACTCGGCTTTGATTTCTTTCTGGGTATAAACTCATCCTCTCACCCCTTTATCAGCTCCAGTTTAGGACAGTGGAGTACTCACAGGAGGAGGCTCTGCAGCACTATTGTCTGTCAGCAGCTCAGAGGTCCTAAAGCACTTGGCGGTTCTGAAGATTGATTCGCTTCTTCAGAACTTTCTTCAGAACGTGGAGGTTCTGAAGAAGGATTAGCCTGTTAACAGCAAGAAAGAAAAGATAAGGTGGACAGTTCGCCAAGCCTTCTCTTAGGAAGACTTTCTGAGCCACAGCCCTACTAGTTACAGAGCACCTGCGTTAGCCCCTAGATTCTGTGCCAACCACCTTTTAGGGAAGACGACCCTTGGGAAGTCCATTCTGGAGGCTGAATGGGGGGTGTTATGAAAGGGGGAGATGAGCGGTTGTGACTCGCAGGGCTCTGCGGATGGAGGGTATCAGCTGCTCCTCCTGGCTTCAGCATGTTGAGTCACTGCCTAGACAGTGCTCTTGGTCTTTTTTCCACCTTGGCCAACGTTTCGACGCTATTTGTTGAAAATAATTCTTTGAGACAGATTCTGGCTCCCTCCCTTCCAGGTTTGGCTTAACTTGGTTGTCAGTTTGTTATAGGTCTTACCTGTGTTAAGAAAGGAAAGAGAGAGAGAAAGGAAAAGAGAAAAAAAGAGGAGAAAAGAGGGAAGGAAGAAAGGAAACCATAAATTCAGGTTAACAGATCTGAGGGTTTTGTGTTGTGTGTTTTTTTTTTTTTTTCTTCTCCTCAAACTACTTCAAAGTAGGGAAAATATAAAAGAAGAAATGGATGGTGACAAAGCCGCACAGATAGAGGTTAATAGAAGACAAGATTAAAAAGTAAAGCAAGAGTAAAAATAAGAATTTTAAGAAAACCTGTTTTTGTGATTCCCGAAGAACATTCTTTATTCTACAGACTGAGTAGGTAGACACAGTCTAAAGATTTCCCTAGCAGGAGTAGAGTGGGGTTTTGTATCGCTGTCTGTTCTTTTCTGTACATCGTGGTAGGTTCAGGAAATAAGACATCTTTCCCCTTAATATGTAGTTGATATTGTTGGTGGGGGGGTGCATTTTGTCTATTTGGTTGTCAATCAGTAATAGTAGGGAGTGGGGAAGACTTGAAATTGTGTTTTTTCCCAATATTAGGGGCCGTGCTGTGTGGCGCTTTTCATGTTATGAAGTTCTTGTGTTTGCCGTTAGAGCACTGGGCCTTATCAAGTCCACACTTAGAATCACAGTCCACAGTCCACTTTCCTAGGGAGCTGCTACATGACCAGACAGGTCATTCCCATGGTTTTCGAGAAACAGAACTAACCAAGCAAACAACAGGCATGAAACTAAACAGCAAAAGAATCAGAGCCTATTCTTGGCAATCTGCTCACGTTTTGCCAAATTCCTCCCAATTGTTGGATCTTGAAGAGCAATGTGTAATAGCCAAGAGAGGAATTATGTCCCTCGAGCGAGAACACAGAATTCTTGACTCCAGGCAGCAGTTTGCTCAGCGATCTTAAACAAGTCATGACATTGCCTCTCCATTTGCCTCAGTTTCTCCAGCTGCAAAATGGGGATAATACTACTTAACCTACCTCACAGTGGGAGGGCAGGGGATTGTGAGGCCCTGAGGCTTCCAAGGGGCTGTGGCAATCTATGAGAGCCAATCTGTGAGGGCCTGATGTAAAATCTATGGGTTATTTTTCAAGAATGCACAGGCCCACCGGCCACTTAAGAAAGACAGGGAGTGCTCATTTGGTATTTCAAGGAATGGGAGTGAGCTCCTAGATTAGAACCCACCTGGAGAGAGGCTTGCATTTGAGAATATTTTACTTGTAGATAAGTTGGACTTTCTCCCCCTTATTCGGGCCTTTACCAGTTCTGAAATTTGATTAAAAAAAAAAAAAAAAAAAACCAGTGACTTCCTACAGTGTAAAAGTCAGTTTACTGTTTATTCAAGACTTCCAGGCCACTTCCAACTTTACTGAGGAAGGGAGTCCCTTAGTTCTCTTTTTCTTCTCAGACTTAAAATTCCACATCCAGTGTTCCAATAAAAGAAGATATGGCATTCTGAGTACAAACTCGGGGCTTCTTAAATTCTACACCAGCAGTCAGTGAGGAGAAGTTTGAACAATTAATTGACTTGCTTTCTTGGGTCTCTATAATCAATAACCTGTCCGCAGATATCTATCTATATAAAGATATTATATATAAATATAAATTTACATATATATGCACATGTATATATAGTTGTACATATATGTGTGTATATATATACTTAAATGTAATATTTACAAAATAAAACTGTGATCTCGTCTAGAGAAAATGTATTCATATCACAAGCGGCTCTTCCATATTTATGTATCATATTATACCTTTTTATTATTGTTATAATTATTATGGGTATTTCTAATGATGATGATGTTGAAATCTGTTTGGCATCTTCTGGAAACTACCAAAAATGACTCTCCATTGACATGCTTAAAAATCTATTCTCAAGAAAATTCTACTGGCCTACTATAAGAAAAAAGAGAAAAGAAAAAAAAAAAAGAAAATAATCTAATCACCAAAAACAAAACACAACTCCAATCCTTTTTCTGTACCTCACGCGCATAAATTTGCTGCTCTTTTTTTGGGGTTTATTTTTTCCTGTTTATGTGTTTTTATGGATCTAAGTTAAGTCTTTCAGCAATATATAAAAATGTAAATAGCAAACTTTATTTATTAAGAATGTCATCTTTTTTTAATTTATATTTACACAATTGTTCATCTAATTTATTTTTTCTATACGGTTTTAAATACTCAGACATATTTTGCTGTTCATGATATTTTTATCCTGTTCTCCTGGATTTGTTTCTCCATACTGTTTTCTCTGGTCTCAATTACAGGTTGGATCTCACGAAAAAATAATGTCAAAGACAGAAATATTTTGCCACTGTTGATTACTATACCTTAAAATTCTATATTATAAAAATATATAATAGCTTGTATGCTTCAAAAATAGTGGTGTGGTTGTTGTCTGTTGTGGAAATCAACAAGAGTCTCACATATACACAGTAGCATAATCTAAAAGACTCTCTTGCATATACACAGAAACACAGAATAGAATACCAGGGCCTAGAATATAAGATCAATGGTAGCATGAATTTGAATCTAATATACACCCTCTCTTCTACAGAAATAATTCCTGAAAGCACCTATACTTTACATATACAATTGGAAACATTCTTACATGTTACAAGAAAGTTCAGTTTTCATATCACTTCTAGTTTTAGCTAGTTTTTTGGATGCTGTGTTCAATGATATACTTCAGTATATTCATTATTCTCATTTTTTCTTCATAATTGGACACTCAGTCATCCAATTTTCAGAACTGGAAGCTGAAACCAAAGTTCTGCTATTTTCAATCTGCCTATTGGATCTCATTTTTGGTCTCATCACCACGTAGTAGCTACGTGATCTTCGGAAAGTTATTTAATTGCTTTAAGATTTAGTTTTCCTATCTATACAGTGGAAATAATAAAAGTACCCACCCATGAAGTTGTTATTAGAATGAGCTAAGATAAATATCAAAGATTATAGAGCTGTGCCAGACATGGTTTATATTAACTCTTGTTATGATTATTATGAGACACGGCTGCTTATGACAAGTATCAATAAATGAACTGATTTTTCTAATATCTAAAAGCAGAAAAACAAGGTTCATAAAAGCACTCAGGTACTTGCACTGGCAATGTAGGCACTGTATGCTGAGCCACAGACTGGCAGTGCCGCCGTAACATAGGGTCGTCTGCTGCTGCTTGGACTGCTGAATTCTGCACAGAAGAGTCGTTTAGGGACACCCGTGTGAATGCCATAAGGGCAGAGAGAGAAGGCACGAGCTGCCCGTGGCAGGTGTTTTGGACTCTTTACAGGCACAGTCCACCGGGAGACATGAGACAGCGCTCCAAATTTAACGGGAGTCATTGCTGAATTCTATCAGATAACTGTTTCCAAAGTGAGATAAATTATTAAAGAGAATGTTTTACTCGGTTCTGTTCAACTCACTGTCAAGACTGAAATAAGATTTAAAGAATAGATTCATGAAAAGAGGCGGCTATTTCCCGAAGAGATCTAGAGAGAAAGTGTGTGTGTGTCCGTGTGCGTGTGCCAATATCATATGCTCTTTTAGTTAGTGTGGTTTGCAGGCAGGCAGTGATTTTCAAACACTTGGACTGTGTCATCCATTTTTTAAGCACAATATTTTGTGAAATACAAACAAGTGGAAGAGTTTCTATAATCAAAGAGGGGATGAGGGACCTTCCTAGTTATCCCATCTCTGTCTTGAACAAAACCAGGGTAATCCCAGTACCAATTCCCTAGAGTTTGGGGTTCTAAAGAGCATGATGTAAAAGCAACCAATCTAATCGGTTTTTCCAGATGGGGAAATTGACAGAAGCTCAGTTAGAATGTGAATTTGTCACTTGCCCAGAACCCCTAAGCAGGGGGCAGGTACCACTGCTGAGTGGCTTGCCACAATGCCACCTGGTATCTGGGATCTTCAGAAGCAGTGACCTGTGGGGTTTCGAAATAAATATGGGACTGGATGTCCTAGAGATGAAATAAAGGGGGACTGGAGGCAGCAAAGGCCCATCATTTTTTGAGATTCTTTTTTTTCTCTCTGCTTGACACATAGCCAGCCATGGTCCATCCTGAGAGTAAGAGGTTTCCTCCCGTATAGTACTCTGAGGCTGCACCATACAGAATCCAACCCAAGCTACCTGCCTAACTAAGTGCTTTCATTTCTGTCTTTAATCCATGGCTTTTCAAGCAAAGAAACATTCTCAGAGGCTGCAGAGATGGTAACCGTGTCCTTTGAACAACCTCTGGGGGTCAACTTGCTGAAAACACAGTACAAATAGATCCTTCCATATGTACATCATTTACTGTATTTATTAACCTTTAAATATATTTATTTATCTGATTACATGTTGAAGAATGGTTTGTTGAGCAGTACTATATGTAGTGCATTAGATTAAGTAGAGATAAAAATGATGGCCCAGAAAGACAGCCACAGTCACAGCCCTCACAGGGCGTACTATCCAAATACAGAGAGAGAGACAAGCAACCCTCTCAGTGTACAGAGTCATAAATAGGAGAATCCATCCCAGAGGGATAATGGTAAATGTTGTAGGCACAGTTAGTGCCATGTGCACAGACCAAGAAGGTGAAATAGGACACGACTGTCTCGGGGAATGGCAAGGGTTCCGGCATTGGAGTTCGATTGGTTATAAGAATAATCAAGGAACCACTCTGGGGAAGAAAGGTGTCATCTGATGCCAGACAGTTATACAGACACTCAGTTGCCAAGGACTTTGCACTTGTGTCTCTTAGTCCGTGTTGCTTCAGAAGCACACCCCTAGGCAAGTAGTCTATCATATAATGATTCCAGTTGCTACAGACAGAGAAGAGGGGATGTGAAACAGATGGGAAGGTAACCAAGAGAGGATGTATTGTCAAACATGTTACTACTGTGAGCAACTACAGTTTAATCCCCTTAAAAACTCTGAGCCAGTGGAGAACACACTCTCTCGAGTTATCCGACCTGAGATGCTACAGAACTGGGATAGCGTCGCTCCCATGGAGGGGTGTCCCTGGACCATTTATCCTTCACCACATCTGTATTTCATGCTTATGGGAAGAAGAGACTCGGGGCATCAGAAAAGACTCTCAGGCAAAGAGATGTGGATACTGACCATGGGGATTTGGACCAGAATACTCTCTAAGCTCAGAGAAGTGGGCAAGTGGGCAGGGATTCCCTGGACTCTGCTGTAGCACTCAAGAGTTTGAACATCATTCTGAGGATGATGGACAGACATGCTCCACATTTTTAGGGAAAGGGAGTAAGAAACAAAATTTAAATTGTGAGGTAGACTGCTTTGTGGAGAACAAGGGTAATAGGGGAGAACTAGGACCTGCTGAGGCCACATGGGAGCTGGAGCAGTGGTCCAGGTGAGAAAGGATCAGGTTGTGATGGGCAGTAATGGAAAAAAGGCAGCTGGGATGAAGAGAGCGGCAGGAAGTAGTAGGATAGCAAGCAAGCATGCTCAGTCGCTTCAGCCGTGTCTGACTCTCTGCGACCCCATGGACTGTAGCCTGTCAGATTCCTCTGTCCATGGGATTTCCCAGGCAAGAATACTAGAGTGGGTTCCCATGCTCTCCTCCAGGCGATCTTCCCAACTCAGGGATTGCGCGAACCTGTGTCTCCTGCATTGCATCCAGATTCTTTACCCACTGAGCCACCTAGGAAGCCCAAGAAGGATAACATAAGTGATTAATCTGATACTAATGACTAGAGGGGAAAAGTGGCATGATTTACCTAGAATGCACACACTTCACATGGACAACTGGAGAATCCAGGGTGTTTAGGGGCCAAATGTAATCAGAAAAGGTATAAAGGCCATGCGGGGTCAAATAAGTAGCAATTGATTTTTTTCCTAGGAAAGAAGAACTGAGTGCTTGGGCTACGTGTCATGACAGACATGTGCTGCATATTTTTCTTGTCACAGTTTAAATCCACAGAAAACTGCTCCCCTAATTAGCTTCCCTCACTGAGTAAGAACATTCTGTCCACAGTTCGCGATGTCCTTGAGTTCCAGTGAAGTTAGTGTCATGTGAGCAGAACATCCTAGGAACTGTGGCCTTTTCATTGCAATGGTCCAACCCCCTTTTTCAGACCTGCAGAATTCAAACTTCAGCATGCATCAGAACCCCCTGAAAGCCTTACTAAGATTTTAATTCGGAGTTTCTGATTCAGCGCTGGTGTAGGGCCCAAGAATGTATTTCTGAAAACTTTCTGTGGGATACAGTTGCTGCTGATCAGGGGGTCACACTTGGAGAACCACAGATCCAACCTCTCAACTGTCCATATACACACACACCTAACTCTGCTAGGTAATGAGGATCCTGAAAGTTATGAGAGTTGTGGCTCGGTTGATAAAGAATCTGCCCGCCATGTGGGAGATCTGGGTTTGATCCCTGGGTCAGGAAGATCCCCTGGAAAAGGACATGGCAACCCATTCCAATATTCTTGCCTGGAGAATTCCATGGACAGAGGAGCCTGGCAAGCTACAGTCCATGGGGCCACAAAGAGTTGGACATGACTTAGGTAATTACCCTAAATGGGTAAAATAAACACCATATGGCCCTCGGAGTTTTCTGTCTCTTGGTAAAGACATTCCACACCTGCTTTATAATATCAAAGGCCAAGCCTGAGAGGGACTCAGACTTGAGGATACGAAAGTGAAATCATGTAGAGTCTTTGTGACGCCGTGAACTCTAGCCCACCAGGCTCCTCTGTTCATGGAATTCTCCAGGCAAGAATAGTGGAGTGGGTAGCTGTTCCCTTCTCCAGAGATCTTCCCAGCTCAGGGATCGAACCCAGGTCTCCTGCATTGTAGGCAGATTCTTTACCATCTGAGCCACCAGGGAAGAAGGCAATGATCCCATGGAGTTCTGAACACTGAGGAGGAGTGAGACAGACCAAGAAGGGAGAGGAGGGTGTTCCAGGCAGAGGGAGGAGCCTGGGTAAGAGCGTGGTGCTGGGAGAATGCAGTGAGGAATTTAGGTTGGAATACTGTGGATGCGCGAGCAAGCAGAGGGGACGGGGCTGGAAAGGCGCCTGGAGGCTTCCTCGAGGAGCCTGGAGGTGCGCCTCGAAGAGCAATCAGGGCTTTAGGAGAGAGAAGGAAGGGTAGTCCGACTGGGAAAACCTCCAGTCTGTCTGACTTTGGGGACCCAGTGCTGCCTCCTTTATTTCCTCTTCCTTTTTCAAATAGGAAGCACACACATGTTGCCCTTTGACAGAAGTTCATCTAGGAGTGGGGTCTTGCCCTAAGGCTCCTCTCAGGAGCCCGCCTGGGCTTCACAAGGAAAAGCAGCAGCTCATTCTCCTTGATACCTTTGCACTGTAGGAACGTTCCTTTCCAGGATTAAAGCCTGCCAAGTAACACAGACCCTGTTTAGGACAAGACATAACCAGATGTCTCACTTTCTCCAGTTCCTGGATAGACGTGGGGTGTCCATCCCAGCATCCATTCATCTGTACACACACACACACACAC
>SJYX01012408.1:215545-246919 GCA_006410675.1 Oreotragus oreotragus | reverse complement strand
AAAAAAAAAAAATAGTGCCAGAGAATAACTCTGGGAAAGAGATTTTCAGGAGTGAGCAGTGTAAGAAAAGCAAAAGCCACAAACTAGAAAAGGCTTGAATTATTCAAAAGGCAGGAGAAAAATGTAGAGAGAGAAAGAGAAAGTGGGCGAGCCTTGTGAGAAAAGGAATGGAGCACACACTGCACTGGGGGCGGGGGGTAATAGGATTACAGAATCTTAGCCTGATTTGCATGCTTAAATGATGCCAGTGACTACTGTGTCCTCAATAGACTGGAATGAATGGGAGGGTAAAAGCACATTGTCCTTGTAAGAAAGAACTGCTCTTAGCATGTAAGTTAATGACCACACAAGGCCCCTCATTTCATCCACAGTTTCCTCATGGCGCTTCCCACCTCCACGTTCCTCAAGGTGTAGATCAGGGGATTTAACATGGGTGCAGCGATGGTAAAGGACACAGCCATTCTTTGTCTGTGGGGTAGGTGACCACAGGCCTCACGTACAAGAAAATACAAGGCACAAAGAACATGAAGACCACCCTGAGCTGGGAGCCACAGGTGGAGAGGGCTTGACGCCGCCCTTCGGAGCTGCAGGGCTTCGGGGAGCAGAGGAGGACCACAGAGGAGGTGACGAGGATGAAGAAGACGGCCACACACGTCACCCCACTGTTGAGGATGACCAAGAGGCCCGGGATGCGGGTGTCCATGCAGGCCAGTTTCAGCAGTGGGAACAAACCACACATAAAATGATCAAGGGCCACAGGAGGGAATTTGATACATGAAGAGAAGCTGCACTGTTGCGTGGGTAGGTGCCCCCACCCAGGACCCTCCCAGTAGTAAGCAGCACATCCGAGGCCTCCTGATGCCCATGCAGTGCAGGGGCTTACAGATGGCCACGTAGCGGTCGTCGGCCATCACGGTGAGAGGGATGATGCCCGCCCCAGCAAAGTAGCGGTCACTGAAGAGCTGGGCCAAGCAGGCTTTGAGGGAGATGGCAGTGCTCTCAGAGAGGGAGTCCGCAATCATCTTGGGGGCAAAGACGGAAGAGTAGGTGACGTCCGTGAGAGATAAGGACGTAAGGAAAAAATACATGGGTGATCTCAGACTCTGACTTGTGACCACAGTTACCACAAGGAGGGGGTTTCCCAAAATGGTGGACACATACATGATTAGAAACACAGCAGAGAGTATTTTCCGCAGCTCTGGATTCTTTGCAATGCCCAAAAGAATGAATTCCGTCACATTGTTGGAATTCCCCATTTACTATGGGCTGATGTAAGCTTATGTTTCTGAGCTGGAAAATCTACAAAAGAATATTATTCTAAATTAGTAATTATTACGAATTTGAGATTTTTAATTTTTGGATTCTCTCTCACACCCTTTTGACTTACCTCTTCCTTCAGCCATCAGTACAGCAGCTAGCTGCAAACAATCGTATGCTGATAACACCTTGATCCTTGTCATTCCCCGTATAACGCCTCTCACCAGTGTATCTCTTGCTTTTCCGACACTTGCTGCTTGAGACACTTAGAAGACCCCCACCCTGGGACATCAACCATGTGGTGATATGGAGAATTAACATACCTTTAGGAAATCCTAGATCACCAGTCGATAGGAGCCAGTGGATAAATGGTAACCAGCCTAGCACAATCTAAGATTCAGATTTGCTCCTCCCCTGTTTCACTCTCCCCCTTTCACTGCCTTCATTTTTTTTTCCAAAATGAACTATGTACATCCAAGTCCTCTCAGCTGTTGCCTTTTAGGAACCTCAAGCTAGGAAGCTGACCTTAATGTATCGCTGGACATACCTAGTAACCTCAGAACATTTTATTTCATCTCATTTGTTTCATATTCTTATTGATTACTAGAATGTTCTAGTTGAAGAGCCTGAAAAGCAGGCATGTCGTATCCCAAGGGCTCGCCACTTATTAAGAACTATGCCCTTTTCATCTGCATTTCTTCCTATCAAATTTGATTATTATTGCATACTGTGACTATTCAATAAATCTCTCTTGTGTATCAGGCACTAGACTATCCCAGAAGCATTTTCTGCATTTTAGAAATAAGATACTAAGGCAAAAATGGGTGAAAAAATGACAGCAAGTTTCCAAAGATAATAAACACTGAGGCCAAGTTCAAGTCCAGGTTTTCCTGCATCAAAATCAATACCAACAACAACCTATATTTCTCCTTTTAGTATAACATTGAGTACTCAATGTGAAATAGATACTGAAAAATCAATAATTTCTATATCATGACAATATAGAGAGGCAAATTTATGCTACCTGTGCTTATCTTACTCAATAATTCTACAATAAAATTCAATTATTAATTCAATGATGAGACTACAATGAAGAATATGTTTTTACTATAAATATAATCCCAAAACCATGATTTATAACCTTTAACTAACCTCCCAAAATTCTAATTATTTTCCAAAGATGCTGATTAAAGAAAACAAAAGCTTAAATCTCTTTCTTTGCTCCAGGAAGATTCAGATTCACCTTGGCCAGCCTAATCCCAGCAAATGAGCCTGAGTCAAATACATCCTTTCTTCCATTTTTTTCTTGTGAAGGGGCACACTCAGATAAAGCCAAGATTCTAAAGAATAATAAAAATAGTAACAAAGCGGCTAATCTATTTTGCAATCACTATGTGACAGCAAGGTGTTTTGTCTGCTATTTGCATTATTACATTTATTTTCATATCACTTGGGACAGGGTACTGTCACAGATCTCATCTTGAGGATGAGGAAACAGAAGTTTAGACACATTGAGCATCTCAGTTAAAAAGAGCAGAAATTACAAATCCATGTCATCTCATTTTAAAACACAAATTCATAGTCTTTGCCTTATACCACTAAAGCAATGAATAGTGGCCTCCATTGACTAAATGCAATTGTTACCACAGTTGGATGATGAGATGGTAGGACAAGTGCTTCATTAGCCAAGGTCTCTCTGCGAGGGATGGTTAAGCAGAGGCTGTCTTGGTGGACCTCTGTTAGAGATGATTGCTTTAAATGGGGATGCAAACTACAAAGTCTCTAGACTCCTGTAAACACCTAAGACCTGCTCTTAGGTTTATCCTCTTACTAAACAAAATTATACAACTTTCAGGATACTCTTTACAAATATACAATGTAGATTAGCTTCAATCACTCTCATCTCCAGTCTGCTGCTAAGTCACTTCAGTTTTGTCCGACTCTGTGTGACCCCATAGACGGCAGCCCACCAGGCTCCCCCATCCCTGGGATTCTCCAGGCAAGAATACTGGAGTGGGTTGCCATTTCCTTCTCCAATGCATGGAAGAGAAAAGTGAAAGTGAAGTCGCTCAGTCTGTCCGACTGTTAGCGACCCCATGGACTGCAGCCCACCAGGCTACTCCATCCATTGGATTTTCCAGGCAAGAGTACTGGGGTAGGGTGCCATTGCCTTCCCCCATCTCCAGTCTAAGAACTTTAAAAAATTTTAATAGCACAAATGAAGTAGAAAGGACTTGTCCTTGGAAATCAGGAAAGCTAGGTTTTATTCCAGGTTGTCCCTCTCACTCCTAGGTTATGTTGTTACATTGTTCACTATCTGGGCCTCAGTTTTCTCATCTAGAGAATGAGGCAGCTATGGCAGGTTATTAGAGAACTGGGGTTCGAAGGAGCCAGCATAGAGACTCTGTTCCCTTCAAACACAGCAGCTCAGCTCTCATCTACATTAAATGTTTACACTTCCAAGTAATGTTTCCTCTGAACTATCTCATGGCTTCAAATATTTTAAAACAAAATATACTATAGTAGGATAACAATGCCCTTCTATTTCAGTATATATTGACTACTAGTTCACATCTCAGCTTTCTATTTGAAATTCAAGATCCCCCAACCAAAGTAGTCAACCTCATCTTTTTCTACATTCCCTCTCACTGCCATAAAGCCCATATCTACCTGTCAGAACACATTTCATTGTGTTTTGTAAAGTGCATAAATCCATGGGGTCAAGAATGAACAATACAATTGTACACTGCAGTCAAGTCATTTACTGTCTACACAACCTGTAAATTCTGTAAAAATAAAACAATGCAACAACAATTCAAGTCATTAAGTGTTAAGGAGTTATTATTTGAGAGTACTGTGCTAAAATCTTTATGGTTTTCTGTTTTAGTTCCCACAAAACCATATGAAATAGGACCTAGCATTATCCTGATTTTCTTTTTTTTAATTATTATTTTTTTTTTTTTTACTTTACAATATTGTATTGGTTTTGCCACACATCAACATGAATCCGCCATGGGTGTACATATCCTGATTTTCTAATGCAGTGAATAAGGTTTCAGTTCAGTTGCTCAGCCATGTCCGACTCTTTGTGGCCCCATGGACTACAGCATTCCAGGCCTCCCTGTCCATCACCAACTCCCAGAGGTTACTCAAACTCATGTCCATTGAGTCAGTGATGCCATCCAACCATCTCATCCTCTGTCATCCCCTTCTCCTACCAAACTCAATCTTTCCCAGCATCAGGGTCTTTTCAAATGAGTTAGATCTTCACATCCGGTGACCAAAGTATTGGAGTTTCAGCTTCAACATCAGTCCTTCCAATGAATATCAGGACTGATTTCCTTTAGGATGAACTGATTGGATCTCTTTTGCTGTTCAAGTGACTCTCAAGAGTCTTCTCCAACATCACACTTCAAAAGCATCAGTTCTTCAGTGCTCAGCTTTCTTCACAGTCCAACTATCACTTCCATACATGACTATTGGAAAAACCATAGCTCTGACTAGATGGAACTTTGTTGGCAAAGTAATGTCTCTGGTCATAATCTTTCTTCCAAGGAGCAAGCATCTTTTAATTTCATGGCTGCAGTCACCATCTGCAGCGATTTTAGAGCCCCCCCCCCAAAATTAAGTCTGTCAGTTTCCACTGTTCCCCCATCTATTTGCCATGAACTGATGGGACCAGATGCCATAATCTTAGTTTTATGAATGTTGTGCTTTAAGCCAACTTTTTCATTCTTCTCTTTGACTTTCATTGAGAATCTCTTTAGTTCTTCTTCACTTTCTGCTATAAGGGTGGTGTCATCTGCATATCTGAGGTTATTGATATATATCTCCTGGCAATCTTGCTTCCAGCTTGTGCTTCATCCAGCCCAGCATTTCTCATGATATACTCTTCATATAAGTTAAATAAGCAGGGTGACAATATACAGCCTTGACATACTCTTTTCCCTAGTTGGAACCAGTCTATTGTTCCATGTCCAGTTCTAACTGTTGCCTCCTGACCTGCATACAGATTGCTCAGGAGACAGGTTCAGTGGTCTGGTATTCCCATCTCTTTCAGAATTTTCCACAGTTTGTTGTGATCCACACAGTCAAAGAGTTTGGCATAGTGAAAAGCATAAGTAGATGTTTTTCTGGAACTCTCTTCCTTTTTCAATGATCCAACTGATATTGGCACTTTGATCTCTCGTCCTCTGCCTTTTCTAAATCCAGCTTGAACATCTGGAAGTTCATGGTTCATGTATTACTGAAGCTGGGCTTGGAGAATTTTGAGCATTACTTTACTAGCATGTAAGATGAGAGCAAACGTGCAGTAGTTTGAGCATTCTTTGGCATTGCCTTTCTTTGGGATTGGAATGAAAAATGAACTATTCCAGTCCTGTGGCCACTGCTGAGATATCAAAATTTGCTGGCATATTGAGTGCAGCATTTTCACAGCATTATCTTTTAGGATTTGAAATAGCTCAACTGGAATTAGTGTATATAACTTGCTCAAAGCCTCTTGATGCCTGTGTATTTAAGTTGATACCTCAGCTCACTGACCACAGCCCCTCCCCAAATTTTACACCCTGTCTCACAAAACTGTCATGAAAATCAAAGGATGTAAGAGACATGAGAATGTTTGGAGAGCACTATCCAAATATTCATTATGATCATTTTCCATTCTTATAAGCTCCTGGCTTCCCCTTCTCATGTTCATGTCATTTGTTAAACTAGTCCATTACTCTCATCTTTCTGCCTCATTTCATCTCCCAAATCTCCTTCACCTGTTATTCTGTATCTGTATGTATATATGTATGTATCTGTATAGCTTGCATATCAGAAGTAATTCATTTATCTCCTTACTTAGCTACATTTTTAAAAAAGATTAATGTTTATGAAATAAATAAAAAATGATACAGCAAACATTGGAGGTCTTTCTTAATAAACATTTAACCAGTTCATCAGATTTTTAAAAAATAAATTTTAAAGCAACATCAAATTTTCCAAATCAATTTATTTATAATAAAATAAAATATACTATACAGCCCATGGAATTATATAGGCCAGGATACTGGACTGGGTACCATTCCCTTCTCCAGGAGATATTCCCAGCCCAGGGATCGAAGCTGCATCTCTTAGGTCTCCTTCATTGGCAAGCTGATTCTTTACAACTAACATCACCTGGGTCTATTAAATACTAAATTGATTAAAAGGGTATCAGTTTAATTACTCCTGAACACTTAATAAGATGTAAGTTTCTGAACTGACTTTAAAAGAAACCTTCAAGCAGGACATGCCCCATGAGGAATAGCTTAAATAGATAGATAGATAAAAAGGTTAAAGTAAAAAACCCTCTCCCAACCATAAGCACTCACTCATTTGATCCTCTATTAACAGTTTAGTAAATGCTCCTAAGATATGCATTTGTATTTGGTATATATATCATCACTGATGTGTTTACTCTATATGAACATATACAAAATATAATAATTCACTTTAACTTCTAATTACAGCTTGTGTGAGCATTATGTCAATATTGATGAATTTTCCTTGATTTTAATTGTTACATATTATTCCATTTCATTGTTACAATATAATTCCTTTAGTCCATTTTTGCTTGAAATTTATTTCAGTTTTAATATTTTACCTTACACATAGATACACAATGAACACCACTTACAGACATCTTCACTTATTTCTGTTGGAGAAATCTATGTCATCATCAAAACAAAAAATACACATACGCTTACATTTGACAGATTCTGTAGCATTGCTCTCAAAATCCTGAAGTAGCTTTTATTCCCCAAAATAGTATATTAAAAACTAATTTTCCCCATAGCTTTGCCATCACTAAATATTAGGAACCTTGAATATATTTTTAAAAATGATACAGAAAATCATCTCATTTTAATTTGAGTCTTCAAATCATTCAGCCTTAGAAACTCATTGGTGATATAAATAACAAATGTTAGTCTCCAGAGTTAAAGCTGTGCTGCGTGCCTGTGAACTAATTCATCCATTCGTGTTCAACTCTTTTGCAACCCCAAAGACTGTAGCCCACCAGGCTCCTCTATCCATGGAATTTGCCAGGCAAGAATACTGTAATGGGTTGCCATTTCCTCCTGCAAGGGATCTTCCCAACCCAGGGATCAAAACCATGTCTCCTGCGTTGTCAAGCAGACTCTACCCTTCAGCCACCAGGGAAGCCGAAATCAAAGCAATATAGTATCTATATAGAGACATACGATCTATGCATGCTAAATCCCTTCAGTCATGTCCAGCTCTTTGTGACTCTATGGACTGTAGCCAGCCAGCTCCTCTGTCCATGGGATGCTCCAGGCAAGAATATGGAGTGGGTTGCCATGCCCTCCTCCAGGGGATCTTCCCGATACAGGGATAGAAGCTGTGTCTCCTGCGGCTCCTGCATTACAGGCAGATTCTTTACCACTGAGCCACCATCTATACACATATCCTAATCAAACTAATAATAAATTATTTGGTATATTCTATATATCAGATATTTTGCTATTACTTAATGTATGTTTTCTCTCTTAGTCCTCACATCTAACTATGATGAGACACATTGTATGACTGAGATAAAGGCAAATGATTAATTTGCTTAAGGGTGTACAGTCAGTAATTAAGAAAGCCTGCATATGAACCCAAGAAGCCACCTCTAAGTTGATGTGTGTTTCTTGTGTCTGAATTTCTCATGGAGCTTAGTGATTTATTCAATAGAATCTTGGATAACAGGAAGTGATAGCAAGGTATTTAGGGAGAGCCTCTGGGTCATCATTTTTAAGTGTCCTGTGTTTCTCAGAAGACTCATGCCTGAGCACAGACATCATCAACAGACTGCCTCTGATGAAGGACTTTAAAAGGATTATTTCTGTCTCTAAAGTCTTCCTTCCTTCACTTGCTTTCCTTGAAAGAGGAATAGACATGCAATTATATACAGCAGCATAATTTTGGATAGAAATTAGTATATCATTGTAGATACAAAAATTAATGCTTTCTTGAAATAACTCCAGAGGCAGGGGGCTTCAACCCTGAGCAACCATTTGCTTCACCCTCAGGACCAATGCTGACACCACCCTTATAGGCAGAGCTCCTCAGAAATAAACATCTGTGTTTTAACATATAGATATGCAAATTTAATATGTATTATTTGTATATTTATAAAGTTAATATATGTATTGAATAATTAAAATCAATAATTTATCAAAACAGAAAGAAAAAATACTAAATAAGGTCTTTGTCAAAGGTGACTAATAGCAAAAGAAAGGCAATTGGTAAAGAGGAACACAGAAATATATCTGTGTATACACACATATATGTTGCTTGTATACTGCATATACACACAGAATGTTGCTTGAAAGAAGGGAAACACAATCTGTCTAAAACTATCCTATATGTACCAGCTACTCCCATTCCTCCCTTTTCTAAGACAAACCGCTGACACGTAAACACACAATTTATTTGCTAATCTCATGAACTGGATAGAGACCAAAAGGTAGACACTTAAGTTCTGGTAAATTGTCCAAAGAGTTTAAAGTAAACTAAGCTAAAAATTGTTGATAACTCAAAACTTTTCAACCTGAGGCTAAAATGTGTTTATACAGACAAAACAGGTTAGCAACTGACATCTTAAATAAAATTGTGTACGGATATGATTCAGTCATTTCAGTAACCTCAAAACAGCAATTCAAATTAATAAGACCATGTTTAGTGCTCAAAAAAGTTGTGAAAATCATCTCCCAAACTCAGTTTCATATCATCTCTCTAATTACCTGATGATCTCTGTAACCAGAAGGCAGCGAGTGTGTGAGTAATTTTCTAAGATTATGTCAGAGTAATCAAAAGTCTGACTCCATCCAGGATATACTTACATGAACTTTTCTCTACAAAAGGTCTAGAAATCATGATCATTATAGTTGCAACTTAGAAAATTCAAGTATGGAATGAAGTAAATCAGGATCACCCTGGAAGCAAATCATCCAGTCAGTCAATGGGAGGTAATTTTGATAGGACCAGAGTTTCTAATGATTTTGAAAAACACATTTAAAACATATCTAAATGTTCAAGGGTTTATATAGGAAACAACCTCTGTGGATAGGAGCAGAATTTAAATGTGAAAGCTTTCTAAAAAAAAGGCAGCCAGATAGAAACACTTTGCATAATCATTCATGGAACTGCCTGCCATTTAGCTATATTTGAGTTTAATTTGTAAACAGTTTCCAATACATATCTTAGAAAAAAACATCCTTACTAAGATGTTTTCCTTGGGCGATGGACTTGGGTTAAAGAGGACAGAGTGTTATTTTCAAATGACACAGGATTTCAAAAAGTGTAGACTTGCATCAGTTCAACTGAACCCCTTTGAGGCTGGGTCTCTACTGACTGAGGCTCTAATCACCATACCTACGAATTCCCATCCACTCCTGCAGTGATCCACATTTCCCAGGAGTGGAGCCTCACTGGAGCTAGGCCAAACTGGGGCTCCAAAAACACACAACCAGATCATGGTGAGTGACAATTATTCAGTTATTTGTTAGACTAAGTTCTCTTCTTCAGTAGAAGAATAACCACACAATGATTCATCTGCCTGATAATAGAGATGAAGTCAGTGGGACTTATTCTTGATCCCTCACTAGCCCCAGAGCTGAATTTTTCCATCACCTGATCTGGAGTTCTCCGCATCTTTTTTATTTTAATTTATTTATATTAATTGGAGGCTAATTACTTTACAATATTGTATGGGTTTTTCCGTACATTGACATGATTCAGCCATGGAGGTACATGTGTTCCGCATCTTGACCCTCCCTCCCACCTCCCTCCCCGTCCCATCCCTCGGGGTCATCCCAGTGCACCAGCCCTGAGCACCCTGTCACGTGCATCAAACCTGGACTGATGATCTGTTTCACATATGATAATATACACGTTTCAGTGCTATTCGCTCTAATCATCCCACCCTCACATCCTCCCACAGAGTCTAAAAGACTGTTCTATACATCTGTGTCTCTTTTGCTATCTTGCATACAGGGTTATCATTACCATCTTTCTAAATTCCATATATATGCATTAGCATACTGTATTGGTGTTTTTCTCTCTGTATTTTTTAAGACTGCTATTAAAATAGTATCACATCTAACTGCCATTATACAGCATTTAAAAAGCTCCTCAGCAAGAAAAAAGAAAGGCTAAATTCTTTCACATGCCTTAAAAATTGGTATTCTCAAATAGCATATTTAAAATTTAAAAATATTTGGGGGTTAGGACCATTATTCTTTTTCTACTATTAATAATAAAAAAAAAATCAGTATCCTACATTTCCAACACACTTCACAGACTATAACTAGTCCAATAAACATACTTGACTACACTCTCAGAAGTCTCCAGAGAAGCAAGAGTCGGAGTTTCACTGAAGGTCAGATGGCAGGCCAACCTCTGTGCTTGGATTAACTTTCCTAACATTCTAAAGTTACTCCATGCTCTCATCTAACAATATAGACACGAGTTAGGGCAACTTGAACTTTCCAGATGGCTCAGACAGTAAAGAATCTGCCTGCAATGCAGGAGACCCGTGTTCCATCCCTGGATTGGGAAGATCCCCTGGAGGATGGCATGACAACCCACTCCAGTATTCCTGCCTTGAGAATCCCCATGGACAGAGGAGCCTGGTGGGTGACAGCCCATGGGGTTGCAAAGAGTTGGACATGACTGAGCAACTGAGAACAGCACACAGCACAGGGCAACTTGGCACAATTCTCTTTTTCAATATTGCCCCCAAAAGGTATTTTGTTGGATGTTTCGTTTCCTTAATCACTTCCTCTTCTGAAATAAGAATGCCATAAATTTGCATTTGAATACTATTGATTGCATTTGAATACTACTTTTTATATGATGTTGTATGTCTGTGCATTATATATAAAAATAGTAGAAAATGTTCATCTCCCAAGAAATCATTTTTACTTACTTGGGAAAGATAGTACCCTCATTTCAAAAGCATGTTTTTAAATAACTTGCTTATTTTTGAAAATAGAAAGAGGACAGTATGGTTATTTAAACTCTGAGTAAACTTAAATTTTAGCTGTGCTTCAAACAACTACACAAATCTATATCCAAATTTTCTGTCCTACATCACTCACTCATAAAATATTCTTCATGTTACCCACTACTAACAAAATTTTATTTTTCATTTGTTTACTTGCTTATTACTTACCTATTCATCATCAGAATTAGTTCCACACAAATACAACCCTATTTGTACTATTCAGTGTCGTATACCTAAATCCCACAGCTTTTTGTNCCACCAAGACACAGGATCGATGCAAATAGCAAGAGGATTTATTGAACCGGCGCGCCGGGGTTCCGTCCTCCTTAAGCAAGGAGCGAACGAACCCCGATGACAGTTACAGAACAGTTTTTAAGCAAAAAAAACCATATTGGGCGGGGAGGTATAGATATATCATGATTGGTCACAATACTGCTGACCTTTACAAGGATAGGCTTGTGAGGGTTTGGCGACATAATTCTGCGGATAACACACAGTTTACACAACTTGTTTTTCTGACTCTCTGGAAAGTTAAACCTTCCAGGTAAGGGTCTGTAAGCCTCCAGGTCAGGGTCTGTGAGTCACAAATAACAGAGATAACCTTTCAGTTGGCCTGGAAAAATCCCTAAATCTTACAGGTTACTTCCTCACACTGTATTGGTGTTTTTCTCTCTGTATTTTTTAAGACTGCTATTAAAATAGTATCACATCTAACTGCCATTATACAGCATTTAAAAAGCTCCTCAGCAAGAAAAAAGAAAGGCTAAATTCTTTCACATGCCTTAAAAATTGGTATTCTCAAATAGCATATTTAAAATTTAAAAATATTTGGGGGGTTAGGACCATTATTCTTTTTCTACTATTAATAATAAAAAAAATCAGTATCCTACATTTCCAACACACTTCACAGACTATAACTAGTCCAATAAACATACTTGACTACACTCTCAGAAGTCTCCAGAGAAGCAAGAGTCGGAGTTTCACTGAAGGTCAGATGGCAGGCCAACCTCTGTGCTTGGATTAACTTTCCTAACATTCTAAAGTTACTCCATGCTCTCATCTAACAATATAGACACAAGTTAGGGCAACTTGAACTTCCCAGATGGCTCAGACGGTAAAGAATCTGCCTGCAATGCAGGAGACCCGTGTTCCATCCCTGGATTGGGAAGATCCCCTGGAGGATGGCATGACAACCCACTCCAGTATTCCTGCCTTGAGAATCCCCATGGACAGAGGAGCCTGGTGGGTGACAGCCCATGGGGTTGCAAAGAGTTGGACATGACTGAGCAACTGAGAACAGCACACAGCACAGGGCAACTTGGCACAATTCTCTTTTTCAATATTGCCCCCAAAAGGTATTTTGTTGGATGTTTCGTTTCCTTAATCACTTCCTCTTCTGAAATAAGAATGCCATAAATTTGCATTTGAATACTATTGATTGCATTTGAATACTACTTTTTATATGATGTTGTATGTCTGTGCATTATATATAAAAATAGTAGAAAATGTTCATCTCCCAAGAAATCATTTTTACTTACTTGGGAAAGATAGTACCCTCATTTCAAAAGCATGTTTTTAAATAACTTGCTTATTTTTGAAAATAGAAAGAGGACAGTATGGTTATTTAAACTCTGAGTAAACTTAAATTTTAGCTGTGCTTCAAACAACTACACAAATCTATATCCAAATTTTCTGTCCTACATCACTCACTCCTAAAATATTCTTCATGTTACCCACTACTAACAAAATTTTATTTTTCATTTGTTTACTTGCTTATTACTTACCTATTCATCATCAGAATTAGTTCCACACAAATACAACCCTATTTGTACTATTCAGTGTCGTATACCTAAATCCCACAGCTTTTTGTTTGTTTTCATTGTAGACACTGAACAATATTTTTTTAATGAATTAAATGTCTAACTTTCCTAAACTGAATTGACCATGAAGCCATTTTTGCAGTAAAAATGGTAACACTGTAGGATAACAATGGGGAAAGCCCTATGAAAATGACACCTATTTAGCTCCTCAAGGTGCTGCCTTCATGCCCAGACTCACTATCAGTCTCCTCAATGATTAAGCTGTTTTTTTTTCCTCCAAATATCTTTCACCCAAGTGCCACTTTCTTTGAAAGTCAACCATTCATTTCTTGAGCCCATTGCGTTTCACTTTTCATGATGTCCATGAAGGGTACTATATCTTCAAAGACGAGATCAGCAGGTGGCTTCTCTCTAACAACAGTGGAATCAAGAAAGCGCACGTCTCCCGAGGAATGAAGCTCAAGGTAGGGCTGAGAGAGGGCAGCGTCCCTGCCCCACCGAAAGGGCTGGGCAGCACCCACAGCGTGGCAAATGGTCATATCCGGTGCCGGTATTTTCACACCGTGCGATCAAAGACTGCTGTAGTCAGGTGAGAAGGGAGGAAGGAAACAAAGTCTAAAAGGCTCGATGTGTGGCTTACCTTCACGGAGTCATGCCTTTTTCGATGAAATGCAGTAAAGTCCTCCTGAAGTACATTGTTGCTTAAATTATTTAGAGAACCTATGAAAATGTATGCCTTCTAGCTGTGTCAGTTGCTCAGTTGAGTCCGATTCTGTGACCCCCATGGACTGAAGCCCACCAGCCTCCTATGTCCATGGGGTTTCCTAGGCAAGAATATTGGAATGTATTGCCATTCCCTTCTCCAGGGGATATTCCTGACCTGCTGATCAAACCTGCATCTCTTGTGTACGTGGTGCTAGCCTTCATGACATGGTTTATTAATTTTACTCAAAAATAGTCTTATTATTAAGGCAAACCTTAAATTAGCTGTCAATATATGTTTAAATATAAATTAAATATTGTTACTGCTAATTAATTCAAATTTTTAAAGCTCAGCCATGACTTCAGATTCAATACAGCAAGTACTTCAATGTTACCACACTGCAGAGGGAGAGTCTTTTTCAGTTACTAGCTATTTAAAAAAAAAAAAAAAAATTGCGATTCATGGGGTCGCAAAGAGTCGGACACGACTGAGCGACTGAACTGAACTGAACTGAAGTGACTGAAGTGAACTGAAGATGTGACAGTGATAGAAGAAAAAATATTTTGTAACTATTTTCATACTATTTACAGTTAAGTACAAAGTACCAGACCAGTTGCTTTGCTTCAGCAAAGATGAATCTATCTTGTATTTTTCCATTTGTCATTGCAAGTTTTTCTCTCTTTTTATTTAGTATTCAATATACTCTGCCTTGATGTTCAGTCTATATAAAAAATTTACCACCAATTCAGATATAGTGTTTAAATATTTATCCAATTATTAAATTGGATAGTACTACCTATTTTAATACACAAAATATGCTATGGCTGAGGACACTGTAATTAATAATTGGTGATGGACAGGGAGGCCTGGCGTGCTGCGATTCGTGGAGTCGCAAAGAGTCAGACACGACTGAGCGACTGAACTGAACTGAACTGAAGCGACTGAAGTGAACTGAAGATGTGACAGTGATAGAAGAAAAAATATTTTGTAACTATTTTCAGACTATTTACAGTTAAGTACAAAGTACCAGACCAGTTGCTTTGCTTCAGCAAAGATGAATCTATCATGTATTTTTCCATTTGTCATTGCAAANGAACTCCGGGAGACGGTGATGGACAGGGAGGCCTGGCGTGCTGCGATTCGTGGAGTCGCAAAGAGTCAGACACGACTGAGCGACTGAACTGAACTGAACTGAAGCGACTGAAGTGAACTGAAGATGTGACAGTGATAGAAGAAAAAATATTTTGTAACTATTTTCAGACTATTTACAGTTAAGTACAAAGTACCAGACCAGTTGCTTTGCTTCAGCAAAGATGAATCTATCATGTATTTTTCCATTTGTCATTGCAAATTTTTCTCTCTTTTTATTTAGTATTCAATATACTCTGCCTTAGTGTTCAGTCTATATAAAAAATTTACCACCAATTCAGATATAGTGTTTAAATATTTATCCAATTATTAAATTGGATAGTACTACCTATTTTAATACACAAAATATGCTATGGCTGAGGACACTGTAATTAATAACACAGGGTCATATTTGAAAGTTTCTTCTTGCATGAATATTCTATTCATATAATAGATTTCACAACAGAGATAATGACAATTTAATAAAGTAGTTATAGTCTTATTCAGTGCCTTCGTGGATCACAGCCTTGTCTTGACAAAGCAGTTTACACAGCTCAGTGAAGCTATAAGCGAGCTTAAGCCATGCCATGCAGGGCCACCCAAGACGGATGGATCATAGTGAAGAGTTCTGACAAAATATGGTCCACTGGAGGAAGAAATGGCAACCTGCCAGGGGAACCCCATGAAAGGTATGAAAGGGCAAAAAGATATGACACTAGAAGATGAGCCCCCCCGGTCAGAAGGTATCCAATATACTACTGGGGAAGCACGGAGGGCAATTACTAATAGCTTCGGGAAGAATGATGCGGCTGGCCCAAAGCAGAAATGACATTCAGTTGTGGCTTCATCTGGTGGTAAAAGTAAAGTCTGATGCTGTAAGGAAAAATACCGCATAGAAACCTGGAATGTTAGGTCCATGGTTCAAGGTTATTGGATGTGATCAAGCAGGAGATAGCCAGATTGAACATAGACATCTTAGGAATCAATGCACTAAAAGGGACTTGAATTTAATTGAGATGATCATTATGTGGACAAGAATCCCTTAGAAGAAATGGAGTAGCCCCCAGAGTTAGAAAAAAGAGTAAGAAATGCAGTATTTGGGCAGTCTCGAAAACAACAGAATCATCTCAATTGGCTTCCAAGGCAAACCATTTGACATCAGTGTAGTGCCTGTCTCTTATACACATCTAGATGTGTATAAGAGACAGGTTTATAGATCNAGTTAGAAAAAAGAGTAAGAAATGCAGTATTTGGGCAGTCTCGAAAACAACAGAATCATCTCAATTGGCTTCCAAGGCAAACCATTTGACATCAGTGTAGTGCAAGTTTATGTCCCAACTGCTGAAGCTGAAGAAGGTGAAGCTGATTGGGTCTGTGAAGACCTACAAGACCTTCTAGGTCTAATACCAAAAAAAGATATCCTTTTTATCATAGGGGATTGGAATGCAAAAGTAGAAAGTCAGGAGATATTCAGAATAACAGGCAAGTTTGGTCTTGGAGTACAAAATGAAAAAGGGCAAAGGCTAACAGAGTTTTGTCAAGAAAATACACTGGCCATAGCAAACACTCTTTTAAATGACCCAAGAGATGACTCTACATGTGGACATCACCATATGGTCGATATCACAATCAGATTGATTCATTGCAGACTTTGACTGCAGCCATGAAATTAAAAGACAATTGCTCCCTGGAAGGAAAGCTATGACATACCTACAGCATATTAAAAAGCAGAGATGTCACTTTGCAAACAAATGTCCATATAGCCAAAGCTATGCTGTTTCCAGTACTTACCTATGAATGTGAGTGTAAAGAAGGCTGCATGCTGAAGAATCAGTGTTTTGAACTGTGGTGTTGAAGACTCTTGAGACTCCCTTGGACTGCATGGAGATCGAAGAAATCAATCATACAGGAAATCAACCCTAACTATTAACTGGAAGAACTGATGCTGTAGCTGAAGCTCCAATACTCTGGCGATCTGATAGAAAGGATCAACTCATTGGAAAAGACCTTGATGATGGGAAAGATTGAGGGCAAAAGGAGGAAAGAGGCAGCAGAAGATAAGATGGTTAGATGGCATCACTGACTCAATGGCCATGAATCTGAGCAAATCCAGGAGACAGTGGAGGATGGAGGAGCCCGGCATGCTGCCGCCCATGAGATGGCAAAGAGCAGGCTCAGCTCAGCATCTGAGCAACAAGACCAACACGGGCTCTCCTGGCGGCTCGGTGGTAAGGAATCTGCCTGCCAGTGCAGGAGATGCCAGTTTCATCCCCGGGTTGCACAGACCCTCTGGTGAAGGAGATGGCAACCCTTCCCAGTAGTCTTGCCTGGGAAATCCCATGGACAGAGGAGCCTGGCTGGTGACAGTCTATGGGGTTGCAAAGAGTCTGACATGACTTAGCAACTGAGTATTCACACTTAATCGTCCCTGTGTATGTAAATCATCACTTTACTGGCATTCTGAACAACCTAAACTACTCTTCTCTTCAACAGATTCCTCATGGCTTTTTTCACCTCCACGTTTCTCACTGTGTAAATGATAGGATTCAACATGGGAGTGAGGATTGCGGAGAACATAGTCACCCACTTGTCCACAGGGTAAGCAGCCACAGGCCGTGTGTAGGTGAACACACAGGGCAGAAAAAAGAGCACCACTACTGTAAAGTGGGCGCCACATGTAGAGAGGGCCTTGCGCTTTTCTTCAGAGCCGTGGGATTTCAGGGAGCTCAGGATAACTACATAGGAGATGAGCAGCATGGAAAAAATGAGCAAGCACATGCCTCCGCTGTTGGCTGCCACCACCATCCCCAGCCTGTAGGTGTCGCTGCAGGCAAGTTCCAACAGTGAGAAGAAATCACACATGAAGTGGTCAATGACATTGGAACCACAGAAGGTCAAGTCCATGGTGAAAAGAATCTGCACGGTGGCGTGCAGGATCCCCCCGATCCAGGCCACCACCACCAGGAGCTGGCAGAGCCCCTGTCTCATGATGGTCGTGTAGTGCAGAGGCTTGCAGATGGCCACGTAGCGGTCATAGGCCATGACAGTGAGGACGATGACCTCTGATGCTGCCAGGAAGTGCTCCAAAAAGATCTGAGTCAAGCATCCTCGCCATGAGATGATTCCTCTTTGATGAAGTAGGTCAACAATCAATTTGGGAGTGGTAACAGATGTGAAGGAGGCATCTAAAAAGGCCAAGTAAGTGAGAAGGAAGTACATGGGAGCAGAAAGCGTGGGGCTGAGGGAGATGGTGATGACAATGAGCAGCTTGGCCAGCACAGTGAAGAGGAAAATGAACAGAAAGACTATGAAGAGTATTTTCTGCACGTGTGGATTCTGTGTGAGTCCCAGGAGAACAAATTCCGTCACATTGTTGGGAGACCTGAGGACATCCATTCAGTAAGCAGCAGCTTCCTGGGATAAAGACTGATACTCATTAATCATGAAAGGCTTGTGATCTGACGTTCTTGAAACAAAATAGTCACTGTGCAACATGCCCTTGGAACTTTTGCCCTGTACTCGTGTCAATTCTTTCTTATTTTCACCATGGTATTTTGCATCTCTTCAGACATCTAGTACCTGTCACCTGTNTATAAACATATAGATCAATATACCAACTATCAAAACATGTATAAAATCCATTACTTACTATTAACTCCTACTACAGATTCGTTCATCAAACAAATATTCATTGAACCCTTGCTGTGCACATTAATGAACGTTGCTCACATAAGATCATGAAAAGGGATGCTACTGAATGAACTTAATTCCTGAAATTGTACCGTCAAAGCGGCAGCACATCCATCCATGACCTGCATGGCCTTCCCACTCCTTTATGTGTCTGTTCCATGCATCCTCATGCCTTCTTCTCCCGTCTCCCAGCAGCAACCATATCCCATCATTCCTGGTTACAGGATGTGTTACTAATACAATTTGGGGTGATAAATTTGCCAAAGAGAAGAGAAATAAGTATGATGGAGGTGGTGGTGAGGTCGCTCAGTCGCGTCCGACTCTTTGCGACCCCATGGACTGTAACCTACTAGGCGTCTCCGTCCGTGGGATTCTCCAGGCAAGAATACTGGAGTGGATTGCCATTTCCTTCTCCAGGGATCTTCCCGACCCAGGGATCAAACCCGGGTCTCCTGCATTGGAGGCAGATGCTTTAATCTCTGAGCCACCAGCGAAACCCGAAAAATAAGTACAATTGAACATATTCCATACAGCATGTCTTTTCAAAGATAAACAGATAGAAACTATTTTTTCTTAATTTTCCAGGGTGAAAATTGTGTGCATGTGTGGGGACACAATGCAGCAGCTTCACTGAACTTCCTCCTTCTTTAGTGGGATCTCCCAGCAGACCAAAGAAGAGGCAGTGTAAACAGAGTAAGAATTAGACACAATTCACAGAAAGGCTCTATAAGCAACTCCGAAAGAAAATAAACTACCTCTTAAATTTTTCTTTGGCTCCATANTTCCTCCTTCTTTAGTGGGATCTCCCAGCAGACCAAAGAAGAGGCAGTGTAAACAGAGTAAGAATTAGACACAATTCACAGAAAGGCTCTATAAGCAACTCCGAAAGAAAATAAACTACCTCTTAAATTTTTCTTTGGCTCCATAATATTTTTTCTAGGAATAAAGGATAATGTGAAATAGTTTAAGAGAAGCATCATTATGCACAAATACGTTTGACATAATCACTAACAGCTGTGGAAAATTTAGAAAGGGTGTGGAATGTTCCACAGTGGAGGAAAGGATAAATAAAGCATAGTGGATCCTTTGGTTTTAACAGAGATGCTTTTAAAATTGTGCAATATCATGAAAAAATTATCAGTTGTAATATTAAGTGAGGAAAATTTTTGGTACATATTTTAATTGTATAGTTATTCTAACTTACTCATTGCAGCTAATTATATTATTAGCTTCACTAATTTAAATACATATCAATAAGAAAAAAGATTCTAAAATATTCTGCTTCTAATTGCTTAGTACTGTAGTCAATTCTACCTTTCTTGATGTTTTGTATGCTTAAGAAGGTTTTAAACCTCAGGTAAATTTGGATGAGGAGTGATTATATGATTTGAAACATACATTTATACCTGAGAATATATGATTATGTGATTCAAAAAATAATCTCACCTATGAAAATGTCTGACCTAGCGCCATGACCAGGCCTCAGGCAGCTGTTAGTTCCCCAGGAAAGAAGTAAAGTCATAAGATTAAAAACCAACTAACTCATTGTCTCTCGATTGTACGTTTGCATAAGTCTTAAAAGCACTATGACATATCCTATTTGTGGGCAAAGTCTATGAAGTTTCCTACATGTGGCTAATTGGAACTCATGGGTATTTCTCCATCATTAGCAGGTCTTGCTAACAATCCAATTATTTCATAACAACATCAGAGAAGTGCTTTTATAGTATTTCTTTTTAATTTTAAGCTTCATCTTTAAGTCTATGTGAAAATAAAGTGAAAAGGGTTAGCTACTCAGTCATGTCTGACTCTGTGTGACCCCTTGGACTGTAGCCAATCAGACTCCTCCGTCCATGGGATTCTCCAGGCAAGAGTACTAGAGCAGGTTGCCATTTCCAATCCAGAGGATCTTCCCAACATAGAAATTGATACCAGGTCTCCTGCATTTGGGCAGATTCTGTAAAACATAGTCACAAAAGAAAGACGTAGCAACAAGTTGAACACTTATGGACTTGATTATTTGATAGTAAATGAGCTTAAATACAGAGTCTGAGTATTTGGTATTTATAAATTAAATGTTTCAGTGCATTACTATCAGATTTTTAAATATCTATTATATTATTTTCAAGAGATAGTTAGATAGCATCACCTACTCAAGAACATAAATCTGAGCAAACTCCCACAGACAGTGAAAGACAGGGAAGCCTGGCATGCTATAGGCAAAGGAGTTGCAAAGAGTCAGACACAGCTGAGTGACTGAACAATAATTTTATTTTAACTGATCTACCATTCATGATAGGGGCCTCAGCAGTAAAGAATCTGTCTGCCAGTGCAGGAGACGTGTTCAATCCTTCAGTCAGGAAGATCCCCTAGAAAAGGAAATGGCAACCCATTCCAGTATCTTTGCCTAGGAAATCTCATGGACAGAGGAACCTGGAGGGCTAGAGTCCATGGGATAGCAAAGACTAGGACACTGCTAAACAATATTAATGACCATTCACAGTAGCCATAATTTCTAAATATTGCATTCAGCTATATGTTAAGTGATAATTATGAACCTCATTATAAATTTAGTGCTTCATACCAGATAAATTTTTTGTTAGTAGTTGTTTGTTCTGTCAATTGTGGAAATAGATGAACATGATAATGATGAAAATGAATCTATTTTTCAATTATATTCAGAAATGATAAAAATGCATTTTTCATTTAAATGTAATCCTATAATATCCAATAGGTATTAAAAGTAGGAAATAACATTCAGAATTTATACAGCAAAACATAAGAAAGGAAATAGGAACACATCTACCATGGAGAAATAAGAAACCAGTCCATTAAATCCTGGGACAGGATTATTATCTTTAAATTATATTTTTATGACTAAAATATCATGATACTCATATATTGCCACCAACTGCAAGGCCCATTATAATTATCTAGTAAAAGAGATAAAACTGATATTAAGATTGTTTGGTAACAAAATTAAATTCAATTCAGGAATACTTTTATATAAAGCCAGGCAAGTGGCCAAGAGGAGATACCCACATCCAAGGTCAGTAGCAGAGGCCATGAGGAGATCTCTCATATCCAAGGTAAGGAGCAGCAGCTGCACTTTGCTGGAGCAACCATAAAGAGATACCCTACATCCAAGGTAAGAGAAACTCCAGTAAGATGGTAGGCCCTTAGAGAGGACATCAGAAGACAGACAGACCGTAACCACAAGCACAGAAAACTAACCAATCTAATCACATGGACCACAACCTCATCTAGCTCAACGAAACTAAGCCATGCTGTGTAGGGCCACCCAAGACAGATGGGTCATGGTGGAGAATTCTGGCAAAATGTGGTCCACTGGAGAAGGGACTGGCAAACCGCTTCAGTATTCTTGCCTTGAGAACCCCATGAACAGTATGAAAAGGCAAAAGAATAGGACCCTGAAAGATGAACTCCCCAGGTCATTAGGTGCCCAACATGTTACTGAAGATCAGTGCAGAAATAACTCCAGAAAGAATGAAGAGATGGAGCCAAAGCAAAAACAATATCCAGTTGTGGATTGGACTGGTGATGGAAGCAAGGTCCAATGCTGTACAGAGCAATATTGCATAGGAATCTAGAATGTTAGGTCCATGAATCAAGGCAAACTGGAAGTGGTCAAACAGGAGATGGCAAGAGTGAACTGAAACTAAGCCATGCTGTGTAGGGCCACCCAAGACAGATGGGTCATGGTGGAGAATTCTGGCAAAATGTGGTCCACTGGAGAAGGGACTGGCAAACCGCTTCAGTATTCTTGCCTTGAGAACCCCATGAACAGTATGAAAAGGCAAAAGAATAGGACCCTGAAAGATGAACTCCCCAGGTCATTAGGTGCCCAACATGTTACTGAAGATCAGTGCAGAAATAACTCCAGAAAGAATGAAGAGATGGAGCCAAAGCAAAAACAATATCCAGTTGTGGATTGGACTGGTGATGGAAGCAAGGTCCAATGCTGTACAGAGCAATATTGCATAGGAATCTAGAATGTTAGGTCCATGAATCAAGGCAAACTGGAAGTGGTCAAACAGGAGATGGCAAGAGTGAACGTCGACATTTTAGGAATTAGCAAACTAAAATGAACTGGAATGGTTGAATTTGACTCAGATGACCATTATATCTACTACTGTGGGCAAGAATCCCTTAGAAGAAAGGGAATAGCCAACATAGTCAACAAGAGTCTGAAATGCAGTACTTGGATGCAATCTCAAAAACGACAGGATGACCTCTATTCATTTCCAACATAAACCATTCAATATCATGGTAATCCAAGTATATACTCTGACCAGGAATGCTGAGCTGAAGAACCCAAAGCTGAATGGTTCTATGAAGACATACAAGACGTTCTTGAACTAAAACGCAAAAAAAGATGTCCCTTTCATTACGGGGGACTGCAATGGAAAAGTAGGAAGTCAAGAAAAACCTGGATTAACAGGCAAATTTGGCCTTGGAGTACAAAATGAAGCCGGGCAAAAGCTAATAGAATTTTACCAGAAGAATGCACTGGTCAGAGCAAACACCCTCTTCCAAAAACACAAGAGAAGACTCTACACGTGGACATCACCAGATGGCCAACATTGAAATGACATTGATTATATTCTTTGCAGCCAAAGATGGAGAAGCTCTATACAGTCAGCAAAAACAAGACTGGGAGCTGACTGTGACTCAGATCATGAACACCTTATTGCCAAATTCAGACTTAAATTGAAGAAAGTAGGGAAAACCACCATACCATTCAGGTATGACCTAAATCAAATCCCTTATGATTATACAATGGAAGTAAGAAATAGATTTAAAGGACTAGATCTGATAGACAGAGTGCCCAAAGAACTACGGATGGAGGTTCATGACACTGTACAGGAGACAGGAATCAAGACTATCCCCATGGAAAATAAATGCAAAAAAAGCAAAATGGCTGTCTGAGGAGGCTTTACAAATTGCTGTGAAAAGAAGAGAAGTGAAAAGCAAAGGAAAAAAGGAAAGATATACCCATTTGAATGCAGAGTTCCAAAAAATAGCAAGGCGAGATAAGAAAGCCTTTCTCAGTGATCAGTGCAAAGAAATAGCGGAAAACAATAGAATGGGAAAGACTAGAGATCTCTTCAAGAAAATTAGAGATACCAAGGGAACATTTCATGCAAAGATAGGCTCAATAAAGGACAGAAATGGTATGGACCTTACAAAAGAAGAAGATGTTAAGAAGAGGTGGCAAGAATACACAGAAGAACTGTACAAAAAAGATCATCGTGACCCAAATAATCACGATGGTGTGATCACTCACATGAGCGACATCCTGGAATGTGAAGTCAAATGAGCCTTAGGAAGCATCACTACGAACTAAGCTAGTGGAGGTGATGGAATTCCAGTTGAACTATTTCAAATCTTAAAAGATGATGCTGTGAAAGTGCTGCACTCGATATGCCAGCAAATTTGGAAAACCCAGCAGTGGCCACAGGACTGGAAAAGGTGAGTTTTTATCCCAATCCCTAAGAAAGGCAATGTGAAAGAATGCTCAAACTACCACACAATTGCATTCGTCTCACATGCTAGCAAAGTAGTGCTCAAAATTCTCCAAGCAGGTTTCAACAATACATGAAGCATGAACTTACAGATGTCCAAGCTGGTTTTAGAAAAGGCAAAGGAACCAGAGATCATATTGCCAACATCTGCTGGATCATCGAGAAAGCAAGAGAGTTCCAGAAAAATATCCATCTATGCTTTATTGACTATGTTGAATTGAATTGAAAATTAATATAATTGAAATGAATTGAAATTGAAATTAATAGCTTAACTTAAATATTTCAGTCAGTTCAGTCGCTCAGTCGTGTCCGACTCTTTGCGACCCCATGAATCGCAGCACGCCAGGCCTCCCTATCCATCACCATCTCACGGAGTTCACTCAGACTCACGTCCATCGAGTCCTTAATGCCATCCAGCCATCTCATCCTCGGTCGTACCCTTCTCCTCCTGCCTCCAACCCTCCCAGCATCAGAGTCTTTTCCAAAGTACTGGAGTTTCACCCTTAGCATCGTTCCTTCCAAAGAAATCCCAGGGTTGATCTCCTTCAGAATGGACTGGTTGGATCTCCTTGCAGTCCAAGGGACTCTCAAGAGTCTTCTCCAACACCACAGTTCAAAAGCATCGATTCTTTGGCGCTCAGCTTTCTTCACAGTCCAACTTTCACATCCATACATGACCACAGGAAAAACCATAGCCTTGACTAGGCGGACCTTAGTCGGCAAAGTAATGTCTCTGCTTTTGAATATACTATCCAGGTTGGTCATAACTTTTCTTCCAAGGAGTAAGCGTCTTTTAATTTCATGGCTGCAGTCACCATCTGCAGTGATTTTGGAGCCCAAAAAAATAAAGTCTGACACTGTTTCCACTGTTTCCCCATCTATTTCCCATGAAGTGATGGGACCGGATGCCATGATCTTCGTTTTCTGAATGTTGAGCTTTAAGCCAACTTTTTCGCTCTCCTCCTTCACTTTCATCAAGAGGCTTTTTAGCTCCTCCTCACTTTCTGCCATAAGGGTGGTGTCATCAGCATATCTGAGGTTATTGATATTTCTCCCGGCAATCTTGATTCCAGCTTGTGTTTCTTCCAGTCCAGCGTTTCTCATGATGTACTCTGCATATAAGTTAAATAAGCAGGGAGACAATATACAGCCTTGACGTACTCCTTTTCCTATTTGGAACCAGTCTGTTGTTCCATGTCCAGTTCTAACTGTTGCTTCCTGACCTGCATACAGATTTCTCAAGAGGCAGGTTAGGTGGTCTGGTATTCCCATCTCTTTCAGAATTTTCCACAGTTTATTGTGATCCACACAGTCAAAGGCTTTGGCATAGTCAATAAAGCAGAAATAGATGTTTTTCTGGAACTCTCTTGCTTTTTCCATGATCCAGCGGATGTTGGCAATTTGATCTCTGGTTCCTCTGCCTGTTCTAAAACCAGCTTGAACATCAGGGAGTTCACGGTTCACATATTGCTGAAGCCTGGCTTGGAGAATTTTGAGCATTACTTTACTAGCGTGTGAGATGAGTGCAATTGTGCGGTAGTTTGAGCATTCTTTGGCATTGCCTTTCTTTAGAATTGGAATGAAAACTGACCTCAGCGCGGGCCATTTGCGAGAGCCGGGCCGGCGCACTCAGCGCGGGCCGCTTGCGAGAGCCGGGCCGGCGCACTCAGCGCGGGCCGCTTGCGAGAGCCGGGCCGGCGCACTCAGCGCGGGCGAGAGGAGCTACCCCACGTCCGAGGTCAGGGGCAGCAACCTAGAGTGCCAGGCTGCGACGGCGCAGGAACGGCCGAGAGGAGCTACCCTGTGTCTGAGGTCAGTGGCGGCCGGGAGGAGCTACCCCTCATCCGAGGTCAGTGGCGGCCGGGAGGAGACACCCCGCGTCTGAGGTCAGGGCGGCGGCCGGGAGGAGCTACCCCGTGTCCGAGGTCAGGGGCGGCCAGGAAGAGACACCCCACGTCCGAGGCCAGGGGCGGCCGGGAGAAGCCACCTTGCGCCCGAGGCCAGGGGTGGTGACCCGGAGGAGCCACCCTGAGCCCGAGGCCAGGGGCGGCAGCTGGGAGAAGCCACCCACGCCCGAGGCCACGGCCGGCGGCCGGGAGGAGCAACCCGAGGAGCAGGGGCTGCGCAGGCGCAGGAGGGCCTAGAGGAGCTGTCCCACGTTGAAGGTCAGGAACTGCGGCGGTAAGGAGATACCCCTCGTCCAAGGTAAGGAGCAGCCGTGAAGAGACAACCCACGCCCAAGGTAAGAGAAACCCAAGTAAGATGGTAGGTGTTGCAAGAGAGCATCAGAGGGCAGACACACTGAAACCATACTCGCAGAAAACTAGTCAATCTAATCACACTAGGACCAGGGCCTTGTCTAACTCAATGAAACCAAGCCATGCCTGCAGGGCAACCCAAGGCGGGCGGGTCATGGTGGAGAGGTCTGACAGAACGTGGTCCACTGGAGAAGGGAATGGCAAGCCACTTCAGTATTCTTGCCTTGAGAACCCCATGAACAGTATGAAAAGGCAAAATGATAGGATATCAAAAGAGAATCTCCCCAGGTCGTTAGGTGCCCAATATGCTACTGGAGATCAGTGGAGAAATAACTCCAGAAAGAATGAAGGGATGGAGCCAAAGCAAAAACAATACCCAGTTGTGCATGTGACTGGTGATAGAAGCAAGATCCGATGCTGTAAAGAACAATATTGCATAGGAACCTGGAATGTCAGGTCCATGAATCAAGGCAAATTGGAAGTGGTCAAACAAGAGATGGCAAGGGTGAACGTCGACATTCTAGGAATCAGCGAACTAAAATGGACTGGAATGGGTGAATTTAACTCAGATGACCATTATATCTACTACTGCGGGCAGGAATCCCTCAGAAGAAATGGAGTAGCCATCATGGTCAACAAAAGAGTCCGAAATGCAGTACTTGGATGCAATCTCAAAAACGACAGAATGATCTCTGTTCGTTTCCAAGGCAAACCATTCAATATCACAGTTATCCAAGTCTATGCCCCAACCAGTAATGCTGAAGAAGCTGAAGTTGAACGGTTTTATGAAGACCTACAAGACCTTGTAGAACTAACACCCAAAAAAGATGTCCTTTTCATTATAGGGGACTGGAATGCTAAAGTAGGAAGTCAAGAAACACCTGGAGTAACAGGCAAATTTGGCCTTGGAATGCGGAATGAAGCAGGGCAAAGACTAATAGAGTTTTGCCAAGAAAATGCACTGGTCATAGCAAACACCCTCTTCCAGCAACACAAGAGAAGACTCTACACATGGACATCACCAGATGGTCAACACCGAAATCAGATTGATTATATTCTTTGCAGCCAAAGATGGAGAAGCTCTATACAGTCAACAAAAACAAGACCAGGAGCTGACTGTGGCTCAGATCATGAACTCCTTATTTCCAAATTCAGACTTAAATTGAAGAAAGTAGGGAAAACCGCTAGACCATTCAGGTATGACCTAAATCAAATCCCTTATGATTATACAGTGGAAGTGAGAAATAGATTTAAGGGCCTAGATCTGATAGACAGAGTTCCTGATGAACTATGGAATGAGGTTCGTGACATTGTACAGGAGACAGGGATCAAGACCATCCCCATGGAAAAGAAATGCAAAAAAGCAAAATGGCTGTCTGGAGAAGCCTTACAAATAGCACTGAAAAGAAGAGAGGCGAAAAGCAAAGGAGAAAAGAAAAGATATAAGCATCTGAATGCAGAGTTCCAAAGAATAGCAAGAAGAGATAAGAAAGCCTTCTTCAGCAATCAATGCAAAGAGATAGAGGAAAACAACAGAATGGGAAAGACTAGAGATCTCTTCAAGAGAATTGGAGATACCAAGGGAACATTTCATGCAAAGATGGGCTCGATAAAGGATAGAAATGGTATGGACCTAACAGAAGCAGAAGATATTAAGAAGAGGTGGCAAGAATACACAGAAGAACTGTACAGAAAAGATCTTCATGACCCAGATAATCATGAGGATGTGATCACTCATCTAGAGCCAGACATCTTGGAATGTGAAGTCAAGTGGGCCTTAGAAAGCATCACTAAGAACAAAGCTAGTGGAGGTGATGGAATTCCAGTTGAGCTGTTTCAAATCCTGGAAGATGATGCTGTGAAAGTGCTGCACTCAATATGCCAGCAAATTTGGAAAACACATGTATACCTGTGGTATATTCATGTTGATGTATGGTAAAACCAATACAATATTGTAAAGTAATTAACCTCCAATTAAAATAAATAAATTTATATTAAAAATAAATAATTTTTTAAAATTAAATAAATAAATTTATATTTTTAAAAATAAAAAATAATAAAAGGAAAAAAATAAATAAAGTATTCTAGAAACTTTCAAGAGTAAATATTTCAAGGAAACATACATATGTAATGTAGAAAGAGTTAATCAATATTTATCAGTAGAAACTCTCACTCCAAAAGATCAAGAATGCAGGTAATTTACAAAGTGTATAGAGTGAATTGGGAAGATACCCTAGAGAATAGAATGGCAACCTACTACAGTATTCTTGCCTAGAGAATTCCATGGACTGAGGAGCCTGTTGGGCTATAGTCCATGGGGTCACAGAGTCAGACATGACTAAATGATTAACATCCCTTTTGGCTCAACTGGTAAAGAATCTGCCTGCAATGCAGGAAACCTGGGTTCAACACCTCGGTTGGGAAGATCCCCTGGAGAAGGTACCATCCACCCACCCCAGTATTCTGGCCTGGAGAATTCCATGGACTGTATAGTCCATGGGGTCCCAAAGAGTTGGATGCGACTGAGAAACTTTCACTTTCAGAGTGGATATTATGTATCACACATTGTGTGAGAAACAGAAAATGACATAAGTTTTCTTGACTTCAGGGAGCTTATCGATCAATGAACATAGGCAGTTAATGAAGATATTTATCTCATTGCTTGAAAAAAATACACAAATATGAAAATTAATTAATACTTCTCTTAATTGATTTGGACTGCAATTACACGACACCATAGTACAAGGATTAATTAATAAACATTTTCACAAGTTCAGTGGCTAGGAAATCCAAGATTAAGCTGCAGACAGACACCATATCTGGTGAGTTCCACTACCTCATTCCTAGACGCCACCTTTTTCCTGTGTTGTCACATGGCAGAAGGGTCGAGAGAATTCTCTAATGTCTCTTCATAACAATTTTATGATCTAGTAATTATCCAAAGGGCCCACCTCTAAATACTCTCACATTAAATAGGATTTAACTTATGCTTTTGGAGAGGGACAACAGTTTTAAGTTTATAGCAACATCCAATTACATATGTTTGAAAGAGTCTTTTAATGAAGGTGAAAGAGGAGAGTGAAAAAGTTGGTTTATAACTCAACATTCAAAAAAACGAAAATCATGACATTTGGTCGTTATCACTTCATGGAAAATATACGGGGAAACAGTGACAGACTTTATTTTCTTGAGCTCCAAAATTACTGAGAAGGTGACTGTAGCCATGAAACTAAAAGACACTTGCTCCTTGAAAGAATAGCTATGACAAACACAGACAGCATATTAAAAAGCAGACACATTACTTTGCTGACAAAGTTCTGTATAATCAAAGGTATGATTTTTCCAGTAGGCATGTACAGACATGAGAGTTGGACCATAAAGAAGGGTGAGCACTGAAGAATTGATGCTTTCAAACTGTGGTGTTGGAGAAGACTACTGAAAGTCCCTTGGACAGCAAGGAGATCCAACCAGTCAATCCTAAAGGAAATCAGTCCTGAATATTCATTGGAAGGACACTGTAGTAAACTAATGCTCAAAATTCTCCAAGCCAGGCTTCAGCAATACATGAACCGTGAAATTCCAGATGTTTAAACTGGTTTTAGAAAAGGCAGAGGAACCAGAGATCAAATTGCCAACATTCGCTGGATCATCAAAAAAGCAAGAGAGTTCCAGAAAAACATCTATTTCTGCTTTATTGACTATCAAAGCCTTTGACTGTGTGGATCACAATAAACTGTAGGAAATTTTGAAAGAGATGGAAATACCAGACCACCTGACCTGCTTCTTGAGAGACTTGTAGGCAGGTCAGGAAGCAACAGTCAGAACTGGACATGGAACAACAGACCAGTTCCAAATAGGAAAAGGAGTACATCAAGGCTGGATATTGTCACCCTGAGTGATCAGAAAGTACATGCTTTTCTTGTTTCCTATCTTAGTGGAAAAGCTTGCAAACTTCCAGTGTTGAGTATGATGTGAGCTGTGTTTGTGTCATTTATGTCCTTAATTATGTTGATGCACTTTCCTTCTATACCTGAATTGTTTTTTATAATTATTATTATTATGAAAGGGTGTTGAATTTCCACACTGTCAATGAACAACACAAAGAAATTTAGAGAACAATTCCATTGACAACAGCATTAATGAGAATAAAATATTTGGATAAATTTAAACAAGGAGGCAGAACACTTAAGCAAGGAAAACTCCAAAATATTGCCAAAAAGATACTAAAGAAGACACATGTAAATGGAAATAGATTCATGAGCTAGAATTTTTAATATTACTAAGATAAAATTAAAAGATACTTGCTTCTTGGAAGAAAAGCTATGACAAACCTAGACAGCATATTAAAAAATTGAGATGTCACTTTACCAACAAAGGTTTATATGGTCAAAGCTGTGTTTTTTCCAGTAGTCATGTACAGTTGTGAAAGATGGGCCATAAAGAAGGCTGTGCACTGAATAACTGTTGGTTTTGAACTGTGGTGTTGCAGAAGATTCTTGAGAGTCCGTTGGACTACAAGGAGATCCAACCAGTCAATGCTAAAGGAAAGCAATCCTAAAGATTCATTGGAAGGACTGATGCTGAAGCTGAACCTCCAATACTTTGGCCAACTGATGCAAAGAGCCAAGTCTTTGGAAAAGACCCTGGTAATGGGAAAAACTGAGGACAGGAGGAGCAGGGGGTGACTGAGGATGAGATGTCTGGATAGCATCGCTGACTCAATGGACATAAGTTTGAGCAAACTCTGGGGGACAGTAAATGATAGGAGAGCCTGGCATGCTTCAGTCCACAGGTTTGCAGAGTCAGACAAGACTTAACAACTGAACAACAACAATTAGGATGTCAAGATGACCGAAAATGATCTAGAAATTCAATGTCATTTCTACAAAATGACCTCAATCTCTCTCTTTTTTTTTTTTTTTTTTTTTTTTTTGCG
>SJYX01012408.1:49100-207442 GCA_006410675.1 Oreotragus oreotragus | reverse complement strand
TTCCATTTCCAGTTTTTTAAGGAATCTCCACACTGTTCTCCATAGTGTCTGTACTAGTTTGCATTCCCACCAACAGTATAAGAGGGTTCCCTTTTCTCCACACCCTCTCCAGCATTTATTGCTTGTAGGCTTTTGGATCACAGCCATTCTGACTGGCGTGAAATGGTACCTCATTGTGGTTTTGATTTGCATTAGCACAGACAGACACAACTGACTGACTGAACTGAACTAAACTGATATACCTAAACACAGCACAGACAATCCTGTCTCATTTGAAAGAAGTAAAGTAATTAGATTCCAATTAAAATAAATAAACAAATTTATATTAAAAAAAAAAACATAAGACTGGGTTTTAAAGACTTGGATTGGAAGCTTGGAGCTGAAACTTTTGAAAGGATACATTCCCGTGTAATAGTTCCTGACACACTAATAGGGGACGGGCATGTGAGGTGAGACAAGTGAACCAGTAAACCTCTCTTGGCTTCAATCTGCTTCTCTGTAAAATGGGGGGAATAGGGCTTCCCAGGTGGCTCAGTGGTAAAGAACTGGCTTGTCAATGCAGGAGACGCAGGTTCAATCTCTGGGTCAGGAAGATCCCTCGGAGAAGGGAATGGCTACCCACTCCAGTATTCTTGCCTGGGAAATCCCATGGACAAAGCCTGGTGGGCTATAGTCCATGAGGTTGCAAAAGAGCTGGACATGATATACCAGTTAAACAACAGCAGCAAAATGGGTTTAATGATAATGGAACCAGCAGCTTAGTACATGACTAAATCAACTGAAATGCAGATGCTTGACAGATAATAAAAGATTCAAGTAATGTAAACATATGTATCAGATGTATAGATGTAGAGCTTTGGGATCTACCCATATGATTTTCTATTGAAATTTCATCAAAGATGTTTACCCTTCTAGTTTCAAATGGCTCCTGAAGCCTTGAGACATTAAAAAAAATTTTCCTTCATGTTCAAGAAAAGCTATGAGTCATGAAGATACTTTATAAACTAAGAGCAAATAAAGAATAATTTCAAATTTTCTGGCTTAATTTTTGTGCCAAAAAAAGGAGTAGTTTGTGACTTATTATTATCTATTTTCCTAGGTGTTTTCTCTTGTTGATTTTGGAAAACTAATAGAAAATTCAGCACTGATTCTTAAACTCCCCCAACTCTCCCTGCCATGCATCTATCTAAGTATATCTGTTCCTTACTGGCTGTACCCCAGGCTATGCAAAAAACAAGATTTCCGACATGAAGGTCATATGAAAAAATCAATTTTATCCAAGTAACTTATCTGAATAATTTTTAAAAATTAATAAGAAGACACTGGAAAAAAATATACTCTACAATAAATAAACTAGGGGGTTATTGTTGATATTCTTCCCATTGGCTATTCTGAAACTGTGAGTATGAATATAGAAGTCTTGGCAAAGTATTTTAAAAAGTTGTCCAAAGGCCTATTTTCTAGGCTGTTTTTGTCAATAGTCTGCAAAATTTGCTAATTGACTTTCACAATTTACAGCATGTATAATCCTCCCTATATATGTATATAAATCATCACTTTCTTGGTATCATGAATAGCCTAAGTTACTGTCTTCTTCATCAGACTCCTCATGGCATTTTTCACCTCCACGTTTCTCACTGTGTAAATAATAGGATTCAACATGGGAGTGAGGATTGCAAAGAACATAGCGACCAACTTGTCCACAGGATAAGTGGCCACAGGACGCATGTAGGTGAACACACAAGGCAGAAAAAAGAGCACCACTACTGTAAAGTGGGCGCCACATGTAGAGAGGGCCTTGCGCTTTTCTTCAGAGCCGTGGGATTTCAGGGAGCTCAGGATAACTACATAGGAGATGAGCAGCATGGAAAAAATGAGCAAGCACATGCCTCCGCTGTTGGCTGCCACCACCATCCCCAGCCTGTAGGTGTCGCTGCAGGCAAGTTCCAACAGTGAGAAGAAATCACACATGAAGTGGTCAATGACATTGGGACCACAGAAGGTCAAGTCCATGGTGAAAAGAATCTGCACAGTGGCATGCAGGATCCCCCCGATCCAGGCCACCACCACCAGGAGCTGGCAGAGCCCCTGTCTCATGATGGTCGTGTAGTGCAGAGGCTTGCAGATGGCCACGTAGCGGTCATAGGCCATGGCAGTGAGGACGATGATCTCTGATGCTGCCAGAAAGTGCTCCAAAAAGATCTGAGTCAGGCAGCCTCCCCAGGAGATAGTTGTCCTCTGGAACAGCAGGTCAATGATCAATTTAGGCGTGGTGACTGAGGTGAAGGAGGCATCTAATAAAGCCAAGTAAGTGAGAAAGAAGTACATGGGAGCAGAAAGTGTAGGGCTAAGGGAGATGGTGATGACAATGAGCAGATTGGACAGAACGGTGAATAAAAAAATGAACAGAAAGACAATGAAGAGTATTTTCTGCACGTGTGGATTCTGTGTGAGTCCCAGGAGAACAAATTCAGTCACATTGTTGGAAGGGCTGAAGACATCCATTCAGCAAGTAACAGCTTCCTGGGGCCTGACTTACCTACAAAGGGGCAAAGAATGAAACTCATTTATCACCAAAGAATTGTGGTCTGACTTAACAACAAAATAGTGCAATCACTGTAACTATAGAGTACGCCCTTGACACTTTGTCCCAGTGCTTGTTTCAATTTTTTCTTATTTCCTCCATAAAGCTTTCCATCTCTTCAGATATCTAGCACCAGTCACCTGTAAACCATCCATAGGGCAAATTTGATGTGTAATTTACTGAGAAAACACGACTGTCTACTTGAGATCTGAATTCTCCTTCTTGTTCTGACTCCACTGGACTTGGCTGCATCATCTCAGTTCTTTAGGCCCTTCACTGTGTCTGTGAGGCTACCAATCACAGTTCTCAGCTGTATTTTATAGGCTAAAACCTGCTGTACACAGGTAAGAGTTAATCCCTTTTCCATGATGGAATTTCAGTTTGGCATCTCGACTCCTAACTTTGGAAAGAAAAACATGATCAAGAAATATCAGCTAAACAGGGAGTTCAAGGAAATATATACAAGTCCTTGGTGAAGCAGCCTTCCTGGTGCCTATCAGACCACATAAACTATCCAGTTGTGTTTCCTTACTGTCCCGCTAGAGTGCAAGGCGCAATGTCCACAGTGCCTGAAACCTATCAGGTGATGAGCAAATGTCTGGTATTAAATTGTCATTCTCCAAAAGTAAGCATATGCTTGTTTCCCCAAAGCATAAACTCAGCAGAAATTCAAATGCCCTTGTCCACCAGCTCTGCTGATCTATAACCTCTCTACTGTATGAGAAATTTAAAGGGAAGCTGCACTCTAGTTTAAGAGTTTCTGAACACTCTCCAGAGTAAGCATGAAAATATTTAAATGTCTCTAGAAAAGTGCATTTTATGGATCATTTTACTTTAAAGATAATGTTTGTATATGTTAATTGATTATTTTATTTTTCAAAATTCTGCTCCACATGTAATTTAATATACATGTTCATATAGATATTCAAAATACACATATATACAAAATATACATATATACATACATACAAATATACATACAATATACATATTCAAAAACAATATACATTGCTTTCATTTTACTTTAAAGATAATGTTTGTATATGTTAATTGATTATTTTATTTTTCAAAATTCTGCTCCACATATAATTTAATATACATGTTCATATATATATTCAAAATACACATGTATACAAAATATACATATATATATACATACAAATATACATACAATATACATATTCAAAAACAATATATATTGTTTCACTGTATGTGTGTGTGTATGTGTGTTAGTCGTTCAGTTGTGGCTGACTCTTTGCAACCCCATGGACTATAGCCTGCTAGACCTCAGGCTCCTCTGTCCATGATATTCTCCAGGCAAGAATACTGAAGTGAGTTGCCATTCCCTTCTCCAGGGGATCTTCCCAAACCAGGGACTGAACCCAGGTCTCCCACGCTGCAAGCAGATTCTTTACCATCTGAGCCACCAGAGAAATCCATACCTTCAGTCGTTTTGGTTAAAAAAAAAAAAAAACTCAATTCATATAGGTGTTCAACACACAAAGATCTTTCAAACAAAGGAAATACTTTCAAGTTCTGTAAATAAAAATTTCATGTGAAGAACAGAAATAATTTGCTAGAGAGACAGGTAATGCACCATAAAGTGTATGCACAGCAGCTACCACAAACACATATAAAATCCGTTACTTGCTATTTAATCCTGCAAGTCCACTCAGTCAACGGATATTTACTGGACACTTACTATGTATATTAATGCATGCTTATCATACAAAGTCATAAATGGTGCTGCTCTTAAATGTCCTTAGTGCCTGACCTACCATTACCAAACAGCAGCAGCTGACCCACCCACAGGAGGAATGACCCTCCCAGTCCTTTACGCTTCACTACATGCATTCTCACGCCTTCTTCTACCATCTTCATACAAAGTCATAAATGGTGCTGCTCTTAAATGTCCTTAGTGCCTGACCTACCATTACCAAACAGCAGCAGCTGACCCACCCACAGGAGGAATGACCCTCCCAGTCCTTTACGCTTCACTACATGCATTCTCACGCCTTCTTCTACCATCTTTCAACAGCATCCATCATTCCTGGTCACAAGATAGTGCATGACTAACACAACAAGAAATTTGCAGTTTTAAATTTGCCAAGGAGAAGAGAAAGAGATGCAATTACATATATTTCATAAAGCATATCTTTGCAAAGATAAATGAATGAAAAACTTTATTTTTAATTATCTAAGATGAAACATTTGTGCATATGTGGAAACAAAGCGCACCATTGTAACAGCATTTCCGCATTCTTTAGCGGGATCCCCCAGCAGATAAAGAAGAGGATAGTGTAATAATGTAAGAATTAAACATAGTTTATGAAAGCGTTTTAGAAACAACTATGAAGAAATATAAATTACTTTTTTTTTAATTTTTTTCTTTGGCTCTGCAATACTTCTTTTAGGAGTAAACCCTAAAATAAACCCTAAAATGTGAAATATTTTTAAAAGAGAAAAATCACTATGTACAAATTTGTCCAATGCTATTAATAAGAGCTGTGGAAAATTTAGAAACAACATGGAATGTTCAACACTGGAGAATAAGATAATTAAAAGTCCTTTTAATTGTACATTTCTTTGAATAATATATACTTTTTAAGAGCAATACTTTTAAAAATTGTGCAATGTCATAAAAAAATTCTGAAGTTGTAATATTAAGTGAGGGAAATTTTGGATGCATTATTTGATTTGCGAATTTATTCTAACTTATGTAATTGCAACTAATTATATTCTTAATTCAACTAATTTTAAATATATGAAAGGAGAAAATGAAAGTGGTAGTCACTCCATTATGTCCAACTCTTTGTGACCCCATGGACTGTAGCCTTCCAGGCTCTTCTGTCCATGGAATTCTCCAGGCAAGAATAGTGGAGTAGATAGCCATTCCCTTCTGCAGGGGATGATCCCGACTCAGGGATGGCATTTGCATCTCCTCCATTGGCAGGCAGATTCTTTACCATCTGAGCCACCAGGAAAGCCCATTTAAGTATACATCAATAAGAAATAAATGACCCCCAAATATTCTTAGTTTTAAATTGGCAATACTATGGCTGAGTCTACCTTTCTTGTTATTTTGTATGCTGAAGAAGGGATTTAAATCTAAGGTAAGCTTGGATGGGGGTTGAGAGTGTGATTTGTAATATGTATTTAAACCTGAGAATGGATGATTATATGATTTCTAAAAAAACAGTCTCACCTACGAAAGTGTCTGACATATCTCCATGGCTAGGCCCCACAGCACGGCCCCAGGCAGCTGTTAGTTGATCAGGAAAGAAGTAAAATCCATAAGATAAAAATGTCAACTAACTCAGCTGCAGGAAGTGTCTCTTGATTTATAAATCGTAACTTTGTAGAAGCCTTAAAAGCACTACCATATAGCCTATTTGTTGGCAAAATCTATGACATTTCTTGGCTGTGACTAATTGGAACTCATGGGTATTTCCCTATCATTAACAGGTCTTGCCAACAAACCAATTATTTCAAATAAGGTGACAACATCAGAGAACAACTTTTACAGTGTTCCTCTCTAATTTCAGACTCCATCCATAAGTCTACAGGAAAACAAAGCATCATCTCGAAAGAGAAAAATTTACCACTTATGAACTTGGATTGTGTGTGTGTGTGTGTTGTTTGTTCAGTGGTGTCCAACTCTTTGTGATCCCCATGGACTATCGCCTGAGGGGTCAAAACTGTATCGCTTGCATCTCCTTCATTGTCAGGCAGATTCTTTACCACTGGGTCGTCTGGGAAGCCATAACTGGATATTTGATAATAAATTAGCTTAAATATGGAGTCTGAATATTTGATACCATATAAATTAAACACTTAAATGTGTGTTTTATTTTTTAATTTTTTATTATGATATTGTGTTTTTAATTGATCTACTGTTCATGTTAATGACAATTTATAAATATTGTTTTCATATGTAGGCTAGGTGATAATTATGAACCCCTTTGCCATTTCCTTCTCCAATGCATGAAAGTGAAAAGTGAAAGTGAAGTCGCTCAGTCATGTCCAACCCTCAGCGACCTCACAGACTGCAGCCTTCCAGGCTCCTCCATCCATGGGATTTTCCAGGCAAGAGTATAGAGTGGGGTGCCATTGCCTTCTCTGCCCCTTTGTAATATTAGCACTTATAATAGAAAAAGTTTATAATACTTCCTCAAAGTGCTTTGTTATTGTGCCAATTCTGTAATTAGATTAACATGTTAATGATAAAAGTGATTCCATTCTTCAGTTATATTAAAAATTGGTAAAATGCATTTTACATTTAAATTTATGGACTATTAAAAATGGGCAATGACATTCACAGTTTATAACAAGGAAGCATGAAATAGTGAATAGGAACACCATTTACCAAGGGAAAGTGAAGAATCACATCATTAAATCCTGGGTCTGGGCTTTTGTCTTTAAATTATGTTTTACAACTAAACAGGCATGACATATTTATGCTACCACCAACTTTAAGACCCTTTGCAATTATCTACAAAAAGAAATAAATATGGAAGTTTAAAATTATTTTGTAAATAAATTGATTTCAATTCAACCGAATTCAATGTATTGATATTCCTATATATTTATCTACACTTACTCAAGATATTTAAATATGCTTTCTTTAAAGAGAAACATAACCTGGACATAACTGTGGGTGGGTTCCAGAGAATATAATCACTGTGAGCTGCATGCATTATGAAGGAAAAGTGATTAAGAAAACTGAAACCGTGTGACTAAAACTATTAATAAGTTGGCTGGACATTTTATTATTATAGTTCTGCAATTATATTTGTGAAGCCAGATGCCAAAAAGTTTGAGTGAGGATTTGAACCTATCTAAAGAACTATGATAAATATGGATATTGCTGAAATATTATGAAAGTATCTTGAACTCTTCTTTCAGCTCTGAAATTAAAGAGTGAGATTAGAGAATTAGCATGTACTGAAAAAGTCATCATTCTGAACCTCATAACAGACTGAAATCTACTCACTATGGTCCATTAAGGGGTCACCCAGTTTCCACTTAAATAGCTAACATAATGGGCAAAGAGATTGCCTTAGAACCCCAGCTCCAAAAGCCCTAGAGAAGCATAAAAGGGAAAGAGAGTGGAAAGTGAAAGTGTTAGGCACTCAGGCATGTCTGATTCTTTACAACCTCATGAACTGTCCCATGGACGGAGGAGCCTGGTAGGCTGCAGTCCATGGGGTAGCAAAGAGTCGGACACGACTGAACGACTTCACTTTGACTTTTCACTTTCATGAATTGGAGAAGGAAATGGCAACCCACTCCAGTATTCTTCCCTAGAGAATCCCAGGGATGGGGAAGCCTGGTGGGCTGCCATCTATGGGGTAGCACAGAGTCGGAAACGACTGAAGCAACTTAGCAGCAACAGCAGCAGCATGAACAGTAGTCCCCAGTTGCTCTGTTTATGGAATTCTCCAGGCAAAAATACTGAGGTGGGTCACCATTCTCTTTTCCACGGGATCTTCCTGACCCAGGGATCAAACTCAGGTCTCCCACATTGCATGTAGATTCTTTACCATCTGAGGCACATGGAGTTAGGTCTAAATCAGTGACAATTGCCCATGAAAATAATTTTTCAAAAGAGGAGTTCTTGGAGCTATACCAGAAAAGTTTATTTCCAGAATACAAATCCAAAAACAGTGTTTTAAAACCCTGGAGAGNCATGTAGATTCTTTACCATCTGAGGCACATGGAGTTAGGTCTAAATCAGTGACAATTGCCCATGAAAATAATTTTTCAAAAGAGGAGTTCTTGGAGCTATACCAGAAAAGTTTATTTCCAGAATACAAATCCAAAAACAGTGTTTTAAAACCCTGGAGAGACAGCAACACCAGTTCTCAGACTTGAAGGGTAAACTAGAATGAAAACAAAAAATGTTATGTATGGATCATATCATAGTTCATCAGAAAATAGTTGAGGTATGTTTTGATGTTTGATAGTTTCAGGGACTGATTTTATAAAACCCAGTACCTGCCAGGATAATCTTATGGGCAACTTCCTGCATTTCAGTAGATAGAGAAACATGTTCTCAAAACACTAAGGCACTCAAGACAGAGCTCCTGCTGTGTTGTCGCTGTTCAGTTACTAAGTCATGTCTGACTCTTTGTGACCCCATGGTATGAGCCCAAACCAAAATTCTTTGATCCCGGAAGGACATCTAGCTTGTTTACCAGAAATTGAAAAGTTCTAGGCTGTGGTCTCATAAATCTTTCAATGTTTCTTCAAATTGAAGTAGAAGCAAATATGACAATATTTATATCAGTAAACATACCGGCTTGGGCCAAATCAAAGAACTTGGACAAAGAGTAAACTACTTTTAGATAGAGGGAAACTACTTAAGATTGTAAAATGCAATAATGTGAAACAAACCTCATGTCTCCTGATTCTGAAACTAGTTTTTTCTTACTCAACATAATGTTTTCCTAACAAAAATATGCTTGCTAAATATTGTTACATCATTGAGTCTATTGATTTTTTTCAATAGAATATATGGTACCCATGAAGTGGGAGGCTGGATGTCTCTGTCAAAAGAAGAAGCTATAAACACATTTATGGCATATATACACATTTGAATTGGGTAACATAGTTCATTTTTTTATATTAGTCAATATATAATGAATAAAGCAATAAATTAGATCAAAAACGCTCTGGAGGCAACAAATAGTAGAATAACAGAGGCAGAAGATAAGATTAGTGAAGTAGAAGATAGAATGGTAGAAATAAATGAATCAGAGAGGAAAAAAGAAAAATGAATTAAAAAATGAGGACAATCTCAGAGACCTCCAGGACAGTGTCAAACGCCCCAACATACTTCATTTTTATTTTTTTAATATAAATTTATTTATTTTAAGTGGCAGCTAATTCCCATTAATAGTATAGTTCCATTTTTCTCTACATCCTCACCAAACTTTTTGTCTCACATAGATCTCATATGGCCATCCTAACAGATGAAAGGTGATCTCTTTTTTTCTTATGAGTTGCATTTCTCTGATGATTAGTGATGTCAAGCACCTTCTCATGTTCCTGTGACCATTCCTATATTTTCATTGGAGAAATATCTGTTCAGTTCCTTTCCCATTTTTAAATCAGGTTATTTGTTTTTATGGTTTTTAGTTGTAGAAATTCCTTATATATTTTAGATATTAATCCTTATGAATATGTGATTTGCAAATATTTTCTCTAATTCTTCAGGTTGCCTTTTCATTTTGTTGACTGTTTACTGCAACATATGGAAACAGTCTGGATTTAGAACTTGAGATCTGGGACTTCAGGCTGATATGATGAGATGAGACTTAACTAACATGAAAGTTTTTACCTTCACCCTCTGAGAGTCCTGAGATGACTNTTTTGTTGACTGTTTACTGCAACATATGGAAACAGTCTGGATTTAGAACTTGAGATCTGGGACTTCAGGCTGATATGATGAGATGAGACTTAACTAACATGAAAGTTTTTACCTTCACCCTCTGAGAGTCCTGAGATGACTTTTTTACAAGTTGGCAACCTCACTTGTTAGACACTGTCTACAAAGCCCTGTATCTACACGGAAAAGGAAAAAGGCCCCAAGGGCCCCCTCATAGCCATCCCTACCAAGGCACCATTCGTGCAAGTTCAGCCATCTTGGACTCTCCTTAAAAGCCCAGGAATATGCTGATTACCAAAGAATGACCTTGATTCATGCTGCTTGGAATAAAAGAATCATTCAGACACATTCTGCCTAAATTTATATGATCAGATACAGGGCAGTGAATGGAAAGATGCATGCCTGTGTGTGATTATATCAAAAACATATACATAAACAAATGGATCCTTTCTGATAACTAAGTACTCATCAATGTATTGTTTTATACACACCTGATTGTTTTTACATATAGATGAATACATGCAATTCAGTACAGAGTATATAATATTGAATATGTATATACAAGTGGTCACAATCACGTGAGGCTGGATACTGATCTGAGTGTGTAGAAGCATGCACAGCTGTGTACTGCTGAACAGAGACTGACGACTGTTTGGATACAGACGTACGCCTATGGCTTTGAAACTTGTGCTTTAGTTCAGGCCAGCAAAAGACACTAAGACCTTTCTGACCAACAGTTGATTGAAAGCATGAATCAAATGTATGTAAGAAATCCTCTTTTTCAAAAAGGAAGCCAAAAAGCAAGATTTGTCTTCACTTTTAGGAGATGATTACAACTTTTCTTGAGCTATCATTTAATCCTTCACGATATGTATTTATTCTAGATAGGAAAACAAAATACTAAAACATGCCAGTTTCTTCAGAATAATTGTGTTGTGCTATGACATGCTGGACTTCCAGTTGGTAAAGAATCTGGCTGGGTCAGGAAGATTCCCTGGAGAAGGGATAGGCTACCCACTCCTTGGGCTTCCCTTGTGGCTCAGCTGGTAAAGAATTCACCTGCAATCCGGGAGACCTGGGTTCGATTCCAGGGTCAGGAAGATCCCCTAGAGAAGGGAGAGCCTAACCATATTTAGCAAGGACATGCTAAATATGTTTTTATGGAAATTTTCAAACTTTACAAAATGACCTTAAAGTTTAGAGGATAAGGGAAATGCGAGAGAGGAGATGGATAGAGGAGAAAGTGCCCCAGAATTGAACATCTAAGATGGTGTAAAACATGACCTACTGTAAAGTAGAAACTTTTCAAGCTATGTGAAATGAATCATTATGTTGGCAGACTATTTTACCTCTTTTGGGAAAAATAGACTTGTGTGTTTGTCCATGACAAATGAAAATAAATTCCAGATGGATTAAAATATAAAGTGTTTTTGGACTTTCCTGNTGACCTACTGTAAAGTAGAAACTTTTCAAGCTATGTGAAATGAATCATTATGTTGGCAGACTATTTTACCTCTTTTGGGAAAAATAGACTTGTGTGTTTGTCCATGACAAATGAAAATAAATTCCAGATGGATTAAAATATAAAGTGTTTTTGGACTTTCCTGGTGGCTCAGCTAGTAAAGAATCTGTCTGTAATGCAGGAAAGATCTGGGTTCGATTCCTGAGTTAGGAAGATCTGCTGGAGAAGGGAACAGCTACCCACTCCAGTATTCAGGCCTGGAGAATTCCATGGACTACATTCCATGGGGTCACAAAGAGTCAGACATGACTTTCACTTTCATAAAGTGTTTTTAAATTTTATTTTTTTAAGTGGTTAAAGTGTATGAAATCACTTGAAGGAAATGGAATTTTTCAAAAGTGATATGGTAATAGAATTATAAAAGCAAAAAATATTAAAATGGCACACTTATTTTAAAACACTCATAATTATAACAATTGGAAAATTAAGATTTGGTTTTATTCTACATAAAATTTCATTCCTTTAGATTATTTTTATAAACATGCCCTTGTTATTAAATTTAAATCTTTGAAACATTTTTCTTCAATCTTAAGATGTTAAGCCNGAATTGTGGTCGTGGTTTGCTTGCTACACTCTTAATTTTTGTTCTTGAAAGTCAGTGAATCAAAGTCTACAGATGCTACCTCATCTTTTAATTTTAACAGATTAACGTATTATATTTAGAGCATATATTAATTACGCATATTAACAGATTTAAAAATATTTGCCCACAAAAATATCTCCAAATAGTTGCATTTAAAATTAATTTCTAAGAATAGTTTTCAGAAGGTTAATTTACTCCAGATCACTATAATATGAAAGTATTCAAGAAGAGAATTATAGAATAGACTTAATCTGCAGATTTTTCAGAAATTACAAAGTCTGTCTCTTATACACATCTAGATGTGTATAAGAGACAGCTATGGGGTCACACAGAGTCGGACACGACTGAAGTGACTTAGCAGCAGCAGCAGCAAGATGTTAAGCAATTGAAACAAAATGAAGTATAAATATCTTGCAGATAGAAAAATTATATCTATACTTCAAATATTAATAAGTGTGTTTGTGTGTGGACGAATTTATGTTTTTAGTTATTTTTTTCTGAAATCTGTAACATAATAAACCCTATTAATTCTGAAAAATATTGCATTATTTTAGAGAGAAATATGGCAAAATCGTCCCCTAATCTAATAAATTAACAGTGTTAACTATATAGCTTAACTCATCATATAGAACATAAATCTATAGCCTCAAAGAGACATTTTATGCCCCAAAACTATATGTACTTCCCCCAGGAAATCATGGAAATCATAAAAATGCATTTCAAACAAATATATATTTTGAACTAGGAAATTTTGAAAATATTAAAGTATATTTTGACCATTCAAATTATTCAATAAGAGATGTTTTTCATCATACCCAAGTTATTTAGCCTAAGGAGATACTACAGTTAAAAAAAAATCACACATTGCTTTCCTGAGAAGAGCAATCTTTCATTGAAAATAGGTGACACATTTCCCTATGGCCTCATTTTCTTCTTCTGATCCAGAGCTTTTTCATGGCACTTTGCATCTCTTCATTTCTCAGAGTATAGATTAGAGGGTTCAGCATAGGGGTGACAATGGTGTAAAACACAGCCAAGGATTTATCAGTGGGTAAAGTGGAAGGAGGTCTCACATACAGAAAAATACAGGGCACAAAGAAGAGGACCACCACAGTGATGTGGGAGCCACAGGTGGACAAGGCTTTGCGCCTCCCTTCCTGACTGCGATTCTTCAGGGAGCGCAGGATGACCCCATAGGAGGTGAGTAAGAGTGTGAAGATGACCACACAGATGGCCCCGTCATTGGCCAGCACTGTGAAGCCGATAATACGGATGTCAGTGCAGGCCAGTTTTAACAAGGGGTACATGTCACATCCAAAGTGGTCCATGACATTGGGGCCACAGAAGGGAAGGTTGTAAACAAAGAGAATATGCGTGATAGCATGTAAAAACCCACCAGCCCAGGCTAACAGCAGTAACAGAATACACACCCGTTGACTCATGATTGTCGTATAATGCAAAGGTTTGCAGATGGCCACGTAGCGGTCATAGGCCATGACAACCAGGAGTAAAATCTCAGCACCACCAAATAAGTGCTCTGTAAAAAGTTGGATCATGCAAGCTTGGAAGGAGATGGTTTTTTTCACATAGAATAAGTCTGTAATCATATTTGGGGTGACTGTAGTAGAATAAACAGCATCCATAAATGATAAGTTGCCAAGAAAGAAGTACATAGGGGCATCCAGGGTTGGACTGAGCACCACAGTCAGGACAATGAGGAGATTGCCCACCATGGTCACAGTGTAGATGAGCAAGAAGATGACAAATAGGATTTTCTGACCCTGCGGGCTCTGAGTGAGCCCCAAGAGGACAAACTCCGTTACATTGTTCCTNAGGGAGGCCTCAGGTACTGCAAAGAGTCAAACACAACTGGGCAACTGAACTAAATCGACAGCCAGAGTTACTTTTTGTTTACTTTCCAATTAACAGAGGTGACCTTGCACATTTTAGGAGCAGAAGAATCTTCTTAACACATGATTAAAATCCCTAATAGATATATTTGACAGTATTAATTTTTTATGGGTTTAGGAAAAGTACTAAAAGAATAGATAGACGTAGTTTGTGGAAATTATTTGCATTTTAGAGGATACACAGCTAAATCTAAAACAGACAAAAAATTTAAACTATTAAGTTCTAATAGATATCAATAAAATTGTAGCATAAAATATATAAACAGGTAAAGGACGGATACCTCTAAGTGGTCATCAGATATATGATAGGTTGTTGGCCCTCACCTGTGAACAAACAAGTAGGAATTGTGGTCGTGGTTTGCTTGCTACACTCTTAATTTTTGTTCTTGAAAGTCAGTGAATCAAAGTCTACAGATGCTACCTCATCTTTTAATTTTAACAGATTAACGTATTATATTTAGAGCATATATTAATTACGCATATTAACAGATTTAAAAATATTTGCCCACAAAAATATCTCCAAATAGTTGCATTTAAAATTAATTTCTAAGAATAGTTTTCAGAAGGTTAATTTACTCCATATCACTACAATATGAAAGTATTCAAGAAGAGAATTATAGAATAGACTTAATCTGCAGATTTTTCAGAAATTACAAAGGATTCCTAACATAGCTGATTATGAAAATCACAAAGGAGAACACTTTAAAAACTTAGTTGTCAAACCACCAATGTACTCTTGCAAAATGTAAAGCCTAGTTCAGAATTATATGTGTAAATATACTTCCTGAGTTACCAGCACAGAGAGAAAGTCTTCCAATCCATGTTTTGTCCTCCAATGCCATCTTCCTCATCCTTCATGAACGCACTCCGTCTCTGGCAACAGAGAGCAATATACATGCACCGTCACTGGACTTTGAACTGCTTCCACGTGATCAACTCTTTTCAAGCTTGCAGGAAATCTAATTCATCTCTGTCATTCAGAGAAATTTACTTTTTCAAATTGTTGGGGTTCAAAGATGAACATCAATGTCCTGTAACCTAAGGAATTTGAATCTTGATTGTCAACAGAAACTCGGAATATTCCTTGTTGGCAGAATTTGTTCTGATAACAAACGTTAAATCAGCATTTTGATTGAAGTGAATGAGAGAAAATTTCAAATTCTGTAAGAATTGTTTACAGCAAAAATTTTGCTCTTTGTGTTTACACCAGTGAAAATGAAATAGTGAAAGCGCTTTTGCGACATTTTGATTCTCAGACACTTATACTGTCTTGTCTTTGTGCAGCACTGTTGAGCCTTGGATTTCCTGAAGAAGAACTTCTTATACACACGTATTTATGTTTTGGGTCCATCGTTTCAATTTGAGAAGAAACCTGTCATGTGATTACTGCTACAGACAAATACTCTCTGAGGTCAGGGCACAGGGTCATTAAACACTTTGCCTACATTTAATTATATCTCATATTATTGAGTCATTCAACTGCTTCATCTCCAAACATGCTTGTTGTCTAATTAAATTCACTGGGACCATAATCATGACTTTGAGGTAGACTCTGTATCTCCAGAGATAACACCAGGATAATCACTGTGTAGTACATGACTTATAGAATCCTGTCCTCTGGGAGAAAATCATGAAAAACAACTTGAGGTCATCTCACAGAAATGGAAATGTCCAGTCTGGGCAGAAATAAAATATATAAAAACTTTCTTGTGTAAATCTTTACTTTCAAACAGGGAATCTGTCCAAATTTAAGTTTTATCTTTGAAGATATCTGAGCTGATTTCAATTTATTCTTTGAATGTTAAATAAAATTAATATATTCCTAGCAAAATGGATTATTAAAAATAAGAAAAATAAATTATTAGAATCAAGATTGAGCATAGGGTCATCACTACAAATTCTACAGACCTTAAAAAGATAATCAGGTGATATGATTAATTGATTTTTGACAGTATACTTGCCAATTAAAAGAAAATAAACCACTGCTATGAAAAACACAACTTTATAAACTCAGAGAAAAGTAATTAAAAACTGGGATAATCTAATACTTAAATAAGTTTACATGAATAGAATTCTATCTTTTGACCCCCCCGAAAAAAAGCTCATTCCCATATAGATTTGATCAACCAGTTCTATATAAAAGCTAATCTGGAAATGGTACACACTTTCTCAGAAGGGAGGAAATTAATATACTTTCTAATACCTTTTATGTGCCTAGTATAACCTTTATACTATCATAACACAAGGGTATCGCAAGGAAAATATTTGCATGAATATGTCACAGTAACAAAGATACAAAATTCTGAACAGGATATTTACTTTGATTCTTTTGGATCATTCCTTTTAGAATTTCTTTAAAAAAAAAAAATCTTCATATGGTGTTTGAAGCAAGTCTTGAGAAGTGCTCGGTCTAGGGCTAATCATGCCCCACTACCAGTGCAAAATCTTCCTAAGTATTCAACCAAGAGCGCTGCCCCAGTGAACCATGAGGCTTTCCAGCTGGTTAGAATAGACTCTCTTCCTGGCCCACCCTGAACACCAGCCCTCGTCTCGCTAAACATGTGGGTAAATCTTTCCCCATCCTTAAGAATTCTTAAATGTATGCATTGATCAGTACTCTGATGAATAGTTGAAAGGGATCCTCTGTTGTTGTCCAGAATTCTATCTCTCTCATCCTCCCCCGCCTATCCCGGATTACAGGTGTATCACCTATAGTATTCTACTCTCGGAATTTTGGCTGCCTTGGTCTCCTCAGATCGCTAACTTCATCTCCTCAACTCATATAGCCTACACTGATATTTTGACATCTCTCTCTCTGTAGCACAATATGGAAATATTTTTAAGGTAATAAACTGGAAAAAGTCTTGCATTTTTTTTTTTTTTAACTTCACAAAAGTATTTGCTATGAAAAAGGAATTTAAGCAGTAGAGAATTAAGTAGAATAAAAAATGAAAGAATCCACTCCCATTCCCCAGAGATAATTTCTGTTACCATAAACTCAAAAAAAATCTCATTTTGAAAATTCATACAGAATTAAGCTCTGTGTGCATGTTTAATGGTACAGTGGAGAACAGAATGTTTTAAAAGTCAGGAGCTCTCAATTCTGGTCCTGCTTCCACCACTTAGTAACTTAATCATTTTGGGTAAGTTAATCAGTATTTCTGTCTCTTTTTTTTCCCATTGTTTGTATTTTTTGTTTTCTGTGTCTTATTTTTTGATATTGTAGACAAGGGAACTGTCTTAAATGAAGAGAACTGACTTATCAAGCATGTCAGGTTTGCTCTTCTAACCACCTTAACTGTTTTAAGTCATTCAGTCTCATGACAGCCTATAAAGTAGATACAATATTCATGTGTATTATATAGATGAGGAAACTGAAGTACAGAGAGGTTAAGTAACTTGCCTAAGCTCGCACAGTCAAGAAGTTGCTGAGCCAGGATTTGAATCCAAGCAGTTTAGCTCCAATGTTAATTTGTAAACTCTATGCTATATCAACTGTCATGTGTCATCACTGTTCCTTCAAGCTGTAAGTATCTGGCATGATATGATCCTCTGCTCTAGACGGATAATGAAGGTAGAAACTTGCTGTATAACAATATGCCAGATTCTGTTGCTACTGCCTTTGTCTTTCTCTTGCTAAGCACTGCTCCTCTGCTTCTGACAATAAGAAAGAGGGAAGAGGGTCAGCTACAAGGAAGTAGGAAGCTACAAGAAAGACTTTCATTTTTTTATTTTGTGTGCGTGAAATACATTTCCTTTTCTTGTAATAGGCCATGGAACAAATCAACACCTGCACCTCTCTACAACATCTCGATTTATCAGACAATAACATACCCCAGATAGGTGATCTGTCTAAATTGGTATCACTGAAGGTAAGTGTGTTTTCTCTGTCATTTCTGAAATTTTATACTAAAATACCAAGAGAAAGTGACCAAATTGATCCGTATAAACTTCTGCAAGAATAAATTGTGTTCATTATGATGAAAATTCTATTCATTTCAGTTCAGTTCAGTTGCTCAGTCATGTCCTACTCTTTGCGACCCCATGAATCACAGCACGCCAGGCCTCCCTGTCCATCACCAACTCCCAGAGTTCACTCAAACTCATGTCCAGCAAGTTGGTGATGCCATCCAGCCATCTTATCCTCGGTCGTCCCCTTCTCCTCCTGCCCCCAATCCCTCCCAGCATCAGAGTCTTTTCCTATGAGTCAACTCTTTGCGTGAGGTGGCCAAAGTACTGGAGTTTCAGCTTTAGCATCATTCCTTCCAAAGAAATCCCAGGGTTGATCTCCTTTAGAATGGACTGGTTGGATTTCCTTAGTGTACCAGAAATTAAGTATGAAACTTTTTGTTGTTAATTTCTATTACTGATTTACTTTAACTAAAACTGGTCATTGTAGTTAAAGTTAATGCTTATTTACTGTTCATTAAACATGATGAAATTCCCTTCATGCCTCGTCCGTCAACATTAGTAGCTTTAGTTGTATAGCATCAATAGTGCATAACATGTTGGTGGGGTTGAGTAATCATTCTTGTTTGACACTGAAGACTGCTATTTCCTTTTAGTGGTAGATATTATTAAATTATCAAAATTAACCTCACTTTAGAAAGTCTGTGGCCTATAGCACTTTTTATGGAGGGAAATGCAATAAAATAAATATGTAACAGTTGGAATCAACAGCTTCATAAAACATGAGTAGGCTTTTTCCATATTTTAACTCCGTTGGATATCATTAGCGTGAGATGAATTCATTAAGCCCCAGAAATAGTATTATTAGCTCAACTTTTGCCATTTTTTTAGCAGAAATCATTTTTAGTAACAATTACTCTAAACAACTTGATGTAGTCAGATACTGAGAGAATTCAAATGAAGTAAAGATGATTGAAAGGTCTTTTTTTTCTGGAATGGAGGCATGATTATCAGAATCCTGGTGTTGAGTCTTCAGTTTATTTTTCATCGTTGCTGTCTTAATTTGAATTTGAGTCAGGTTGATAGAGTACATTCTGCCTTCCTCAAGTTTTAAGTTACCAAGAGAATATAGTTGCAAATCTTAGTTTGTGGGTTATATCTCTTTCCTGGAAAATTTGCTTTCTACCTGATTGTTTCTCTTTTGTTGTCCTTGTTTTGGCTGCAGGCAGGCTATCTTATTTCCCTAACCAGGGATGGAACCCATACCCTCAGGGAATTCCCTGTAGCTTTTTGTTTCAATGAATGTTTTCTTTCACTTTTCTCACCCTCTATTTTGATGTTTTAAAAGGAAATGAACAAGTATGTTGAAAGTTGGTCAAGCTTAAATAACTTGCAACATGCCTTCTGCTAAACTAAGCATATGTTCTTTGGCAACTCTTTAAATTTTCTGGAGCTTAGAATATGGATGTGAAAAGAGAGTTGGACCAAATGGCCACCTAAGACCCTTCTAGCATTAACAGTCTTTGATTTATGTGTGATGAGAAGTTATAATAAAATAGATCACTTTCATTTGTAGACATTATTTTGGTTTTATCAAAATAGACCAGTTTGTCTTTCCATTTGTAATTCATTGCATTTTTACTTTCAAGACCCTGCTTTTACATGGAAATATCATCACCTCTCTTAGAATGGCACCTGCTTATCTACCCAGATGTCTTGCTATACTTTCTTTGGCGGAAAATGAAATCCGGGACTTAAATGAGGTAAAATTTGAGGGTATCTTATGGGATCCCGGGAGCTGGAAACTCAGGAGAGATGCAGGAAAAGATGGTGAGCTTGCTTTAGATGAGCATCTTGGAAGAAACTGCTATCAGGATGAAACACTTGGCTCTAGAAGACCATTATTTTTCTTTCCACTTTTATTTAATATCAGTAGATTATTAAGGCTTGATTTCATTTGTAATGCTACACTCTTCACTCCACTGGGAAGTGATTGTTGGTGGAGGGACATCTACATTAAAGGGGTTAATAAGGCATACTCTGTACCTTCTTCTGGCTTCTATTATGTTTTCAAACTAGGGTTCTCTTTGCTAGGAAGCAGTGCTTTCTAAAGGACTTTGTGCAGCAAGAACAGATGGCCATATTGTTGAAATTTTTGGAGTCAGTGGATAATATAAGAGTATTACTTGTCACTTTTCAAAACAAAAGGGAAATTGTTGCATTCTCAAACTGCCAGAGATGTGTAATCAGCAGGAGCCCTGTGCTTGCCACTGAGTAGTCCATTTCATTCAACAAAGATGTCCTTTGTTCCAGGTCTCTTTTCTGGCATCCTTAACTGAACTGGAACAGTTGTCAATCATGAATAATCCATGTGTGATGGCAACACCTTCCATCCCAGGGTTCGACTATCGGCCGTACATCGTCAGCTGGTGCCTAAGCCTCCGAGTCCTAGATGGATATGTGATTTCTCAGAAGGAAAGGTGAACATGACCCCTTTAATGTCACATTTATCATGGAAATTAACTGACAAGCTCATTTCTAGCTTACTACAAATTAAGAAGCTGAATATTGCTTGAAATATGAGTTTAGAAATTAGTCATTCAGTTTTCGGCCGTACATCGTCAGCTGGTGCCTAAGCCTCCGAGTCCTAGATGGATATGTGATTTCTCAGAAGGAAAGGTGAACATGACCCCTTTAATGTCACATTTATCATGGAAATTAACTGACAAGCTCATTTCTAGCTTACTACAAATTAAGAAGCTGAATATTGCTTGAAATATGAGTTTAGAAATTAGTCATTCAGTTTAGTTCAGTTCAGTCACTCAGTTGTGTCTGACTCTTTGCGACCCCATGAATCGCAGCACGCCAGGACTCCCTGTCCATCACCAACTCCCAGAGTTTACCCAAACTCATGTCCATCGAGTCGGTGATGCCATCCAGCCATCTCATCCTCGGTCGTCCCCTTCTCCTCCTGCCCCCAATCCCTCCCAGCATCAGAGTCTTTTCCAATGAGTCAACTCTTCGCATGAGGTGGGCAAAGTACTGGAGTTTCAGCTTCAGTGAACACCCAGGACTGATCTCCTTTAGGATGGACTGGTTGGATCTCCTTGCGGTCCAAGGTACTCTCAAGAGTTCTCCAACACCACAGCTCAAAAGCATCAGTTCTTCGGCGCTCAGCTTTCTTCACAGTTCAACTCTCACATCCGTACATGACCACTGGAGAAACCATAGCTTTGACTAGACAGACCTTAGTTGGCAAAGTAATATCTCTGCTTTTGAATATGCTGTCTAGGTTGGTCATAACTTTCCTTCCAAGGAGTAAGTGTCTTTTAATTTCATGGCAGCAGTCACCATCTGCAGTGATTTTGGAGCCCCCCAAAATAAAGTCTGTCACTGTTTTCATTGCTTCCCTATCTATTTCCCATGAAATGATGGGACCAGGTGCCATGATCTTAGTTTTCTGAATGTTGAGTTTTAAGACAACTTTTTCACTCTCCTCTTTCACTTTCATCAAGAGGCTCTTTAGTTCTTCACTTTCTGCCTTAAGGGTGGTGTCATCTGCCTATCTGAGATTATTGATACTTCTCCCGGCAATCTTGATTCCAGCTTGTGCTTCATCCAGCCCAGTGTTTCTCATGATGTACTCTGCATATAAGTTGAATAAGCATTCTGACAATATACAGCCTTGACGTACTCCTTTCCCTATTTAGAACCAGTCTGTTGTTCCATGTCCAGTTCTAACTGTTGCTTCCTAACCTGCATACACATTTCTCAGGAGGCATGTCAGGTAGTCTGGTATTACCATCTCTTTAAGAATTTTCCAGTTTGTTGTGATAGCATATAATTTAGAAATAGTTTAAATGCAATACTTTAGAATATCTATATAATCACCATTGAAAAGAAGACTAAATGTAACCAGCACTGCAGAGGTCTTCTTTGTCCCACTCATCATAACTCCCCTCCCCACTATAGTGACTTTTTGATAATTTAGAAAGATTATTTTTTTTCCTTGTTGCTATGGAGCTCCCACCATAGTAGCTAAAATTAGAAGTATGAGCAATATGTTTAATTTTGATAGCTATGTAGAGCAATTGGCACTCTCATTAACTGTTCTAGGAGTATAAATCGTGCAGCCATTTTGAAAAACTAACAGTATTTACTGAATTTAAACATATAAATACCCTATGACTTAACAGTTTGACTCTGCTATACACCCTAGAGAAATAGGAACTTATGTATGCCAAAAAAAATGCGTAAGCATGTTCATAGCAGCCTTATTCATAATCGCTCCAAACATAATCACTCCAGCCTTATTCATAATCACTCCAATTTGGGATGGGACTTTTGTGAAATGTCAGTCAGTAAAAAAATTAATACAATACTGTTATCACATCTCAAAAAATTTAACAATAATTCCTTAATAATACCAAATATTAAGTGCTTATGTTTAGAATTTTGGAAACTGGTTCCAAATAAGGCCATACAGTGTAATTGCTTGATGTATTTAAAATGTATCTTTCTTGCTTTCTTTTTCAGTATCTTAAAAGTTTACTGTTTATTGCATGCTGCATGGGTTGGCTGTGCTGATTTGGTCGTTTTCACTTTGGGTCTTGTGGTGTGATCACAGTCAGGGCTGGAGTCATTTGAAAGGTCAGCTTGACTAGAGGTCCAAGATGATGCTTTCAGATCTCTCTGTGGGCCCCCTGTCTCTCTGCTTTGCTTTCTTTTCTCTTTTTGGTTATTGAAGAAATCAGATTCTTTGTCCTACAGAGTTTCCTACTGTGCTTATTTTGCCAATTGCTGCATCCCCATGTGCTTTGACATACTCTCCCCTTTTGTGTTTTCTGTAAATGGGTAGTTGGAGATGGAGGTTTGATCAGATTTTTGTGGGGTCAAGGACAACTTTTTGGGTCCTGTTGAGAGGCACATGGTATCTGGTTGTCTCTTATATTATGAGAAGCTATAAACGATCAGTACCTAAATCCATTAATTCATTGAGAGTTGCGAAATGGTGAAATTTTAGTTCTATAATTCATTTTTAAATAAGCTGGAATACTTTGTGAAGTAACTATTTGGTTACTCATTGGTATAGTTTGTATAGGAAAGATGGAATTAATAATATTTAATTCTCCCCCTTTATCAGTTTTTAAAAATAAGGAGATGGTAGCTCACTAGCATCCTTCAACTGTGACCAGTTGGCTTTAAAAAAAACTATCATTATGAACTAATGGATTTAAACACAATTTATGTATTTAGGTACTTCAGTTGACAGTGAATGGAGGGAATACTTACTGCTTCTTTGAAGGTAATTTTAAAATATTTGGAACCATTTAGTACAAATCATTGGAAGTGCCCCTAAGCAAGAAAAAAATGTTTAAACCGTTACAAGAGTAAGGCGAGTAAAGCAGAGGATAATTTTTCTTTTTTAACTTAAATGTTATTCATGAAAAACATCTAGTGATGCTGGAAAGGCAAATTAAGAAGGAAGGTCATTATTGCTTGAAAATGTATCTTGTCTACCCCAGTGCCAGCCCTTCTTTCTGTCCCCCAATTCCAGTTTAAAAGCTGAATGGCTGTATAGTCAAGGCAAGGGGAGAGCGTATCGGCCTGGCCAGCACATCCAGCTTGTCCAGTATCTGGCTACAGTCTGTCCTCTCACTTCTACGCTGGGCCTTCAAACTGCAGAGGATGCCAAGCTAGAGAAGATTTTGAGCAAGCAGAGGTGAGCGCCTTTATCTGTAGTGGCTGATGAGGCTTTCCTGCAGAGTTAGCAGGATTGGAGAGAGTGCTGCAGCCACATTTCTGGACCCCTGGGGCCCTGGTCACCACAGCGGTCTTGCAGAGGAGCCAAACCATGCAGTGCAATCTAGTTTCCTCCCCAGCAGCTGCATTGCTTGCTAGTCATTTCCTGAGTAGGGAGAGCCTAGCAGCCTGGCAGCCTGGGATTTGAAATAACTTCATTTGTTCTTTTAATGTGGGTGTTTTACATGGGCTTTAAAGTACTAACGTTAGTATCCGCCTGGCAGTGCAGGAGTCACAGGTTTGATTCCTGGTCCCGGAAGATGGCACATGCTGTGGAGCAGCTAAGCCTGTGCACCATAGCTACTGAGCCCGAGCTCTAGAGCCCAAGCTCTGCAACAGAGAGGCCACTTGCAGTGAAGAGCCTGTGCACCAGAACAAAGAGTAGCTCCCGCTCACCACAGCTAGAGGAAGCCCACGCCCAGCAACAAAGACCCAACGCAGGCAAAAAGAAACAGTTAGAAAAAAACGTAAAAATAATACTAACGTTATATGCTGCTAAGTCACTTCAGTCATGTCCAACTCTGTGACCCCCATAGACGGCAGACCATCAGGCTCCTCCATCCCTGGGATTCTCCAGGCAAGAACACTGGAGTGGGTTGCCATCTCCTTCTCCAATGCATGAAAGTGAAAAGTGAAAGTGAAGTCACTCAGTCGTGTCCGACTCTTAGCGACCCCATGGACTGCAGCCTACCAGGCTCCTCCATCCATGGGATTTTCCAGGCAAGAGTACTGGAGTGGGGTGCCATTGCCTTCTCCAATAATGTTATATAGCTAGAAGCATTTTTAGTAGTCGCTTCTTTCATCAGAGATCCTGTCTTTGAAGGTTTGTGTGTGTATACTTATGATGGTGTCTGACTATGTGATTTAAAAATAAATTTCTTAACATTTTCTGTCCATGAGACTTTGTAATTTTGAGGTCATTAAAGGTATGTACTTTGAAAACTTGTAAACTTCTCCCTTCTTGACATTGTTACCTGTCGAATTGCTGAAGGAAGCAGAGAAGCTTTCTTTTTTTGATTTGTGTTAAATCACATGAGGTATTCTGATTTTAGATTTCACCAGAGGCAGTTAATGAACCAGAGCCACAATGAAGAGTCGTCTCCTGTTGAATCAAGGGCATCCTTTGTGCCAGATCATTCCAGCCCCATTCAAGATGGCCAAGTAGTCCCAGAAAGCGGTAAGAAGTTAACTGATCTCTGGTCCTTTCTCGTTTGATCTATTTGGTATCATAAAACAGGAAACAGTACATGTTTTCAGAATGTTTTATTTGTTAGCTCAAGTGAACATTTGGATCTTTTATTTTATTACATATGTATATTACACAAATGGCACCTTCCCTTTTGTCTCAGTGATAAAGAATCCACCTGCCAATGCAGGAGATGTGGGTTCAACCCCTGGGTCAAGAAGATCCCCTAAAGAAGGAAATGGCAACCCACTCCAGGATTCTTGCCTGGAAAATTTCATGGACAGAGGAGCTTGGCGGGCTATACAGTCCATGGGGTCACGTTGCGAAAGAGCCAAACACGACTTAGTGGCTAAACAACAACAATGTACACAGACATCTATAACTACTGAATGTCTTAATTTTTGAAAACATTCAGAGGACTGCCACCTTTTGACTTGACCTAGTACTTTGATTATTTTTATGATTATTGCAAGAATTTAGTTTCTTAAAAATATTTGGTTTGATATTTTAAGGCATTTTGGAGGAAATTACTGAAATGATTTCATTTCCTTTTACTATGTTTGAGGGATTAGATTTCATTAAAGGGATACAACTGAAAAAATCCCTCCTTAAATATTTAATGTTTCCAGTGATACTCTGTTGATTCTTTTAGAACCTGTCATCCAAGTCAATTCTTGGGTTGGGATAAGCAGTCATGATGACCAATCACATGCTGTTAAGAATAACTTTCCAACCTCTGTACACACTGCAAGATATTCTCGAAATGACCTGCACCTGGAAGACATCCAGACCGATGAGGACAAGTTAAATTGCAGTCTCCTCTCTTCAGAGTCTACTTTTATGCCAGTTGCGTCAGGACTCTCTCCAGTATCACCTACAGTGGAGCTGAGGCTGCAAGGCATTAACTTGAGCCTAGAAGATGACGCTGCTGCAGATGAATCTGTGAAAGGGCCAGAAAACCAGAGCTTATCAAACAAAGAAGAGGAAAAGGCTTTGGGGGCTGCAAATGAGAATTCTGTTCAGATGACAAAAAGTGCAGTTGGTACAGAGGTAAATGAGAAAGACGGACTGTTAGCTTGTCCTGAGCCAACAGTCACCAGTGCTGGCTTGAAGGATCACACCCACAGTCTTACGTCTTTTCCTGAGTCAGTTGGACACAATGTCTTCCATACGCAGCCAGACAGTGAAGAAGCCAGGTCTCAAACAGCTTCAGAGAAACTTCCCTGCAGGCTGTTAACCCAGAAATCTGTTCCTTTGGGACAAGATAAAGTTGCCCTCCAGAAACTGAATGAAGCAGCCACCAAGCTTCAGGCCTGTTGGCGGGGCTTTTATGCCAGGAACTACAACCCACAAGCTAGAGATGTGCGCTATGAAATCCGTCTTCGCAGGATGCAAGAACACATTGTCTGCCTAACTGGTGAAATAAGGAGGTGGGTGAGAAGTCCGTTTTAAGGCTTTTACTGTGAAGATGCTGTTTTGTTGGTTTGAGGGTGTCAGATTCTTGGCTTTGATTCAGAACACTGAATCAAACTCTTGTGGCTGGGACACTTTCCATACCATGTTGCCACTCTAGGTTTGTCTCTGACACTGTACTGAAAGCAGCTTGAGAGCAAGGATTGCAATATGTGCCTCCGTATCTAGTGCTGAAATTGGAAACTAGATGCAGCATAGCAGTAAATGTTGGATGAAATGCATGCCTTATGGACATCTATGTACCTAAACACAGAAGATACAGAACATGTAGAAAAACTGAATGAGTATAAAAATGAGAAGATGAGGAAGTCTACATAGACCCCTGCAGATGACATGAGAATTAAGGAAAATAGTAGGGGCTTAGAAAGGGTTAAAATTTGGGGGCTATGGTGGAAATCATGTGTTCATTCTATGGCTTACATGTTTTCATGACTGTCACCCAGGGAAATTAGGATTTCATAGATTTATTCTGAGTATCAGTACTGCACCTGTCAGTATTTACTGAGATTATCAAGTGGGAGAGGAGGAGGAGTAAAAGGGGCTGAGAGGGCCAGAGAGGGAGGAGTACTGGGAGAGAGTGTGTCCCAGCTCCAGCAGGGCCATGTTTCAAGAGAGGAGAGAGGTGCTATAACAGGACCAAGAGCTGTATACCAGATTCAGCAACTGGCGGTGACTGTGTGTGGAAGGTCCCCAAAACTATCCCCAGGTTTGATTTGCAAAAAGGACTCTTGACTCAAAAAAGCTATTCTTTATGATCATGTTTATTATGGTTTATTAGAGTGAAAGGATATAGATTACAGTCAGCAAAGGAAGAAGACACACAGGGCAAACTTCTGGAGAGACCAAGTTCCAGCTTCTGGTTGTCTTCTTCCAGTGCAGTTTTACAGGTGGGGCTCAATTCTTGAAGCAACAATGAGTGAAAACACATGAAGTATTGCCAACCAGGGAGCTTGCTCAAGCCTTGGCATCTGGAGTTTTTATTGGCAGACAGTCACCTAGGTCAGTCCCTATGACTGACCTTAACTACTCAGACCTCAGCCCCCACCCAAGGTCAAACCAATAACATTGTAGCCCAGGGTCTCAGGTGAACCAAACTGGTATTCACCATAAAGCACATTGTTAGCATAAACCAAGGTTGCAGAGGTACACAGGTGCTCTGATCAGGCAGGATATTCCAGAGGTTTAGAGGTTATCTCTCAGAAGCTGGTCAAGGCCAGTCTTGTCTTTAGGATGTTCGAGTTTGAACATTTCAGTCCTGCTAAGTTAACCCTTTCCTGCCCAGTGAGCTTCCTAAGAGTAGCTTCAGGGGGTAGTGGGATGAAGTCAGCTTGGAAAGGACTGAATAGTGAAAGAGAGGTGAAGAGTGAGCACAACCAGCTCTGGATGAGTGTTGCTGTGAGGAGGAGAAGGGAGCAGGTGGTTGCCAGAGGATAATCTGGAATTAAGAAGCTTCTTTTTTAAAGATGGGAGATACAGAGGAGGTTTATGTATTGGTGGAAATGATTCAATAAGGAAGGAAAAACTGATGGTGCAGAGCAATGAAAGAAGTGAGGGCGGAAGTTCTTGAGAAGGTGAGAGAAGAGGTTTGGTGCACAAGCGGAGGGAGTGAGGTAGGAGCAGGGGCGGGTAAGGTGGTAGGTATGGATGGTGGGGGATGCAGAAGTCCTGTCTGATGGGTGCTTCTCTTTTTTCAGTAATATACAAGATATGGTCAGCACTTGGAAATGAGGGGGTGAGGAGGTGAGATGAGAGGCTGAAGGAGAGAGGTGTGAAGTATGGAGTATTTATCTTAAAAGTGAACTTACAAAGGGAATGGAGAATTGCTGGATAGTATGAGTAAGAACTTAAAAGTGTGAAACAGTAAGCGAAACTGTGATTTTTATCAGCAACTCTCAGCTGTTCTATTCTGATTTTGGACCCTGTTCAGCCAGGAGTGGGCTTTTTTCCCAGGTGAATATGGTAGGGAAGAGAGGGAAGATCAAGGGAACTGAAGACTTTTTGAAGGGAGATGATTATAGTGATAGATCTTGGAATTTAAATGAGGTAAAAGGAAAGACAGGAGAAAGACCTCAATTGTATGGTGGTCATAGATGAGGATTGGCTATCCAGGTTGTTGCAGATTGTGGCAAGAACAAGTGAACTGAGGGGTTTGTGTTGGTGCTTGAAATCGTTTTTTTAAATGGTGTAGTCAAAATACTAGAGTCTAGAGTGGGACTGACATGACTTAGCAACTACACCACCACCACTACCAGAGTGGGACTGAAGATGATTGTTAGATAGAGCATCCATGTGAATGTCAAGGGCTCCAGAAATGACCAGGGGGTCGGGGCAGAGAGAAATACTAGTGCTGAGGCTTCAGTGAATGGGGGCCGATAGTGGGAGCTCAGTACTTGAAAAAGAGTTTGGGGAAATTTAGCAGAATGGCTGGAGTTCTTGCAGGAGGAAGGTTAAACATCATTTGTAAACAGCAGTGGAAAGCAGTGTTCTGACCCTGGTGTATAAGTGAAAAAAATAGCTGTTACTTGAGAGGGCTACAGTGCCCTTGGAAATGTGTCTGATTTGGTCAAGGAAAAGTTCAGAGAAGAAGCTGAGTGTATATATGGGGGTTTGCTGATTATAATTCAGGAGTCCTACGTGGTGCAGTAAGAAGGCTTGAGGGGCTGGAGAAAGTAGGTCAGAGTTCCAGAACGAAATGGGGCGACAGTTTAAGAGATACTGGACAGCTAAGGGAACCGCAGGTCTATGATGAGTTTTAAGTATGGAAGGGGGACAGTGAGCCCACAGTGAAGCTTTAATGAGTGAGGGGAAGTTATGCACAGGGAAGTCTGTTGATGATAGCAAGGCGTATGTCAGGACCTGGAGCAAACAGGGATGTGCAATTTGATGGGATTAATCCTACTGGTCTCTTCAAAGAGGAGACCAGTTCTCTTCTCTTTGAAGCTGTGATCCTCATCCTTTTTGCTTCTCTTGCTCCTTCTGTGTGTTTGGCTGCAAAATTGAGGCCAGATTAAAAAAAGAGCCATTTAATATTTTATTTTTCAGTACTAGCAATACTTTGTAGAATCAGTATAATCTGAATTTCAGTCACATCTAATTTGGCTTCTATATTGAGTCATAGTTTAAAACTAAAGTTTCACTTAGATATTCTAAAAGTGGAAAGCACTTATATTATTAATCTCTTTACATTGTATATGTTTATTTGTCATAATAAGAAGTACAATTCAAAGCACCCTTTCTTGTGTCAGTAATGGACTTTGAACTATTGTAGATTAAGAAAAGAAAGAGATAAAGAACGGATTCAAAAATTTGTTCAAGAAGAGGCTGTCAGATTCCTCTGGAACCAGGTAAGCCCCTTCCTGCTGACTTACCTACTGTGTAAATGAAGAAGAATTCTAGATTTACTGAGATAATCATAGAATAGTTACAGGTGAGGTAGCACCCTTTTTCAAGGTTAAGGATGTGGTTTGTGTTCACTGCCACTAACTCTGAACTAGGACAGTGCATTTTGTTACATTTTATTTAATCTGAACAAAAATAGTTTCATAATTTTGACCAGAAAGATAAAGAACTATAACACTGACAGAAAGTGCTAAATTGAAGGATATTGGACAACTGTCCAATAGATATAAAAGGCCCAAAGTAAGTTTCAGGTAGCTGTCTTGTTTTGTCTTTTAAGACTGTTTGAATGAAAGATGATTGAAATAGTGTGTGATGGCTACAATATGCATGTCTTAAAAAGTCCACATGACTTCCAGGTAGAGAGTTTGAATCCTGAAATAGCACACTATGGGGACAGTTCAGACATCGGTTTTACTACTATTGTATCACTACAAATAGTTCTCAGTGATTATTCCTTGGAAGTATTTTTAGAAAAGAATTTGTTATAATAGGATTTTATCTATACTGTTATTTTTGAAAATACATAGTAAAAGGTCTGGAACGATACATATCAAACTACTATCAAGGATTACCTTGAAGGATGGTCTAAGGGAAACTAAAAAAATCTCTCTATTGCTTTCTGGTTGCATATGTTACAGTAAAATTCTGAGGTTCTAAGGATACTTTAAAAATGTAAAGGTCCAGGAATCCCCTGGCAGTCCAGTGGTTAGCACTGCAAGCTTCCACTGCAGGGCGCGTGTGTTTGATCCCTAGTCAGGGAACTAAGATGCCACAGCTGTGTAGCGCGGCCAAAAGAGAGAAAAAGAAGTAAAGATCGTATTATGAAGAACTCCAGGAATTTTTAGGTATTTTAGAGTTGTATATACTTCATTGTTAGGCTTTTTCCCTCTCTTTTTAAAATAATTAGTTTCTGGCTGTGCCGGGTCTTCATTGCTGCAGGAGGGCTTTCTGTGGTTACAGGAATCGGGGGCTGCTCTTCATTGTGGTGCTCAGGCTTCTCATTGAGGTGGCCTCCCTTGTTGCAGAGCACAGGCTCTAGGCACACCAGTTTCAGTAGCTGGGGCACATGACCTCTGCGGTGTGTAGAGTCTTCCCAGACCCAGGATTGAACCGGTGTTGCCTGCATGGGCTGGGGGATTCTTATCTACTGTACCACCAGGGGAAATCCTACATTGTTAGTTTTTAAAAACTCTTATCTGAAATGGATATCTAGCATGAGACTTCCATTTTAGAGAATCTACTCATATTAATAGGTTCTGTTGTGTCTTGTTAAATAGACTTCAGTGTATTGAGAACCTTATTGACCCCTTAGTGAGCTGTATGTGCGTTATTGTGCTTCTGATTATCTTTCTAGTAGGAGCAAATGAATTGCTTTGGCCCATCCCTGCTTTCCTGCTTTCCAACAAGGTGAACCACTTTTGCCAACCAGGTCTAAGCTGGGGTTGCTGTGGAAAGGATCAGGGGAGTCAGGACATTTCTAACTCCAGTTTTGCCATCTGCCGTTTACCAGCTTCCTGAGTGTGGGGAGGAGGGGGAACCTCAAAGGACAGTTGTAAAATAGGCATGATTTATATTTTGTAGTGAAACTGTATCCTTTGGTTTGCAGGTAAGGTCTCTACAAGCTTGGCAACAGACTGTGGACCAGCATCTAAGTTCCTGCCATATTGATGTTCCCCCTATATCAAGTACTCTGGTGCCATCTAAACCTCCTTTAGTCACCCAAAGTCAGGAGCCATCTTCTGATCAAAATTCTGATTGGTTCATTGCTCCTGACGAAGCTCCTCAAGAGAAATCCTTACCAGAATTTCCAGACTCTGGTTTTCATTCCTCTTTAACCGAACAAGTTCACTGTTTACAGGATTCTTTGGATTTTGAAAAAAGTTCCACAGAAGGTAGTGAAAGTTCCATAATGGGGAATTCCATTGACACTGTCAAATATGGCAAAGAGTCAGACGTAGGGGATGTTAGTGAAGAACATGGTGAATGGAGTAAGGAAGGCTCAAACAATGAGCAGGATAATAGTCTGCTTGAACAGTATCTAACTTCCGTTCAGCAGCTAGATGATGCTGATGAGAGGAGACACTTTGATGAAGGGACGGGAGATAGTAAGCTTCACCTACCTCGCTCCCTTGAAAGGTTAGATGTCTTATCTGATAGTGCTTCTGTAGATGTCACTCAAGGCGTATCTCCTGCTTTGCCATATGAAGTCAGCCAGACACCAGAGAATTGTGAATTAAATGTAGAAGTACAAGGGCAGCAGTCAGAATGTGATTCTACATTTCAGGTATTGCATGTTGGTATTATTGTGTAGCATGTCTGGTTGCTTGAAAAGCAGAAGTCTATTTAATTGAAGAATATTTTCATGGCTTTTTTTGGGGGGAAGAATATTTCTCCCAATTTTGTTACTATTTTTTTTCCCCCTGTAACCTAGGTACTGAGCTAAATCTTCCTTTTTTGTTTTGTTAGCTTTTTATTTAGCTATAATGTATCAAACAATATTTATATTGAAAGCCACATGCACTTTATTAACAACTAAATTGCATCAACAGTGTTCCTATGTTTTGATGTATTCATTTCCTTTCAGAAATAAACTAGAATACTTTAAAGGAGATAGAAATTTTACCTTAAAGATACAAATAAGAGAATTTTTAATTCTTCTGTATGTGAGAAAGTTAATTATGTAGTGAGGAATGCAATTTGCTACAGTAAATATAAATGACATATAGAATTGTGAACTATTAAAATTTGCCAGCCTCTTTGGAGTAAGAACATGTATTTTTAAGCCTTTTTCCTCCGTATGAATCTACGAAAGACTTCTTGTAAGCAAACAGGAAAAAAGGTAAGCTGATAGGATTTTTTAGTGGGGATAATTGTTTCATGGAAAACTTGAACGTTATGTATCAATTTTAACATATGAAGCAAAGTTGTCTGTCCAGAATTAAAGTGAAGCTTGTTTAAAGGGCAACACAAGAATATTTCTGTTAGGTATAGGCTCCATTCACTTGGGATAATATCCCAGCAAACATTTATTATCTTTTCGTTTAGTGATTTTTCACCCCACAGATAAGCATTCCTGGTGGCTCAGTTGGTAAAGAGTCCACCTGCAATGTGGGAGACCTGGGTTCGATCTCTGGGTTGGGATGATCCCCTGGAGGAGGGCATGGCAACCCACTCCAGTATTCTTGCCTGGNTTATTATCTTTTCGTTTAGTGATTTTTCACCCCACAGATAAGCATTCCTGGTGGCTCAGTTGGTAAAGAGTCCACCTGCAATGTGGGAGACCTGGGTTCGATCTCTGGGTTGGGATGATCCCCTGGAGGAGGGCATGGCAACCCACTCCAGTATTCTTGCCTGGAGAATCCCCATGGACAGAGGAACCTGGCAGGCCACAGTCCATGGGGTCACAGAGTCAGACACGAGTGAGTGACTAAGCACATGCACAGATAAGCATTTATGTGCCAATATATTGCCAGAAATCAATGTACGGTTTCTTTGTTCCTGCTTTATATTTGCTTATATATTTCAGCAGAGGCCCATGGTCATTTACTTCACTCTTGACCTCATAGAAAAGAACATTTAAAATAATACCAGTGGTAGAATAGGAATGACATTTTTAATAAGGACTATTTTCCATCTAAATCTGAAAAAGTGCCACATTTGGAAGACAACTTAATGGTGGTAAAGAAAAAATAAACCTCATTTATTTCTTTATTCATTAAAAAGAGTATATATCTGTAACTCCGGGAAGAAATGATAATATTGTGTTTGAATGTTAATAAATGCATTCGCAAATCAAGGATAATTTTTGGAAGCTTGAGATTCTAATCTTTGGGAATGTTCTAATATCATTGAACACACATATCTGACTTCCCCCCAGTCTGTGTGTACAGTGATTTAAAACTATGGCAATAATTAAGTGTTCTTTAAGTTTAGGTGCTAAATATGTATTCATTATTCAGTTACAGTCATTAGGTCCCCTTCTTTGAAGTTACATAAAATAAAAGCTGATCCTTCCAAGAATAAAGTCAGGGATCACATTTTATACTATGTTGAGAGTTAGAAATATTTCCTCACTGTGGGTAAGATGTTCTTTTCTCAGTTTTTAAATATGTAGCACTCAGGTTGAGAAGAAATCCTGAGGTTGAGAAGAAATCCAGAATCTCTTGCAAAGGAAAGATTTTCTGTCTCTTATAAACAAACAGCAGTCTTACATTCAAAAGATTTTCCCTAGTGAAGCATGTGAAACATTGATGTGTGTTAAATAAAAATAGAATTTTTAACTTTTTCAGTAATGCTGATTATCTTTCTTGAATGATTTTGAATTTCTTCTTAAATCTACCCTATTTTTCTATTTTATAGTTAAGTGCCTCACTTGCTACCGGTACTTAGACAAAGGAAAACCAACTTGCACTGCACTAGTACCAAAGTGCTGCTTCATGGTGCATTCATTACTTGTTAATTTCTCATAAAAGCTCCTGAAATGTTGGGTTCAATATTACCTAGTAGGTTTCTGCTGAGGTCTCCTCCCTCTTCTTCTTCTTCTTTTTTTTTTTTTTTTGAGAAATGGCAAAACACAACTGAATTCATTTGAGTATTAGCATTTACAAGCAACATTTCCTTTTTTTACCTTTGCCTTGCTTTTCTAGCCCATAAATGGTATTCAGCATACTTTTAATTTGAAATCGGCAGAATATGATAATGACTAATATCCTACTCTTCATTCTATTTAACTTTACTAGTGTTTTGAAGTGCAAGAATATTAAGTAGCCCCCAACCTTGACTGTACAGATTATCTTGAATGTAAATAGGATGAAAATAATGTATATTAGAATGCAGGAAAACTGTGGCATAGATAATATATTTTAATAGGTTTACAGTGTAATTTAAAATTATTTAACCAAGATATTTGGTTTTAACTCTGGGCTCTTCATTGGTCTGGCTGAAGAGGGAATGGACCTCGTATGGTTTGGGAAGTTGAGCTTTACCACAGTATTCATGTTTTTCTAATAGATGTTTAGTTCGGCTGTGCTATTTTAATTCAGCTCTCTTGATTTATGGCCAATTGAGTATATCAATTAAATATTTCTTCAGAAGCACAGAATTATACCATGTGAGAATTTTAAGGACCTTAGAGATTGTCTATTCTAATCTCTTTGTTTTAAAGATAAAAGTAAAGCACAGAGAACTTAGATGACTTTTCTGAGGTTACAGCTAGTTAATAGGAAAAGAAACTGTAGAAACTTAAAAGTTACTGTATTCCAGAATTTTATTTTACACATTCTATTATTTTTTATTTTTAGTAAGTCCGTAGAAAGTCTGTACATATTTTTCATTTTCTTTGAAAGCAAAAAACTACTTCTAAGAGAGCTAGAGCTCTGCCACTCAAGGCAGAGTTGCTTGTAGAAAACAACTGATTTTTTTCACTCAGAACCTGAGTGAATTTTCTCCAAGAAATGTGATTTGATTAAAATCGTTTTTAAAGAGTAATGCAGTAGAAACTAACATTTGGAAAGAATAATTACATCTTGGAGTCTATTTCATTAATGACAAGAAGTATAACAGATTGCTAAGATATATAAAATTTTCTAGTGAAAAGCTAGTTTGATTATATTTCATCTTCAGTTTCTCAGAACAACAGATGTTAAAGTTTAACTCTCCTGATATGCAGAAAGCTTCAATCATGACAGTTGATACATAAATAATATAGTTTGGTTTTGTAAATTCAATTATAAAAGGCCTTATAATATGCATGTTTTTAGGAAAATATTTAGCCACACAGTTGTTAGTATATATGGGGAATATTTTATTCTTGAATATGTGGGTACCATTCTTGAGAGTGGATTTGTCCTTTGTTTGGGATTATTTTAAATATATAAACACCATAATAGTGTATTTTCCTGTTAATCTACTTAAGATAGGTCTAACTCCACTTTCAATAAGTATTTTCAGAAACAACATGGACTTAAGATATACTGTCTCCCTTTTGTTAGTTAGTTTCTTTGACACCAATTCTTATACTTGGATTTATAACAATAATATAAACTATAAATTTTTTTTTTCTGGAAAATTAAGACATAATAAAAAAGGAAAATATAAAATGAGTCTGGTCAGTTTCCCACTTGCGAGTGAAAAGTGAAAGACTTGATTATTTATTTTGCCACATATTNACAATAATATAAACTATAAATTTTTTTTTTCTGGAAAATTAAGACATAATAAAAAAGGAAAATATAAAATGAGTCTGGTCAGTTTCCCACTTGCGAGTGAAAAGTGAAAGACTTGATTATTTATTTTGCCACATATTTATTGTAATATTTTAACTTTTAAATATATGACTTCCTTATTTATGAAATAAAACAAAAATGGTCTGTAAGGGACATTCTAAGCATTTTTAGTGATATTGTTTTCATTGATCAAACCTATTGTGCCATATTAAATTTAAAAGTCAAGTAAACAGAGTAGTCCTTATTGTCCTGAGAGAAACAGATACTTAGTTGTCTTTTAAAAATGAGGTGCTTTTTATTTGTGAATGAGTAGAAATCATACTATAGTTTAATTTCTTAATTGATTTTAGTAGATCACAGGTATCACTCTGTAGAGGCTTTGTTCATTTTCTGATTAAGTTTCTTTGAGTGTTTTGTAATCATTTTACTGCTAACAATACAAGTTTAAAAATAATTTGACTTTTCACTATTTTTAGGTTTCTCTTTTATTGTAGAAATAGTAAATGATTTAAAATAGTTGTGGATTAATGAAGGTTTAATTTATATTGTATTTAATTTGTATTTGAGTCTCTAACTCTAAATAAAAATTTGTATATGTGTTTGAGTGGTTTGTTTGTTACAATGATTAGTTGTGTGGTTGTAAGAAGAGGAAGACTCAAGATTTTTTTCTTTTGGGCATGTCCAGAAGAAAGGCCATTTGAAGTCACAGCAAAAAGGCAGCCATCTGCAAGCCAGAAAGAGGTCTCATCAAACACCAAACCTGCTGGCATCCTGATCTTGGACTTCTAGCCTCCAGAAATATGAGAAAACAAATTTAAGTCACTCAACCAATGGAATTTTGTTTAAGTCACTCAATCAGTGGAATTTTCTTATGGCATCTTAAGCACAATATATATTCCTTAACATTAAAAAGTTCTTTATTGAAATATAATTGATATAAAATGAACTGCATATAAAGAAACAATTTGATGCATTTTGACACATGCCCATAAAACCATCACAACAGTCAAGAAAATGAACATACTCATCACCCCTGAAAAATTCCTCATATCCTTCATAACTCATCCTTCTGCTTTGGTTTCTTTTACTCAGCATAATTATTTCGAGATTCACCTGATAGTTCATTCCTTTTTATTGCTGAGTTGTATTCTATTGTATGTATTTGCTATGATTTGTTTTTGAGTTCTTCCAACCTTAAAAGTTTTCCTCCAGCTTTATTGAGAAATAGTTGACAGAACATTGTGTGAGTTTAAGGTGTACAACATTTTCACAATAAGGTTAGTTAACATATCCATACCTTCACAGTTATAATTGTATGTGTGTGTATCTGTGTTGAGAACTTTAGAGATCTATTTTCTTGGACTTTCCTGGTGGTGCATTGGTTAAGAATCTGCCTGCCAATGCAGGGGACATGGGTGTGATCCTTGGTCCAGGAAGACTGCACATGCTGCAGGGCAACTAAACCGGTGTGCCACAACTACTGAGGCCATGCACCCTGGAGCCTATACTCTGCACAAAATAAGCCACCACAATGAGAAGCCCAAACACTGCAATTGGAGGGTAGCCCCTGCTTGCTGAAACTAGAGAAAGCCCGCACGCAGCAATGAATAGCCATGAAAGTGAAAGTCGCTCAGTCGTGTCCGACTCTTTGCAGCCCCATGGACTACACAATCCATGGAATTCTCCAGGCCAGAATTCTAGAGTACGTAGCCTTTCCCTTCTCCAGGGGATCTTCCCAACCCAGGGATTGAACCCAGGTCTCCCACATAGCAGGTGGTTTTGTTTTTTTTTTTTTAAACCAGGTGAGCCACATGGAAAGCCCAGCATAGCCATAAATAAGTAAAATCTGTTAGCAAGTTTCAAAGTGTTTTATGGTATCATGTTTTAATGTTTGAGTCTCATTTCGAGTTAATTTTTGTGAGTGGTGTAAGATAGGGCTTTGATTTTATTCTTTGGCATGTGGATACCCAGTTTCCCAACATCATTTATAGAAGAGACTGACATTTCCCTATTGAGCATTCTTGGTTCTCATCAAATAGTTGACTGTATATGCATAGGTTGATTTCTGGCCTCTCAATTCTGTTCCATTGTTCTATATGTCTTCTGATGCCAGTGACATGCTGTTGTGACTACTATTGCTTTGTAATCAGGAAGTATGATGCCTCCTACTTTGGTCTTTTTTCTCAGTTTTGGCTTTTGGGATTCTTTTGTCAGTCCATGTGACTTTTGGATTTTTTTCCCCTATTTTTGTAAAATAACACCATTGGAATCTCATTAGGGATTGCAATCTAGATGGTGTTGGGTAATTTATTATTTTTAATATTTATTTGTTCGGCTCTGCCAGGTCTTAGTAGCAGCACGCAGCATTTTCGATCTTTGTTATGGCATTCGGCATCTTTAGTTGTGGCATGTGAACTCTTAGTTGTAGCATGTGAAATCCAGTTCCCCAACCAGAGGTCAAACCCAGGTCCCCAGCATTGACAGCGTGGAGTCTTAACCACTGGACCACCAGGAAAATCCTAGGAATACATTTTTAATATTGTATATCCAATGAGAAATTTTTGTAGTTATGGTCTTTATTTTTTTTGTTAGTTTAGGCATTTAGTTAGGCATTTAGTTTCTGGCATTTTGTAAGAACTGACATTTCAAAGTCAAATTATTCCATGGAACTTTTCTGGTGGTTCACTGGTTAAGAATCTGCCTGCCAATGCAGGGGAAAAGGGTTCAGGGCAACTAGGCCTATGTGCCTCAACTACTGAACCTGAGCTGTAGGGCCCCAGAACCACACCTACTGATGCCCGCATGCCCTGGAGCTCATGCTCCACAACAAGAGAAGCCACCAAAATGAGAAGCCTGCCCATAGGAACTAGAGAGCAGCCCCCACTCACCACAAGTAGAGAAAGTCTTCACACAGCAGTGAAAACCCAGAGCAGCTATAACTAAACCCAAACCTATAAAGCACCGTTGCAATTTTTATTTCTCTAAAATGGAGACCCTAAGTAGCTCTTATAAAACCATTCAAATACAGAATACCTCTGAATAATTTCTCTCTCTAATCTTTGATAATTTTCTTATCCATACCTAATTCAATAGGAGTTTTTTGTTTTACTCTTTTAAGTAATTCAATTTTGTGTCTTTCTAAAGCACTCAACTATTTGTTTTCCAAAGATATTTTCTTTTTACACTTGATTTCAAAGGTTCATATAACAGACAACTATATCATATCATTACAACAATATTTTAAGCGTCATAAACTGGTTGAGAAACCGAACTGAAGTTGGTGAGAATGGAAGCAAACCAGCAGAATAAGATTCTTCCAAATTTCGATTAACTAACATAGGGCTGAGAGGATATCCTTTCAAAATGTAGTAAACTGAAACTGATTCTCAATTTGGTGATTAAGTGGATATCAGTAATTGTTTTAGACATATCTGAATCAATAAGAGTGTTGTTGTTCAGTTGCTAAGTCATATATGACTGTGATCCTGTGGACTGCAGCGGTTTCCAAACTTTCTGATAATCAAAATATTGTGGGGGGCCTCATATTGCATGATCCTACATATATGACATTCTGGAAGAGGCAGCATTATAGGGAAATGCCGGGGTCCTGCCTGGTGGATCCAGGGTAATTCGAAGGGGAGATGGAGTAGGCAAGGAAAAACTTACTTATTTAGAAATATAAAAAGAGATTGGGAAGAAATAGTATAGTAGGAAAATTAGTGGAGAAAGAGGCTGAATAACTTGGTTTCCATGGAAAACCAATAAAGTTCCAGACAAGGAACTTGCACCATCTACATTAAGCCACCGGTGCCCACTTGAATAGTGGAGGGTGCCCTGCCTTGGTCTCCCTCTCACGTGGGTCTTAGAAGCCAGGGAAAGTAAGTAGACTCGAAGAGCCTCCATGCCCCAGATGGGAATTCAGCCTGAAAAGGAGAGGGAGAAAGAGAGAGAGAGAGAGATTTGACACGGGAGAAACCAGTCTTTCCAGTGACTGGCCCATCCTCTATTGTCCGGAAAGGCCTTTTATACTTTTGATTGTACATAGAGATCAATGGATAATACAAAATTATGCAGCGTCAACAGCCCTGACTCTTATCGAGACCAGGCTTTCTCTCTGCATACCTAGTTGTATACACAAGTCTTAGGTGATTTACATCATCTTCTGGCCAGAAGGCCAATTAGCATTTTACAGCCCTTTTCTGATAAGGGTAATAGTGTTGTTCTGCCCAAAGTCTGGTGCCACTCTCAGAAAGCACTAAATAAATTTACATTCTTACATAGCAAGGACACAACAATTTATAACAAAGAGAAGTACAGTGATTTATAACAAAGAGAATTCATTAACTCAAAAGTCTAGTGTTGCTAACATCAAAACTACTATATTCCTATTTCTGCATCCCGATTACGTTGATTAATATCCTCCCAGGTGCCTCAAAGATAAAGGATATGGAGGCCTGGCGGCAAACATTAACTCAACCAATGAATCCCTTCACCAAACTAATTCTTAGCTCTAAAAAGGCTTTATATCTTTAAGATGTTTTAAGCTTCGTGTCTCTCCTGGTTGTGGGGTTGTAAACAATTACAAGTTGTAACAGTCTCCAGCTGTCAGGGAAGTTAGAGAGCCATCAGAGGGATTTAAGCCAAGACATTCCTTTCATATGCAGATCAGTTGGAGCTCTAAGTTAACTTTTTCCAGAGAAATGTGGTGGTGTGTGGAAAGCACAGTACAATAAGGCAGGCAGACTGGTTTTTTGAGGTAGATGCTCAGGCAGAGGACCCCTTGAGACCTGACTCGCCTTGCCCATCAGGTCTCTCTGCATGACCTTGTCATGGGTGGGATCTCCTGTGCTGGCTCCCGGCAGGGAAAGAAAAAAGGATTTGTGATAGCCAAAAGTTGCGGGAGGGTGAGGCTGCACGTGGGAATTTTTAGATGATGAAAGTATTCTGTACAGTACTGTGGATGTGGATATATGATTCTAGATATTTGTCAAGACTTCTACGGTACTACACAAAAACTGGAGTTTCACTACATGCATATTTTACTCCCCAAATCTCAACTAGGATATCGGGGAGGGGGGTGTCTCAGGATGGAATGAGGACTAGGATGTATAAATCTAACTGTATTATAGACAAATGACATAAACTCCCTGAGAGAGAGAGGAAAAAGGGAAATGATGTAAGTAACTTCGGAAAATTGTTTTGTGTAGTGTAAATATCTTAGTCTGTTTGGGCTGCTATTAACAGAATACCATAGACTGCGGGGCTTATAAACAATGGAAATTTATTTTTCACAGTTCTGCAGGCTGAAAATCCAAAGGCATTCAGTGTCTGTTGGGGGCTAGCTTCCTGTTTCACAGATGGCTATTTTCTCACTGTATCATCACATGGTGGAAGGGGTAAAGGAACTCTTTTGAAAGAGTGGAATAAAGGAATAGATGTGGAGTCTGAAAAAGGGAAAAAATATTCCCAAACAAGGCAACAAATTCAGCTGAAGCTGTGAGCTTTTATTTCTTGGAAAGGAAGTGTTCCAAGCCAAAGCTTCATGTATGAAAGACTGCCCTTCCCAACAAGAAGTAATTAAGGTTAAATGAAGTCATAAGGGTGGGGCCCTAACCTGAAGAGAATGGTGTCTTTATAAGAGGAGGAGACACCAAAGAGTTCTCATTGTAAGGACACAGAAGGTGTTTATCGTGTTTATCTACAAGCCAGGAAGGGAACTCTCACCAGGAACTTAATCAGCTGCATCTTGAACTGGGGCTTCTAGCTTCCAGAACTGTGAGAAAATACATTTCTGTTTTTTAGGCCACTCAGCCCATGGTATTTTACTATGGCAGCCTTAGCAGATTAATACAGGTACCAAATACCTCTTCTAGTCTCCTACCCTTGGCAGCATCCTCTCGTTGCCCATGGTGTTTTGGAATAGGGTGGATGGTATCCAATGTGACAGCAGTCACTTATTTTGAACAATGGCTTGGTGGCTCTTGATGCCCAAATTTCACGCACTTGCTCAAAAGGAGGAAGCACAGGAATTGAATCAGGAGCTGACATGGGCTCAGGAGGGCTTATGCGGCAAGTTTGTGACACTGCGTTTCTGCCTCTTTGTGACCCTATGGGCTGTAGCCCACCAGGATCCTCTTTCCATGGGATTTTCCAGGCAGGAACACTGGAGTGGGTTGGCATGCCCTCCTCCAGGGGTTCTCCCCTACCCAGGGATCGAACCTGCATCTCTTACATCTACCTGCACTGGCAGGCGAGTTCTTTAACACTATCTGGGAAGCCCCAGATTTGCTAGTGAATATCCCTCAAGTTAGCTGCATCAGAGACAGGCTTAATTTGCTTTTGTTTACCTAAATTTAGGCTCCACTCTTTGTTTTACTTAGAGAAATAAAGTTTAGTAACTTTAGCATCTAAACTATCTGCAGGTCGGTCAGAAATGACTAGGTCCTTTGGTTTTGTATCAAAAACACAAACCTATATTCTCTTTTTTTTTTTTCACAGCTCAAAGTTTGATTATCATAAATTCAACATTTTGAAATTCCTTATGCTAGGTCATAACCTGAGATTAGGGAATTCAAGAGGAAGAGATTTGGGATATTCTTCTAGGTACTTTTCATTTGTTTTCTCACTTATTTCTAAGAGCAGATACTGTTGCACCTAATTTACAGTTGAGGAAACAAACTCAGAGAAGTTAAGTAATTTGTCTGGCATGGCAATGCTAGTAAGAGACAAAGCTGTGAATTAGACTCATTCAGGCTAGGATCCAAAGTGCGTGTTTTTTTATACAGTGGGATTCTGCCTTTCAGTTCAGTTCAGTTCAGTCGCTCAGTCGTGTCCTACTCTTTGCGACCCCATAAATCGCAGCACGCCAGGCCTCCCTATCCATCACCATCTCCCGGAGTTCACTCAGACTCACGTCCATCGAGTCAGTGATGCCATCCAGCCATCTCATCCTCGATCATCCCCTTCTCCTGCCCCCAATCCCTCCCAGCATCACAGTCTTTTCCAATGAGTCAACTCTTCGCATGAGGTGGCCAAAGTACTGGAGTTTCAGCTTTAGCATCATTCCTTCCAAAGAAATCCCAGGGTTGATCTCCTTCAGAATGGACTGGTTGGATCTCCTTGCAGTCCAAGGGACTCTCAAGAGTCTTCTCCAACACCATAGTTCAAAAGCATCAATTCTTCGGCGCTCAGCCTTATTCACAGTCCAACTCTCACATCCATACATGACCACAGGAAAAACCATAGCCTTGACTAGACGGACCTTAGTCGGCAAAGTAGTGTCTCTGCTTTTGAATATACTATCTAGGTTGGTCATAACTTTTCTTTCAAGGAGTGAGCGTCTTTTAATTTCATGGCTGCAGTCACCATCTGCAGTGATTTTGGAGCCCAGAAAAATCAAGTCTGACACTGTTTCCACTGTTTCCCCATCTATTTCCCATGAAGTGATGGGATTCTGCCTTATACCCAACTAAATGCAGAGTTTCAAAGAAGAGCAAAGAGAGACAAGAAGGCCTTCTTCAATGAACAATGTATAAAAATAGAGGAAAACAACAGAAGGGGAACGACTAGGGATCTCTTCAGGAAAATTGGAAATATCAAGGGAAACTTTTGCCCAAAGCTGGGCATAATGAAAGACACAAATGGTAGAGAACTTGTAGAAGCAGAAGAGATCACAAAGAGCTGGAAAGAAAACATGGAAGGACTGTACCGAAAAGATCTTAATGAACTGGACAACCACGGTGATATAGTCAGTCACCCAGAGCCAGGCATTCTGGAGTGTGAAGTCAAGTGGACCCTGGGAAGCATTGCTGTCAATAAAGCTAGTGGATGTGATGGAATTCCAGTAGAGCTAATCAAAACCCTAAAAGATGATGCTATCAGAGTGCTGCATTCAATATGTCAGAAATTCTGGAAGACCCAGCAGTAGCCATAAGACTGGAAAACATCAATCTTCATCCCAATTCCCAAGAAGGGAAGCACTAAAGAATGTGCAAGCCATCAGACAATTGCACTCATCTCCCATGCTAGTAAGGTCATGCTTAAAATCGTGCATGCTAGGCTTCAGCATTATGCGAACTAAGAACTTCCAGATATCCAAGCTGGGTTTAGAAAAGGCAGAGGAACCACAGATCAAATTGCCAACATTTGCTGGATCATAGAGAGAGCAAGGGAATTCCATAAAAACATCTACCTGTGTTTCATCAACTATGCTAAAGCCTTTGATTGTGCGGATCATAACAAATTGTGGAAAGCTCTTAAAAGAGATGGGAACACCAGACCATCTTACCTGTCTCCTGAAAAACCTGTGTGCTGGCCAAGAAGCAACAGTTAGAACCCTGTATGGAACAATTGATTGATTCGGGATTGAGAAAGGAGTACAACAGGGCAACTGAACAATAGTTCAACACTTCTGCATTGGGAGCATGGTGACTTTGCCATCAGAGATCTTTTAAGAATCTAGTAGTGATGGACAGGCATCTCTGGTCCTTCCCACTCCTTTTTGTGTCTGTAATAACTGTAAAATACTGTTGTTTTTAGTTGCTCAGTCATGTCTCTTTGTGACCTCATAGACAGCAGCACTCCAGGCTTCTCTGTCCTTCATTATCTCCTGGAATTGCTCACACTCATGTCCATTGAGTTGGTGATGCCATCCAACCATCTTATCCTTTCTCTTCCTGCCCTCAATCGTTCCCAGCATCAGGGTCTTCTTTTCCCACGAGCTGGCTCTTTGTGTCAGGTGGCCAAAGTATTGGAGCTTCAGTTTCAGCACCAGTCCTTCCAATGAATATTCAGGATTGATTTCCTTTAGGATTTACTGGTTTTATCTCCTTGCTGTCCAAGAGTGTTCTCCAGCATCACAGTTCGAAAGCATCAGTTCTGTGGTGCTCAGCCTTCTTTATGATTCAACTCTCACATCAGTACATGATGAGTGGAAAAACCAGAACTTTGACTATACAGATCTTTGTTGCCAAAGTGATGTTTCTGCTTTTTAATATGCTGTCTAGGTTTGTCATAGCTTTTCTTCCAAGGAGCAAGTGTCTTTTAATTCAGTGGCTGCAGTCACCATTTTCAGTGATTTTGGAGCCCAAGAAAATAAAGTCTGTCACTGTTTCCATTGTTTCCACATCTGTTTGCCGTGAAGTGATGGGAATGGATGTCATAATCTTAATTTTTTGAATGCTGAATTTTAAGCCAGTTTTTTTACTCTCTTCTTTCACTTTCATCAAGAGGCTTTTTAGTTCTTTTTCACTTTCTGCCATAAGGATAGTGTCATCTGCATATCTGAGGTTATTGATAATTCTTTTGGCAATCTTGATTCCAGCTTGTGCTTTATCTGGCCCAGCATTTCTCATGATGTACTCGGTGTATAAATTAAATAAGCAGGGTGACAATATACAGTCTTGATGTACTCCTTTCTCAATTTGGAAAAAGTCCATTTTTCTATTTCTGGTTCTAAATGTTATTTCTNGTGCTTTATCTGGCCCAGCATTTCTCATGATGTACTCTGTGTATAAATTAAATAAGCAGGGTGACAATATACAGTCTTGATGTACTCCTTTCTCAATTTGGAAAAAGTGCATTTTTCTATTTCTGGTTCTAAATGTTATTTCTTGACTTGCATACAGATTTCCCAGGAAGCAGGTAAGGTGGTCTAGTATTCCCATCAGTTTAATAATCTTCCACAGTTTGTGTGGTCTACACAATCAAAGGCTTTGGTATTAGTCAATAAAACAAAAATAGATGTTTTTCTAGAATTTTTTTTTTTCTATGCTGCAACAGATGTTAGCAATTTGATCTCTGGTTCCTCTGACTTTTTAAAATACAGTATTCATACAGCCTGGTATTTTGCATGATATACCCTGCTTTTAAGTTAAATAAGCAGGGTGACAATATATAGCTTTGAGGTACTCCTTTCCTAATTTTGGCTTAGTCCGTCTCTCCATGTCTGGTTCTCAGACTATAAAATATGAGATAACTCAAATGCATTGGGGTTATGAGTGCCTGTGTGACTGGGGGTTAATAAAGATCACTAAGGTGGTCCGAAACCATCTAGAAGTCAGTATGTCCTGTTTAAGTATTAATATTTGCCACTTGCCAGACAGCCAGACTGGGAAACACAGGTGTCAGGGAATCCATGTATGGAACACAGTACTTAATCAGAGCAGAAGTCTAATCACATTGGGCTGCTGATCCTTAGACAGAGAGGAAACAGAAATCACCTTTTCTGAGTAGGAAAGGCTGACCCTCGAGAAAGAAGAATGAAATGGTTACTCCAGGAGAGGTTGCCTCACGTAGAACTTCCTTTTATTTCAGTCATAGGGGTCACTCATGCATACAGGCCTCCCTTGAAAACTTCTGAATGAGCACATAGAGTCCATTGTGGTCAGTAAATGTCAAATATTTTGACCTCGAGACAACAGTCTGGGCAGTCTGCTTTTGGAGCCTGCCTTTTGCTGGGATGAACTTGGTTAACACCACAGCCCTGTGCTTCTAGCCCTGAGGAATACAGCGCAGCCCCGCCACCCCTTCAGGTTTCCTGAGCAATTGCTTCTGTCTTGGAAGTACTCCTTTCAGTTCCTGAATTTCACATAGTCGCTGCGGACGTTTTAAAGCTTAGAAGAAAGTCCAAAATAGGATTAAGTGGTTTTTCGGTGGGGGTGGTGCTGGTGTTTAGTATTCAGGCCTTTTTGCTAGGTCACATACAAGGAGAATAAAAGCAACGGGGTTGTTTTCAGGGATAAGAAAATACGTCGACTAATTTCAAGGAAGCAAAGATTCAAGGGCCAGCCTGTTCTGTGCTCGAGCTTGGCAGACCCGTGAAGGGAACAAAACATTGGGCCACTGAGAGGAAAGACGGCCCAAGTAGGGGCATCTCCAGTTGCTCCCTGGGACACTCTGATGTCCGAAGGCGACAGGAGCCGGGTCCCGATAGTGGGCAGAGCTCAGAGCAAAGGCGACAGCAGCAGGACGCCCTCGCGAGGGAGAAAAGTTGCAAGGAGCTCCGCGGGGGTCAACTCTGCGTCTCGGCTCTGGGCAACGCTCCGCGCTCCAAGGCCGCGGCTGTCAGTCAGCACCCTCGGCCCCGCCCCTCCCAGAGCTGGACCAATCGCAGCCGGGGGTCGGGGGTGAGGCGACGCAGCGGGGCCAGGAAGCCAGGGCCAGGCGGCCTGGTGCTGCGGCTCTTGAGCCGGGTGTCCGGGTCCCCGGCAGCTGGAGAGCGCACGGCGGGAGGCCAGTCCTGGATGGAGGTGAGTGCGGGCCTGCGGCTTGTGCTCCAGCGCCGGGATGGGCCCCTGCCGCCCGAGAGAACACTGCCTGGCTCCTCACGGACGCCTCTCGGCAGCTAAGACCCTTTTCTCCGCGCTTTAGCTCCCAAGCTCCCGATTCGATGCAGACGAGCTGCCGCCCCTGGGGTCATGGTTGGGGTACCTGAGCCTGGAACGCGAGCCTCCGGCCCAAGGCACGGCAGACTTGGAGCTGGTCCAGAGTAGCTCGAGCAGCAGCTGGTCCCGGGGCGGGGCTCGGCGCGAGCATCTCCATCCTCGGCTTTCTAGACTTGCCGCAATACCCGCGGGAGCAGCCGCAGCGCGGCGGAGCCCAGAGTTGGGGGCAGATGAAGACCCTTCCCCCTGACACTTTTTCTGAACGAGTACCGAACGCTTGGAGACGGCTCCCTCCTCAGCCCCTAACTCCAGTCTCATGGCTGCTTTGAGCCCCAGCTGCCTTTTGGCTGGGTGTCCTCTCAGGCGTTGGATTGTTCTGTTTTTACTGTCGTTTTGGGACATCAGATTTAGGTCGCTTGGGTAGAGTGTGACTTTTACAAGGTGTCATGTGGAGACTCAGCCTGGCCTGTCGCTCGTCTCTACTTGATCAAAGACCACCAGGATGGTGGTAAGAGGGATTCTCAGGCAGGATTTATACAAAATTTGTAATTGTAAAATTTCCCTTGTTTTCATTGTTTACCCTAGGGGAGGATTGTTGCCGCATTTTCTAAAAATAAAGGAGCACACCGTTCTGATGGGTGCCGCTCCTTACTGTGGTTAATTATCTGTTGGAACATCAGCCTGTGTTTGAAGCTGGCGGCACTCCCAGACTGTGATCATCGATTGTCTCAATCCACAGAGTTTCTCCATAGCGTTTGGGCTCCGCTTTCCTTTGACTGCGTTTAATACCTTTTTTGTGCCTGTTATCCTCACAGTCTTCTCTGGGCCTGATACAGTGCTATTATTTGTTTCTGAGAAAGGAAACGAAGGGACATATCACTGAAGTAGGTTGGCTCTCCCCATTGCCCCAGAATCGAATTGTCCTGGAGGGACGATGTAAGTTACAATGGAAACATCAATTCAGAAAGGCCATCCCTGACCAGTTTGTACAAATGGCACCCTCTGGCCACTCTGTCCCAGTGGTTCCCCTACCTGGCCGTGTGTTATAATTATCTGCAGACCCTAAATAAAAAGCTGTTTCTCTGGCCCTGCTCCCATGGATTCTGATCCAGTTGATGGAGTGTTGTGCAGGCATTGGTATTTGTATAAGCTTCCAGATGATATTAATGGGCATGTGAGATTAAGGACTACCATGATTTAATAGGGCATTAAAAACATGCCCTGTTTTCTTCTTACAGCATATATAGCTTTGTGACTTATTTGATTTGTGTACCTCTCTGTCCTGTGGTTGCTCCCATCACCACCACCACCGCCCCCCAACCCCGGGGGAGGGGAATTATGAAAGCATTAGTGCTGCTTTAAAAGGAGAAGAGAAGGCCTAGGTGAATCAGCATTTTGGGCATGTGAGGTGGGGGTACATGAAAGAGAAGGGGGTCTGTGGAATGAAATCAGGAAGCAAGTCCTGCAGATGTCTATCCTTGTGCAGACTTCTGTCCCTGCTTCATTTTTGTTCAAGGATGATCTCATTTGGTTGACCCATTATTTTCATGGTCTTGGATGAGTCTCCAGTTTTTTCTTTAGACATTGCCCCGTTAACTTTCAAAGTCTTACTCAGTACCCTATGAAATACAGCTGCTCTTTGGAGAGTTTGAGCTGCTGCTGCTGCTAAGTCACTTCAGTCGTGTCCGACTCTGTGTGACCCCATAGACGGCAGCCCACCAGGCTCCCCCGTCCCTGGGATTCCCCAGGCAAGAATACTGGAGTGGGTTGCCATTTCCTTCTCCAATGCATGAAAGAAAAGTGAAGGTGAAGTCGCTCAGTCTGTCCGACTGTTAGCGACCCCATGGACTGCAGCCCACCAGGCTACTCCGTCCATTGGATTTTCCAGGCAAGAGTACTGGGGTGGGGTGCCATTGCCTTCCCCGGGAGAGTTTGAGCTAGGAGAATTCAAATATAGGTATATTCTGTATAAATTGTCTTTTATATGGGTGTCCTTGTATTCCAAATTCTAATTCCAGATACTTGCTCTGATAAGTACATTTATGTGGCTAGCAGGTCAGAGTATTTAGGATGAGGACTGTCCCAGAAACTAGATGTGTGGTTTTTCAATAATAGACTATTTTTGTGAAATGGTTGTCTAAGAACATTTGCCCTCTAGAGTGTGGAGTTGCTGCCTCATTTTCTTTTTAGTACCAAACTCAAGTTTTTTATTTGTGTGACTGATGATTGTAATTCCAAGTGAGATGGGAGTAGGAAGTCAGATGTCATTGTTGTTCCATTGCCAAGTCACGTCTGACTCTGGGACCCATGGACTGCAGCACGCCAGGCTTCTCTGTCCTTCACCATCTCCTGGAGCTTGCTCAGACTCTTGTCCTTTGTGTCGGTGATGCCATCCAACCATCTCATCCTCTGTCATCCCCTTCTCCTCCTGCCTTCAATCTTTCCCAGCATCAAGGTCTTTTCCAATGAATCAGCTTTTCCTATCAGGTGGCCAGATTACTGGAGCTTCAGCTTCAGCATCAGTCCTTCCAATGACTATTCAGGGTTGATTTCCTTCAAACCTGATCAAAACTGATTTGATCTCCTTGCAGTCCAAGGGACTCTCAAGAATCTTTTCCAGCACCACAGTTTGAAAGCATCCATCAATTCTTTGGTGCTCTGCCTTCTTTATGGTCTAACTCTCACATACATACATGACTACTGGAAAGACCATGCTGCTGCTGCTGCTAAGTCACATCGCATCCGACTCTGTGCGACCCCATAGACAGCAGCCCACCAGGCTCCTCTGTCCACGGGATTCTCTAGGCAAGAATACTGGAGTGGGTTGCCATTTCCTTCTCCCGGAAAGACCATAGCCATGACTGTATGGACCTTTGTTGGTAAAGTAATGTCTCTGATTTTTAATACACGGTCTAGGTTTGTCATGGCTTTCCTTGCAAGAAGCAGTCATCTTCTAAATTCTTGGGTGTAGTCACCATCTGCAGAGATTTTAGAGCCCAAGGAGGGAAGTCTGTTACTGCTTCTGTCTTTTCTCCTGTTTGCCATGAAGTGATAGGGCCAGATACCTTGACCTTGTTTTTTTTAATATTGAGTTTTAAGCTGGCTTTTCATTGGGTTGGGCTTCCCTTGTGGCTCAGCTGGTGAAGAATCTGCCTGCAATGTGGGACACCTGGGTTTGATCTCTGGGTTGGGAAGATCCCCTGGAGAAGGGAAAGGCTACCCACTCCAGTATTCTGGCCTAGAGAATTCCATGGACAGTCCATGGGGTTGCAAATGGTCAGACACGACTGAGCAACTTTCACCTTCACTTACTAGGTATCTGACTTCCTGAAGCGGAAGTAGAAGGAAGTCCAATACCTTGGATTAATGGCAGTCAGTATAGGTTTACCACAGGTCATAAGGAATTTAGTTTGGCACGTAAACAGTCTTAATCAAAATTTGACAAAAGAGACCCAGCAGATCATGGATTTTACTTTTTGCTTGTTCGTTGAACATAAGTATGAAGCGTGAGTAAGTGTGTTCTAACACTTCAGAGAGATTTGAAAACAAAAGTGCTGAAGTTGAGAGTCCTCATGGAGCGACCACAACTTTTAGGTGTGTCCAGTACCTCTTGTTTTCTCTAGTGGTAGGATGGAGCATTGAAGTGCATGATTATTCTAATTTTTAAGAAAAATAAGGACCTGCTGTATAGCACAGGGAACTCAGTTCTCTGTAATGAGTAAAGCCTATATGAGAATGTAAAACCTGTATGTAATGTAAAGCCTTTATGGGAAAAGAATCTTAAAAGGGGTGGGGGTATATATATGTATGACTGATTCACTTTGCTGTATACCCAAAATTAACATAACATGGTAGATCTTCAAGAAAATTAAATACTTCAATACTTCAATAAAATAAAAAAAAACACATACGAAGGTTTTATCTGTGATTTATATATTATCCAATTATATTTCTATTTATAAGGTTTTGACCTTCAGCACAGATCTGAGAGTAATTGCTCTGTGTAAGTTTGTGAATATAAATAGCCAGGTCTTTTTTTTTTTAATGCTAGGCAAGGAAATGTTCCTATCCTTACCCCACTACTTTGTCCTGAAATCTTTTACATTTCTTGCTTTAAAATTGTATTCTTGATTTCAAATATATTTTCCTTTACTTCATTTTCAGTATCTTTAACCTGTGTTTCATGTACTTATCTCTGTTGCAGCAGGAAGAATGGTATAAAAATGAAAAACATCAACATGTGCTTCGAATGTGACAAGAAAAGAATAAAGGCTATCATGATTGTGTGAGTTCAGACTTTACACTGAAGGAAAGTAAACCCTAATTTCTTAGTTTCAATAAGTAGCTCTTCTTGGGAACTGGAAATTTCCAAAAACAAACAAAAAGGTAAATTAAACTCAATTATATATTTTTATTTTGGATTTGATCTTGGAAACTTTTTAGAGTCTTTCCTATCTAGCACTATTGTTTGTACTCAGTTCTAAGGCAAATAATATTTTCCTGCTCTCTTTGCAAATAGATTTCTTGTTATAATGCCTAGGTTCTATATTTCTAGGAAAACCCCAAAAATCTGTTAGAGATTTCTTTTTTCACTTTGGAATCTTTCATTTTAAATTTGTTTTCTTGTACCTGATTTAATGCCTTATTTCTCCTTATGGCTCCTTTTTAATTATTACTTTTAGAAACCAGCTTGATTCTTTATATTTGTGATTTATATTTCCTAGTGGAGATGAAGGAGAAAAACAAAGTCTGCCCAAAGATGACAACTATCAACATTTTAGTATATGTCTTTTTAAAGAGAGGTCTGGCTAGTACACCTCAGGCTGGTCTGCTTAGGTGTACAGATGGATCTTTCAGTCTCAGCATTCCACCTACTTGTAGCAGGAAGTAGGTCTTTTCCAGGCATGACCCGCCATGAGGATTTTCATCAGAAGTCCCTGCTTGTGAGGGGCTTCTTGCATATTTGCATTGCTGCCTATAAGGCCTTTTGTTCCTTTAGCTCTGAGGTCTCCAGGCCTCACCATCCTGCACCATTGCTGTGCTGCTGCTGACCAGCTTGAGCCATATAGACATCCTCTGGACTCCTGGCCTTCGTGCAGTACATCGACCACAGCTGCAGTGGTACAGCTGAGCTTCTGTGCAGTATCATCTTTGGTCTCCCTCTGGCCATCAGGGAAACCTATGGTTCTTATGGCCAACTCCTTGAGCAGGGTTTCTGCAGAGGAGCAGTTGGGGCCCTGGTGACAGAGTTATTTCCTTTATCTCACAGTCATTTCCTTCCTAGAATTTGCGGGTATTTCAGGGTGGGTAGGTAGCTGGGTCTTGGAGAGGGGCCAGTGTTTGGGGCCATGAAATGGTTAAGTGCAGTCTTTCACATTACCTGGCATCTCTGGAGGTGGCCAGGAGTGGGAGATTTCTTTTTCTTTAATTTAGGAGGGAAATACCTTTTACCTAATATTAGTGTAAGCTTTGCCAAGAGGATTTCGGCACTTAGTACAGTGTGCAATACAGAGTTGTTTAGTTGCTCAATTGTGTCCGACTCTTTGTGACCTCATGGCCTGTAGCCACCAGGTTCCTCTGTCCATGGGATTTCCCAGGCAAGAAAACTGGAGTGGGTTGCCATTTCCTTCTCTAGAGGATCTTCCTGACCCAGGGATCAAACCCGTGACTCCTGCATTGGCAGGTGGATTCTTTACCACTGAGCTACCAGGGAAGCCCCAGGGCTCCGTAATTATTCATTGTGTGGATTGTTGAATCAACATATATATCATGCAGAGAGCTGAGTACTGGGAAGGAATCCAAAAGTATGGTACATTGTTATCCTTAAGTTGCTTTTTTTTGATATATAGGTTTTTTTTTTTAATATAATCTTTATTGGTATAGTTGGGGAGACTAGCTGCTGCTGCAAAGTTACTTCAGTCGTGTCCGACTCTGTGTGACCCCATAGACAGCAGCCCACCAGGCTCCTCCATCCCTGGGATTCTCTAGGCAAGAACACTGGAGTGGGTTGCCATTTCCTTCTCCAGTGCATGAAAGTGAAAAGTCAAAGTGAAGTCGCTCAGTCGTGTCTGACTGTTCACAACCCCATGGACTGCAGCCAACCAGGCTCCTCCATCCATGGGATTTTCCAGGCAAGAGTACTGGAGTGGGGTGCCATCGCCTTCTCTGAAATACGTACAAATATAGAGATCAGCTGAGATTTGGAAAAAGTTTAAGTGTTGTGGGAATTCTCAGGATGGAAAGCATATTGGAATAGCTTAGCCTCATTTCCTTTATGATGCTGGGATGAGGAAGGGTTGTTGTCTGTCCTTGTGGTGTGGGAATGGAAACAGATTAGATCAGAGAAGTAGGGGAGTAAGGGAAGAGGGGGATTTCCAGGTCCAACACAAAAGAGGGGAGTGTTGGTGCAGCTGAGGTATCCTGAGGCCCTCTGCACTGGGATTATGCACCCTCTTCACCTTGACCTCTCTACCCTGCTTTCCATGGAAATCATTGCTGGGGACAAAATACTAGCATCTTCACTGCTTACCTATATCATAATAACAACGGGGGAGAGTATTTTAAAAATGATTACATGGAAGAATGGTAAGGAGCAGCCTACTCTCAAGTCCTCTGCCTTCAGCAGGTGTGGTGAAGGATTAGGGTGACCTGTTACTCCTCACGCTTAGCTTTCATCTCCTGCATCTTTAGGGCGGGTATCTTTCCTCTTGTGCCTTGTTATTCAACTGAGGGGGCATCAGGGCTGCCTGTGGGGTAGGGGAGCCAGAAACCCAAATGGTGTTTGCTGTCTCTTGCCATACAGAGGGATGGCATTCCTGTTTTCCAGAGGTTATCAGAATGGTATGCACCTAATCCTAGAACTCCTTATAAAATTACAGATTTTCGTCTTGTCGTTGTTGAGTCATTAAGTCATGTCCAACTATTTGCAACCTCACGAACTGTGGCCTGCCAGGCTCCTCTGTCTGTGGGATTTCCCAGACAAAGAACACTAGAGTGGGTTGCCATTTCCTTCTCCAGGGGATCTTCCCAACCCAGGGATTGAACCCAGGCCTCCTCCATTAGCAGGCATATTCTTTACCACTGAGCCACGAGGGAAGCCCATAATTACCCTAGTAATTATCTAGTAATCTTGAGAGTCCCTTGGACTGCAAAGAGATCCAACCAGTCCATCCTAAAGGAGATCAGTCATGGATGTTCATTGGTAGGACTGATGTTGAAGCTGAAACGCCAGTACTTTGGCCACCTGATGTGAAGAGCTGACTCATTTGAAAAGACCCTGATGCCGGGAAAGGTTGAGGGCAGGAGGAGAAGGGGATGACAGAGGATGAGACGGTTGGATGGCATCACCAACTCAATGGACATGGGTTTGGGTGGGCTCCAGGAGTTGGTGATGAACAGGGAGGCCTGGCGTGCTGTGGTTCATGGGCTTGCAAAGAGTCAGACATGACTGAGTGACTGAACTGAACTGAATGTAATAAAATTTAAACTGTAAAGGAAGGGAAGTTATTTATTTAGACCTCTTTAGAAAATTAACACGTGAATTTTGTAATTTCTAAGAATCTGAAGATGTTCTTCTTTGCTCTCTTAAAAGTTAACACATAAATAGGAAGCAGGAGAAACACCTCTATTTAAATGAAAACCTGGAGCTGGGTTTGAGTAAATTGTCCAAATGTGGAGTAGCTCCTACTGTGCTCTGGCTTTTTGCTTTTTCTTATGACTCTGGACCTTGGATAAGGCTAAGAAAGAGGAAATACGGTGCCTTAACTTTTACTCCACCCTAAGCTGTTGTAATTGGTGATCTGTTTGCCCGTCTCTCCTCTTTGAAGGAATCCTTCGGAGAAAAATGTGCTTTTTAAATCCATACCAGTTGCTCTTCTATACAAAGAACTCTTAATGAAACTAAACAGAAAAGAAGCAGATCAAACTGAAAGCTCATCTGCAGCTCAGAAAAGCAAAGACATGGAGTTTTTTAAAAATTTTATATTGGAGGATAATTGCTTTACAGAATTTTGTTGTTTTCTGTCAAACCTCAACATGAATCAGCCATAGGTATACATATATCCCCTCCCTTTTGAACCTCCCTTCCATCTCTCTCCCCATCCCACCCCTCTAGGTTGATACAGAGGCCCTGTTTGAGTTTCCTGAGCCATACAGCAAATTCCTGTTGGCTGTCTAATTTACATATGGTAATGTAAGTTTCCATGTTACTTTTTCCATACATCTCACCCTCCCCCCTCCGCATGTCCATAAGTCTGTTCTCCATGTCTGTTTCTCCATTGTTGCCCTGTAAAGAAATTGTTCAGTACCATTTTTCTAGATTCTGTATATATGCATTAGAATACGATATTTATCTTTCTCTTTCTGATTGACTTCACTCTGTATAATAAGCTCTAGGTTCATCCACCTCATTAGAACTGACTCAAAACTGTTGCTTTTTATGGCTGAGTAATATTCATCGGTCAGTGGACATCTAGGTTGCTTCCATGTTCTAGCTATTGTAAATAGTGCTGCAATGAACAATGCGATACATCTGTCTTTTTCAATTTTGGTTTCCTCAGGGTATAAGCCTAGGAGCGGGGTTGCTGGGTGGTATGGTGGTTTTACTCCTAGTTTTTTAAGGAATCTCCATTCCGTCATCCATAGGGGCTGTATCAATTTACATTCCCACCGTCAGTGCAAGAGTGTCCTCTTTTCTCCACACCCTCTCCAGGATCTATTGTTTGTAGACTTTTTGATGAGAGCCGTTCTGACTGGTGTGAGGTGATATCTCCTTGTAGTTTTGATTGGCCTTTCTCCAATAATGAGCGATGTTGAGCATCTTTTCATGTATTTGTTAGCCATCTGTAAAGACATGGAGTTTTGAGGACTGAAAGAAGCCATGGGTCGGCCATGGGTGATCAAGACACAGCCAGACAATGTGGATCAACTTCTTCAAACTACGGCTGTTCTGCTGTCTGCTTGCAGTGTTGATGGTGGTGGTGCTGGTCGTCAATGTTACTCAGGTAGAGGTGAGTCCTCAGCATGCTTCTTCATAACTAAGGGAACCACATCAGGGGATTTGGGGCTAATGAGCCTGGAAAATATTGATCATCGGGAAACTAATCCTGGTCACAGTTCTTGTTTTCATTTATTTGGTAAGTATTTGAGTGCCTTCAATGGTTATATACTGTGCTAGTCATCAAGGGTGCAGTGATTTCCTCACTACGGAGTTCATATTCTATATGTGCATGGGAGAAAATGTGAGTTATAAGTAAGCATAAAATATAATAATAAATGATAATTAGAAATTGTGAGAAGTATTGTAGAGAAAAGAAAGTGGGTTACTGTGTTGTTGTTCAGTCACTCAGTCATGCCCCATTCTTTGTGACCCTGTGGACTGCAGCATGCCAGGCTTCTCTGTCCTTCAGCATCTCCCAGAGCTTGCTTAAACTCATGTCCATTGAGTCATTGATGCCATCCAACCATCTCATCCTCTGTCATCCCCTTCTCCTCCTGCCTTCAATCTTTCCCAGCATCAAGGTCTTTTCTAATGAGTCAGCTCTTCACATCAGGTGGCCAAAGTATTGGAGCTTCAGCTTCAGCATCAGTCCTTGCAATGAATATTCAGGATTGGTTTCCTTTAGGATTGACTGGGTTAGTCTCCTTGCAGTCCAAGGGACTCTCAGTAGGCTTCTCCAACACTACAGTTCAGTAGCTTTAGAACGATGAAAGAAAGCCTTTCAAGAAGGGGACCTTTCATCTGACTCCTGGCAAAAAAGTGAAGGAGATTTTCAGGGGAAGGAGTTCATGGTGAATGTTATAAAGATTGTGTGTGGCTCTCAAGGCAGGGACCATGTATTATGGAACCCTTACAGTGCCTGGTACCAAGAAGGTATTTAGTAATAGTCCCCTTTCCCCTTCTCTGCTAAAAGTTCCCTTCATGAACTCACATATCACTGAAATTTATGGAGTGTTTCCTATCTAAAATGATGCTGTTCTTTTAATTTTGTTGGCTTGTGGTACTTCTCAGGTGACAGGTCCAAGTTAATTCTGGTATCTCTTTGCTCTTTGGATTTTGCTGTGGACTGACTGTCCAACATCTCGGCCCTGTGGGAGTTCAGGTTATACTGTTCTCTTTTATCCTTTCAGGTGTTTCTTTCCCCAGTCTCTAGGAGTTTGCTTACATACATACGCTCTTTAGTACTCTGCTGAATACTTATTTAGGACTCTCGGCAGATCTCCTGAGTTCTCTTTGTGTGTAGCTCTCTTCTCCTGTTATTGTCCTATGGATTCTAATTGGCTTTAAGACTCTCAGCTCCAGCTCCTCAATTTAGGGGATTCACCAGGCTCCTACTGGGTTCTGTCCTACTGCTGCAGCCTGGAGATGCTCTCAAGGCTGTCAGCAGAGGGCAAACACTCACAGAAAGCATTTTCTATATTTCTCATCTTTCAGGTTGTCAGCAAAGGGCAATCAATCATAGGAATCATTTCCTTTATTTCCCATCTTTCAGTCATCATTTCTTTTGTTGTCTATTGTGCTGTGTCTAGAGAACCACTGTTTCAGGTGGAAGAGTAAATCTCACCATTTCTTTGTCTTGGTTGCAAGCAGAAGTCTGGGAGACTTGAAACTGAAGGGAAAGACTTAATAGAAAAGCTGGAGAGAAGGTTTAATGGACAAAGGAGAGCTGGAGAGGATGGGACCTAGAGCACAGACGGAGCACATAATGATGTAGGATGAGGGACATGTTTCATAGTGTGTGTTCTTGTTATCATTTTATTATTAGGTAGGGGGAGGTATGCTCCTTCCTCTGACATAAGAGGGAAAATTGTCATAATGGGTGGTAATGTGGATACATCTACGGCTGGAAGGTGAGACGTTGAGGGAGTTCTTGTCTAGACGGGAGGTGGAAGGTGGGAGGAAGGTGGTGCCCAGAAGACTGGTACAGATGGGCTTGAAAGAATGGGAGTGGGGGATGGAGCTTTATTCTGCAGGATGATAGAGGGACAGTGACTTTCCAGATCACATGTGTGTGTGGTGCTTATCTGCATTGGTTTTGTGAGGGTATGTGTTTTACTGTATTCAACAGTCTGGGTGTAAGAATAGAGAAGATGGTTGTGTATGTCTAGGAGGTCTGGGATGGCTGGGAGGCAGGAAAAGGGAGAAGGAGAGACTTGAGAGGGTAAGCCATTCATTCGTGGGTGCTCAGGCCTGTCCGACTCTCTGTGACCCCATGGACTTCAACCCGCCAGGCTTCTCTGTCCGTGGAATTTTCTAGGCAAGAATACTGGAATGGGTTGCCATTTCCTACTCCATGGGTAAGCCATAGTCCACATCATTAATATTATTGCAGTCAGGAAGGAATATTAGGAATTATTGTTAGAAACCCTCTTAATAGTCCTGCTGTGGTTCTTAGAAACTTTTGGAGAATGTCCACTAACAGCTCCAATTGTCTGCATGAACACAAACGAAACAATAATGGAGAAGGGAGGTGGCAAGTAAGAAATGATGTAGGACAGTTTTGATATTAAAAATTATATAAACAGATCTTTTTGTGGAGTGTGGTGAAACACTTCACCTTGTCTAAAGATGTCATCTTGTCCAGGCTGAGAATATTGTCATGACCTTTAAACCATTCAGTTTATTACTGTGACATTAATAGTTAAAGAAGCCTGGGGTGCGGGGTAGGGAGTGGGAAAGGCTTGAACCTTGGCCGTCTGCCATCCCTTAATCCCTGGTCCATCCTAGGCTTCCGATTGTGACTGTACTTTGCTTGCAATTAGAGTATTTGAGCATTTTCTAAAAAGTACAGACTCAATTTTAATTAAAAATATCACTTAAGAAAATTAGCCATTACAGTGATGAGGGGAGAAAAAGCATTTTCAAATATGCCACATTCAGAGCTGGTTAAGATAAATGAAACAAACAAATACTTAATGCAGCAAATAATCTTTCCATTGGTAACAGGTCTCCTTCATGTTTTTGTCTTTGTGTCTCACTCTCAAGTCAGTCTCCTTTACATTGTATACATGGAGTATTTTGCAATTTAAGAAAGAAATATTTCCTTTGTCACAACTATTACACTTTTACTTTTCCAACATAAGATGTGATTAGATACTTTAAACTCTTCAACTTCTGAAACATTAATAAATATTTATTGAATTAAAGTTGAATATATTAAAAATTCATGGGGCTTTTGAAAAATGCAAATCCTAAGACTTCTTGTCTGCTCCATCTCGGGTGTATCACAACACAATCCCTACATTTCCTAAGATATGGTCAAATTCAGTTATATAAGTAAAGAAACAAATGAAATCTACAAACAAGAAAAACCCCTCTAGTTAGATGATTTTGAATAGAACAACTACTATAGTAAAATCACAGATTTCTGAATTTCTAAAAGTCTCTGAATGTCACATTGGTAAAAATGGTAGGCTGAATAAGGCCCCCAAAGATGTCAGTGTTTGAAATTTCCAGAACCTATGAATATGTTGTCTAATAAAAGGAACTTTGCAGACAAGTTGAAGTTAAGGATCTTGAGGTAGGGATATTATTCAGGATTATTTGGGTGGGCCCAATATAATCATGCAGGTCTTTATAAGAGAGTGGCAGAAAGGTAGATATGGTATGATAGGTAGATATGATAATCTACCTGAATATTAGATATTAGAGTGGATATTAGAGTGATGTAGGTAGAAACCATTCTCTCATATATGAGAAAGAAGTATATGTTTTGATATCTAGCAGATGGTTGTAGGGAGAATTCCTTGTTAATTTTCTGATAAATTCTTATTGAGCATTGCCTATATTTATTTGTTTTTTCAACGTGTGGGCTGGCGGCTGGAGGAGAAAGCAGGGCTGGGGAAGGACCAGGAGCCGACTAAGAGGAAGGAGCCCAAGGGAGGGTGTGGGCTGGAGGGGCGGTTATTGCTGGAAGGGCCCTGAGAAGGTGGCAAAGGCAGTTCTGGAAGAGGCCTCTGGCCCTCACACTGGATGGAGGGGGAGAGGGTGGGTGCTTTTCCAGAGGAGCCCTGGGGGGCATTTGAGGGGGCACGGGTCAGACAGGCAGGACCTGATGGTTTTGGAGGTGGTAGGGCAGCAGCGGGAAGATCTGGCTGTCTGGAGGTTTGAGAAGGGAAGGGAGGGAGGAGCTCACCCTGGCCTGGGGGCGGGAATGAACCTGCGGGGTGTTACACCCCTGCTTAGGGAGTGCTGTGGGCTCTGGGAGGCTCGGGAGACAGCGGTAGTGGTGTGACCTCTTCCCACCCTGAGGGGAGAGAGCAGGCCGGCTGAGCCTGGCTCCCCTAGAGCACCCACAAACCCCACAAGCCTGAGGCTGGCCTGACTCTGGTTTTTGTTCCCCGCCCCCCTTTTTGGCCATACCACGTGGCATCTGAGACCTGAGTTCCCTGACTGGGGATTGAGCTCCTGCCCCCTGCAGTGGATGCGTGGAGTCCTAACTGTTGGACCATCAGGGAAAATCACCATCACTGACTCTGCTTCACGCTCCTGCTCAAGCCAGAGAAGTGAGCTTAAGTGGGGTTAGGAGGGGAACCCCCTCATCCAAAATAGTCTACAGTTTCTATAGGCTGGGCTTCCCTGTCTTCGAGATCCATCTACTCTTACAATGCTGTTTGCCCTCAAGACAACAGCAAGGAAAAGCATTCAGAAGGCGCTGCTGCTGTTTTACTTTCCTGCCAACAAAGGTGCCCAGGGACTTAGGGTCTCAGCAAGATGCCCACCCAGAAAATCACCATCACTGACTCTGCTTCACGCTCCTGCTCAAGCCAGAGAAGTGAGCTTAAGTGGGGTTAGGAGGGGAACCCCCTCATCCAAAATAGTCTACAGTTTCTATAGGCTGGGCTTCCCTGTCTTCGAGATCCATCTACTCTTACAATGCTGTTTGCCCTCAAGACAACAGCAAGGAAAAGCATTCAGAAGGCGCTGCTGCTGTTTTACTTTCCTGCCAACAAAGGTGCCCAGGGACTTAGGGTCTCAGCAAGATGCCCACCCTGCCGTCACATCGGGACACTCGCAGGGACAGGCTGGCCCCGCCCTCCTACAGCAGCTGCTCCACTTTACATGGTTTCGAGTGGTTGATGGTTCTCCGAGATGAAGTCTGCCTCCCTGTAACCTCCTGGTCTTATCCGAAGCCCACGGCACCCGGTGCTCCTGTCCTGTGTCAGCTGCAGAGATGTCACCCCTACAGAGTCTGTGCTCTTTTTAGCGGATGGGCCTTTGGCCGAGCCAGCGATGGCTTTTGGTGCACTGGTCATTTCTCTCCAGCATCCGTGTTTACTCTGCAGGCCACTATCCAGGTGATAATTGTTGGGGCGGAGGGACTAGTCTATCAGCCAAAAACAACACTGAGGACAGAGCACTTCACTAGTCTCCTGGTTTGTGGCCCAAGATTCCCAGAGATGAGATGTGGGCTCTCTCTCCCACCGCTGGGCCAGACGTAGAACCCAGGTCGCCAGGGAGAGGACTTCAGTGATGCCCAGGTGCCCAGCGGCTCTTGCCTAGTGCTCTGGGCCAGGCCAGAGCTTCCGGTGGACAAGAACCAGGCCCTCTCTGCCTCCTCTTTTTTCTTCCCACCTCCAGCCCCGACCACCCGAGTGATCCCTGGGAAAGGCTGCCCAGGGCTGGCCGGAGGCTGCCCCCTCCCCCGCCCTGGGCCTCCCCACCCTGGCAGCACTCACACGTGGCCCCCAGGCCGGTCCTCCCTGGTGAGCATTCCCTCCTTCTCCATCAGCATCTGCCGGAAAGTCCTGACCTTCTGCCGGGTCTCCTCTTCTGAGTACCTGCGGGGCACAGGGAAGGTGAGAGCTGCAGTCTGGGCTCCGGTTTCCTCCCCACCTACCCCCCCCAGTCCCTCCTCCCAGCCTTCAGTCACGTAGCACTCTCCAGCTTGATATGACCTGTCCAAGGTCATACCACCAACAAGGTTCTCAGTGCTGGGGAAGCTCAAAGCCGACCCATTTTGCACCAGATCAGTCAACCAACCAATTAAACCAACAACCAGGCAAGGCAACACATAAACTAAAGGGAGTGTTCCCAGAGGTTAGGAGATCTCCCAGGGGAGACCGGGCTCTTCCTCCTGGCCCTGTCCCACCCTGGGACAGGCCTCCCTCCCACATCCAGGCTGCAGTCCCTCTCTGGAGACATTTTAGGGGAGAAGTGAAACCCTGACCTTGACACATACATGGCCTTTTCTGCTTTCCTCACCATATCCTGGGGAGGGCCTCAGGGCATCCCCGCCTCTACAAGGTCAAGGCTGCCAAGTGGCCGGTCCAGGATCCCAGAGGTAGATCCATGGCTTCCCAGCTTGGGATGGGGGTGGGGGGGATGTAGTCTGGGCTTTGGATGGAGGCTCCTGACTTCTCTCCTCCGCTCTCCCTCCCTCCCTGAGCCCAGTCTCAGGCTGGGGACCAAGGCCCAGAATCATCTACTCCTCATCTTTGTTCCCGCATCCTGGTGTCGTTGTCACCTCTCCCACACCACCAGTGTGACAGCTGTCCAGGCCTCCCAGCCCATGTCCATGCTGACCCCTGGGGCGTTTGTGCTCACCCAGCCCCTGGCCCTGTGCCCAGCACACACCAGCTGTCGGTGGCTGTTGCTGACCGAGTCTTGTCTCCTAAGCTCCCACCCTCTCCTCCTCCTGGGCCGCCCTGGACAGAAACCATGGTGGCCAAATAGGACCTGGAGTCCCACCCCCTCCGTCATGTGGCTATGAACTCTGTGCACACAGCAAGCCCATCCCCCCCAACCCTATCCATGAAAACGGTACATCCTTCCCTGTCAGGGACCCCATCTCTTTTCTCTCTTCTTCCCTCCTCTCCTTCAACAAGCATTTGGGATTGACTCAGCCTTTTTGGAGAGCAATTTCGCAATTCTTTTCAAAAACCTTTAAAAAAAAAAGGAATACAGCTTTGATTCATAAATTAACTTCCAGATTTACTCTGTAGAAATAACCATGGCTGAACACAAAGATGTGACTCATGGGAAGTTTACGGCAGGACGAGTCCTCCTGCCTCCCCAGCCAGGTTAGGTGCTAACATTTGTGCTTCCATAGCAACCTCAGCCTCCTGGTTCCTCCTGGAGGGGTGGTTTCTGGGCTAGTCTTCATCTGTTGACTCTTCTGCACCCTACACTGGCCTGGGAATTCCCCAAGGATAGGGAGCTTGTCTGTCTGAATTGACCTTGTGTCCCCAGCATCTGGCACCTGGCCTGCCACATGGGGCCTCCAAAAATGCTTTTGAATTCTGGTGTGACAGTTTTTGAATCTCTGTGCTCCCACTTTCCAGATCTGTGACCTTGCACAAGTCCACATGCTTCTCTTAGTCTGAGTCTGTACATCTGTGCAATGGGATAGTAACCTGCCTTTCAATATTGCTGTAGGATTAAGGGAGATGATACGTAAAAGCACTTTGCACAGTGCCTAGCACACAGCAGGTGCTCAAGAAATGGCGGTGATCGAGGATTATTTGTCTCAGAGCGATGGGGACAGAGGGTCTAATTGTCCCAGGCTCCGTGCCTTTTTCTACCCTAGACCCCTCCCAGGTCAGCAGTGTCCTGGGTCAGGAATCACCTGAACCTCTCCCCTCTGCTCTCCCAGGAGGCAAAGGCTGAGATGGAGAAGGAGGCTGGTACCCAAACCTTCCATGCCCTGTGGGTGCGACAGCACCTGCCAACTCAAGGCCATGTAGGAGGCCCGGCTGGCTAACAGTCAAGGGCTCGGATGGGGAAGAGGGTAGGCAGGGCGAGGATGCCTGTCTCAGCGCCCCAGCCTTCTGGCTCAGCTGCTTCCCCAGCCAGTCTGGCTCCCTCGCTGCCACTTCCACCATTTGGGAAAAATGCATCAAATTCGTTTTTGCTCTGGGGACTTCTTGGATTGCCCTCTGGGGCTGGGATGGGGTGAGGGGACAATGCATTTTAAAAGAGGTCCCCAGAGTGGAAATTGTCTCCTTCTGCCTGCCTTTGCCCAGACCCAGCATTTCCTAGAAAATCACTTCCTTGATCATTGAAGTTGATCTTCATCGTGGCTCTGGGGGGCGGGGGATGGTCATGGTGGTAGTGGCCCATTTTACAGATGAAGAACAGAGCAGGGAGAGGGGAGGGCTCAAAGCTCCAAGCCCAGCTCGGTGGTCCTCATGAGAAGGGACATGGTGGGTAGGATGTGGGGAGGGGGATGTTTGGGGCCAAGGCTGGAAGATCACCTCATAGAGGCTGGGGGCTTTGTCCCCGCCTCCACAGTGACTGTGGGCTGCGCGTAGAGACTGCCCAGGAAGCATCCATCACCAGTGACTTAGCCACCACCCGTCAGTATTAAGAAAGGGATTGCTTTTTAATGGGGCCAAAGAATGTGTGTTTCCATGACTAGCGGAAATATTTGTCAAATGCCTGAGAACCTGGTAAATAAATGCAAACGAACCAGTGTTTCTAGAAATGGATATTAATGACTGGATTTTTAGCAGAGCAAAAATCCCTAGCATTTGTGGGGCACTTTCTGGGGACTGGAGTGGGGTGCAGGAGCCCTGTACTTGCCTTAGTCCACAGGCCCCTCACAACAACCCCCTACTTAACAGGCCAGTAGCTATGGCTTACCCAAGGTCACAGGCCAGAGCTGGAAGCCCCGACTTGGGTTCCAGAGTGGCTGTGGCCTCTACCGATGGGGCAGCCGCTAAGAGATGGCAGAGGGAGAGGGTTGATAACCGGAGAGCTAGCTTTATGGGAGACTCCGGTCTAAGGACCACCTGGAGTGAGGGCTTGGGTGGCGGAAGGGCCCCCGATAGAATATCTGGAGACGACCTGTTGGGTGTACCCCAGGGAGGAATGAGCCTTTGATGCCAGGTGATTAGATACCAAAGACACGGTCAAGTGCCATCCCCCTTCACCTGAGGCTGCCCCCCTGGGATAATAAGCCTGCCACAGCAGGGGGAGACAGCGGACTTGTGGGGAGGGCCTGCCAGGAACCGTAGGAGTTCACTGAAAGCTTGGGGCGAGAACTTTCCTACGGAGAAAGTTAGGTGGAGAGGGTGGGGCTTAGGAAGGGGGCAGGGCCCCACAAGGGGGCGGGGTTTGTGAGGGGAAGTGGGCAGGGCTCTGTGAGGGAGAAGGGGCGGGGCTTGTGTGGGGAAAGGGATATTTTTCCTAGAACGAAGCACAGAAGGCTGGCTCTCATCTGTCCCAGGCGTCTGTTCCCTAGCAACGCCCACCCGCCCACACTCCCTTCACTCCCGGAGTCTCTCAATTCAGCAGGATCTGCAGGTTTAATTAAGGTCTGGGACTCTCTCTGCATAAGGATACTCCACTCCCCGCCCTAACCCCCAGGGATCTCATTTCTTCGGTCACGTCCACAGCTCATCAAGCCTGTTTTCATTACCAGCTGGAAGTCTCCTTTCTGTCTGTCTCCAACAGCCTTCCACCCATCCATTCCTCTCTGCAGGGATCCTCCCCACCCCAACCTGATCTCCAGCTGGAGGTGAACAGTAAATTCCTGCGCCCTCTTCTTACAAGCCGCCCTGCCTGGCAGCCTTGGCCCTGCCTTCCTAAGGGCCTGTGGTGGCAGTGACAGTCTCTGTCTGAGCCTCAGTGTCTTCTGGGCTCCACAGGGACGAGTGAACCTTGTCTTGGCTGCCTCTTGGGGATGAACAGACAAAGGTGTGGTTTGGAAGGACCGCTGTACACAGGCGGTCTGCTCCCATGTGGTTCCAGGCGCTAATGCGCTGGGCCTTTCTGATTTCTCAGTTCACCGACAGTGCCAGCCTGTTCGGCAGGCCCTGCTCCCCACTTTGACTCCCTCAACAGCAAGCCCAGTAGTTTCAAAGTACTCAGGCAAATGCAGAAAGGAGCCTTGGGAACTCCAGTTTTCCTTGGAGCGGTAGAGATGGGAATAACTCTCTTTTTTTTCTTTTTGGCCTTCAGTTCCACATATGATGGCTGTCCCATCTCCACTGGATTTTCAGGGGAGGTCCCTAAATCCTTACTGACTGATGCACAATCCTTCCTTTCCAGCCTGACGAACTCCTACTCATCCTTCAAGGCCCATTCAAATGTCTTCTATCAGAATCTCCCCTCCGAGCTCCTGAAGCACTTGACCTTTCCTGTCCTGCTGTCCTTTCTATAATCCTGATTCTAATTTATGGTGGAGTTGGTGTTAACATGCCTGTTTCCCTTCTGAGATGGGAAAGGAATAGGAGTTGGGAGAGGGGTCTTTGAGGAAGTGACTCCAATTCGGCTCTGGGGACCAGTGTTGCCCAGCACAGCATGTGGCCCACTTGTGTGCCCCTGGTTCTGAACTAGACAGGGTGAAGTCTAAGCTTCTAGGTGTGGCTGCTGGCTGGAATTCCCTTGCTGAAATCACAGGCAGCCCTCACACGTAGTAGGGGCCCGCTGTGTGTTCTTGCCTGGTTGCCGCACCTGGCTGTAGACCAGTCAGCTTGAACCACCCATCTTACAGACGAGAAAACTGAGGCCTCGAGTTGTCATTAACATTTACATGCCCCTCTCCTACACCAGACTGGATGCTTCCCGAAGGCATGGGCTGTGTCTCCTTGGCTGCTGTGACTCTAAGCCCAGATGAGAACTTTATATAGAGCAGGAGTTCAAGACAGCTTATTGGTAGAATAAAGTAATACATGAATGAAAGTTCAGCTGGGCCTGCAATAGCTCGCTCAGATTTTGGCCTTTCAGGCTCCGGGATCCCAACGCTGGCCCCGCCCTGGCCCCGCCCCGAGTCCCTCCCGGCCCCCCCAACCCCCCCCCGCGCTCACCCTTGCTCCTCCATCATCTCCTGCAGTTCCATGCACTTGAGCTCCACGCGCCGCTTGCGCTCGTGGTCCAGGATCTCGCGGTGCGCGCGCTTCACCAGGCCGGGCTCCGCGGCGCGCAGCTCCTCCTCTGCCCGCGGCCAGGCCCCCGACGAGGCGCCCGGCTGCGGGAAGCCGTTCGCCGCGTCGGGCGGGGACGGCACGCTGGCCGCCCCGTTGTTCACGGTGGATGACATAGTGGCTGTCCCTGGAGCGGCTGGCCTCGGCCCTGCGGGACAGACACAGACATCCGGCGGGATGGTCACTTCTCGGCCACCTGCTAAGCTCTTCTCGGCGCGGGTTAATCCTGGAGATTTAAAGGCCCACTCATGGCTCTAATCCGCTTCCACTCTGGCTGCAGAGCCGGGTGATGGCAGGTTTGCACCTGTGGGTCACACCTCAGGGCATGAGGGGGCATCGGACACTGGGCTGTCCCCATCGGTAAGGTGGGGTGGATTCAAGGCAGACTAGCTGGCTTCCAAAGGAGGCTTGTCGCCTTCAGGGACCTAGTAACCATCCAGGACAAAGCTCTCTGCCCCGGTTCCAATGCCTGGGCCTGACTGCCTGGTCACTGCCTGTTCCCTGCCCGCACACCTGGCAGTTCCCCAGGTTTTATTCTTGTTTTTTCTTCAGGCTTAGTTTAATACCAGCCTCTCACTCCCCAGGACCCATTTTTCTGGCTCTGGTCCCTGGAGTCACAGACCACACGTGCTCCCCATTCCATCTGCTCCTGGACAGCCGTGCAGAGATCAGAAGATGGAACCTTCTCCAGGTTCAGCTCCATTCCCACTACAGATGCAGTTTTCGGTTCCTACTTCCATCTGGCTAACTTTTCCAAAGTCAGCATTCCAGGTGGGGGCCTATCTGGGCTGAAGCCCACAGAGCCATCCCCTCCTTTGTTCTGGAAACATCGCTTGTGAGGATGTGACCAAAAGTGGCACTGACATTAATTTTCCAGGCAGCCACATCCTTTCACCAGCTCAGGGTGGGTTGGCAGTCAGCATGGCTTGGAAGGTGAGAAGTGGTGGCATGCACCTGTATGTACCCTGTGCAGACACGTATACACACACACACGCACATACACACACACACATGCACATACACACCAAGGACTTATCTTAACAGAGGGGAGGCACCTCCCGAGCTATTTCCAATTCCTTTCTCCAAGGCTCTGCTAGTTGCTAAGCAACAGGGAGGCCTCCTTCCCAGGGAGTGGGATGGGAGGGAGGGAAGGGGTGGAGGGAGGTGGGAAGAGAAGGAACCGGGCATGTCTGGACATCCCAGATGGGGCAATACCCCCCCACCCCCCACAACACATACTCTCCTCACTGGCCTCAAAGTGTCCAGAGCCATGGAGTCTGAAAGGCAGAGAAGAGAAAGGGGGACCAGGAGAGGAAAAAGGCCTTGAAGGAGACAGTGACAGGAGGTGACAACGGTAATGGGAACACAAGCTCCTTTCATATGTTCATCTGCCCAAGTGTCTGGGTCTAGGCCAGGGTTCTCCATGCCTTGCTGAGTGACCCTGAGGATGTTCCTGCCCCTCTCTGAGCCTCTGTTCTCAACCTGTGCCTGGAAGCATCATCCAGATTCTTCAGGAAGGCTCTTTGGGCTTTACAGAACAAAACTGTTTTTCTAAGCCCTGCCTGCTTCCTGGCTGTCCCTACCCCAGCCCTGCAACCCTAGCTCTACCACGCTTTCTCCGAGGATAACTCACAAGTGTCACCCACTCACCAAGCCCCACACAGAGCTCTGCTTGTCTCATGCCCTGAGCCAGGGACATGCATGGAGCTTGGAGACCCCCATTGTCCTGGCCCACCACAGCTTACCAACATCAAGTTTAGTCCTATATTCCATCTTGACACTGCTCACATTTACCCATCTCCTTCTCTCTCATTACCACCTCAGTTCAAGCCTCTGCCTCTGGTCCATTCTGGCATCAGCATCCTGTCTGCCCAACCCCCTTCCCTGACCTCTTTCTGTTCATCTTCCATCAGCAACATGGGAGACTGGGCTAGGAGCAAATCAGACCCTGCCATGCCCTAGTTAACAGCCTCCAGTGGCTTCCAGTCACCCTGGCTCCCAGTCCTGACACAGCTTGGACCTGCTTCCTGGACCAACCTGTCCACTGCCACGCCCACACAGGTCCTCCATCCCTCTTGCATCCAGGCCTCCCCTCCCCCCCCTCCCCCCCCACTGCTGCTCCCTTTCCCTAGGATACTCTGCACTTGACTCTGGCATGATCTCAAAATCACTGCTCACAGGCATCGCCACTTTCTGGAAGTCTCCCTCCTCCCCTCTCTGGCGCTCTCCCCCCTCATTGTCATCGTGGGCTCACAGGTTTCACTCCACCTGTGGGCCAAGGGCTTTTTAGCCCCGATTCCTGGTGCCAGCAAAGCGTCGGAAGCACAAGGGGCTCAGTGCCTACGAGCGGAATAAAGAGACAAACAGGGAGACAGACCTATTGTGTAGGACGTGGCGCTCTGCTCAGTGTTATGTCCCTGCCTCGATGGGAGGGGCTTTTGGGGGAGAAAGGATCCTTGTATACGTATGGCTGAGTCCCTTCTCTGTTCACCTGAAACTACCGAAACATTGTTAATCGGCTATACCCCAATACAAAATACAAAATTTAAAGTTTGATAAAAAAGGGAGATAGGACTGAGGACTATAAGTGGGGTCCCTGATACAGCCTTCAAGACCCCTTTGTATTTCTTCTTATACAATCTTGCAGCTTTATCCACCGCTGTACTTTATCCTGAAGCCAACATCCAGCTCCTCAGCCTGGGTCACCTGTCCCCAAACATGCACTCCCACTCCTTTGAGCCTTTGCCCACATGGTTCCCAGTGCTAGAATTCCATTGCTTCTCTTCCCTACCTGGGGAACTCCAGCACATCCTTCAGAGTTCAGTCCCAATGTCACCTCTTCCGGGAAGCCTTCCCTGCTTCTGACGAAGGATGAGCCGTTCCCTGCTTGTGCCCCCACAGCTTTGTCCTCACCTCTTTAGATACTGAGGCTCAGCTTATTGTCTGCGTCTGACCCCTGGTCTAGCCCTTCGAGGGGAGGGGACGGGCCCTTCATTCCAGCTCCCCTGAGCCTACCCAGCGCCTGGCAATGCCAAAGATGCACCGGGGGTGTGGGAGCAAAGTGATCGGGCCCCGAGAGAGCCGTGGAGACAGGTTCTCAGTGATGCTGCTCTGCATGCTTGCCCTCGACGTGGGCGAGGCTCCCCAGCCAAGAACTTGGCCTGAGCTCCTTGAGGGCGGGGCAGGGGAAGCTGGTGGGAGCAGTTCTGAGTGCACTCAGGTCTCCACACCCCGAGAAACCCTATCGCCAGCACTAGGAGAATGCCTAGCCGAGATGGCTAGGCTGCTGGGGGCAGTCTTTCAGAAGCGACTGAAGGAAAGGAGAGGGGCGGGAAGACAGAAGACGGATGCTGTCTGGGTTTCCACTAGGACAGATGGTGAATTCTGCCAGCTTCACCTGGTAATGGAGGGCGCCAGGCAGGAATCTGAGGCACGTTATTAATAGAATGACCCCTGAGCCCCTAGCGGAGCAGCCAGCCCCCTAAGACCAAATCATTGTGCGCCGAGCCCACTTCTTTCCTAGTCCGGGTTGCTGGACCAGCGGACCAGGAAGTTACTGCAGACGTCAGGTCTGGAGTGGGTTGCCATTCCTTTCTCCAGAGGATCTTCCTGACTTAGAGACTGAAGCCGGGTCTCCCGCGTTACAGGCAGACTCTACCATCTGAGCTACCGGGAAGCCCTTATCTGAGATTATCTGTTACAGAATTCCTGTGAAATTTCATAAGGAGAGAGAGCCACTGTGTTGGCGGGAACTAACATTCTGTGCTGTTTTAATTGGTGGGCGGATTAACCTGTGCTCAGAGGGAGCTGATGAGTGGGTCCCTGTCACATTAGACGGGGGTATCTAGGGAAGGACCGCAGGGCTCCGTCCTCACCCAGGTCTGATCTAGTATGTTCACCATTGACTGGAGAGAACTTTGAAAACCTGATGACCAAATTCCCTGAGATGACCACTTGGGAAGGTTCAGAAATTCAGAGTCAAAATCTAAAAAGACTCAACAGACGGAAAAGATGGGAGGAGCCCAAGAAGGTGAAGCCGGGTAACGAGAAATGCCACATCCTGACGCTGCGTCCCGAACGAACTTTCTAAAATTGGAGTGCGGTAGACATGTGTTAGAAGGAGCATATTTAGGAAGAATTTAGGGGTTTTCAGTGGTCACAGGCTCAATTTGAGTCAATATCATAATGTGGCTGCCAAAAGCACATGTTATCTTAGCCTACATCAACAAAAATATAATGTCTGGAAGGGGGAAGTGATAAGAATATACAAGTGGTTGGAGGATTTAGGCCAAACCTGGCTGAGTCTGCTGAGAAGCTTGTTAGAAGTAGGTTGGGATGCCTGATTTTGCAAATAAAAATATAGGATGCACAGTTAAAATAATTTGAATTTCATGAATTTCATATTTGGGGCATCCTCATACTAAAAAGAATTATTCATTGTTTATCTGAAATTCAAATTAAACTAAGTGTCTTGTATGATTCCTGTCGAAACCTACTGAATCAAAATCTGAGGGTGAAATTGTCAGTGTTCTCCCGGTGATTCTGACACAGACCATCTGTGGAACAGCAATTGGGAGCCAGTGTCTAGAACAGCAGTTCTCAAATCTTATTAGTAGAGTCACCTGAAGGGCTTGTTAAACCATAGATGGCCAGGGTCGTCTTGTTGTTTAGTTGCTAAGTCGTCTTGGACTCTTTTGAGATACCATGGACTGTTGCCCGCCAGACTCCTCTGTCCATGGGCTTTCCCAGGCAAGAATACTGGAGTAGGTTGCCATTTCCTTCTCCAGGGGATCTTCCTGACCCAGGGATCGAACCTGCATCTCCTGATTGGCAGGCAGTTTCTTTACCCACCTGGAAAGCCCATGGCCAGAGTCTACCCCTAGAATATCTGACTCAGTAGATCTGGGGTGGGTGCTGATAATCTGCATTTCTAACAAGTTTCCTCTTTGCCGGACCTTGAACCCCACTTAAAGGAGCAAGCCCCTAGCCAAACTGGATGGTTTTAGAAGACAAAACCAAGACTCCTGTGAGGGAGTGGACTTCATATAAGCCCAAGATAGGATTTTTTTCCCTGCTAACAAAACTTTACAAAAACTAAGCAGTAGGGGGACTTCCCCGGTGGTGCAGTGGCTAAGACTCCAATGCAGGGGGCCCGGGTTTGATTCCTGGTCCGGGAACTAGATCCCACACATTCGGCAACTAAAAAAAAAAAATTCCTGCACACAGCAAAGAAGGTGGAAGATCCCACGAGCCACAGCTAAGACCCGGTGCCACCAAACAAATAAATAATTTAATATAAATAAAAGCTAGGTGGCTCAACCCAGGATGAGTGAGTTTCCCACTACAGGAGCTGCTTAAATAGGAGATAGACTATTACGTTCACTCGACAAACACAGCACACACTCCTTTGCCATCCTCTCCTTCCCCCACCAACAAACTGGAGATTTGGAGACCAACAAGACCCCATCCTGGCCCTCTGGGAGCTCACCAGCTGGCTTGGGAAACCATAGGTAATCACAGCATAGTGTGATAGAAGAGAATTTGAGAAGAGTCTGCATCACCAGGCGGTTGGTCTGGGCAGGCTTCCCAGAAAGGGGCGGAAGGAGCTGGAGACAGGGACTCCAGAGCAGCGGGGGCCTGACCAGGATTCGAGAAATAAATAGACAGACCAGGCAAGACTGGGTGTGGGGTGGAGGAAGGTGCTTCGGATGATACTGGGTCCCTGGCTCGGGTGACCAGGTGCAGCCATTTGCTGTGATGGGGAATATGGAGGACAAACTGGGCTGTGTCAAGGGTAAGGGGCTTGTGGGGTCAAACAGGCAGCGGTGAGGTCTAGAGCCGTGTCCCTGACCCTGACCCTGACTTGTTAAGACACTTGGGGACACTGATGCTGCGTCTCCTTGGAGACAGGGCAACACATGGGAAGTCTTTTCTCTACCCGTTTGGCTGTGAGACCCTGAATGAGTCTATCTTTGGACCCTTGCTTCGCCACTGGACAATGAGGGGCTGGACTCAAAGACCCCCCAAGTCTTGTCCTGCTCTGGAAGTCTAGGTTATACTAGCAATGTATGTACGAGCCAAGCCTTCAGCCCGCTTCCACCCTGCGTCTGTGGCCAGTGGCCAGGGCCACTGTGCTAGCATTCTACATGCCAGAGCTCCACCCAGAGCTCAGCCTGGGGCAGTCCCAGCACTGGGTCAGGTCCCACGGGGAGGCCAAACCCATGTGCGGATTAAGTCATCGGGGGAGGGGGAGCATCCTCCCTTCTGCCAGCCAGGAAGTGGTTAAAAGGCCTGAGCTCTGACTTCCAAGCCTCACAGCTGAGTCCCTGGCCTTCCTCCTTCCCTCAGACCCCAGCCTGGGTCCCCTGAGCAGGCCTGGCTGAGGACAGGATGGAACACAGTCTGGCGGCTGGTACCTGCAAGTCCAGCCCTGCTGGTAGACACTAATTGATGGGGCAACAGCCCATCTGTCCTGCAGGGTCCAGCCTGCTGACAGGCACAGAGATCTGTGAGTTAATGAGCTCATCACTCACCCCAAAGCTCAGAGGGGTAGATGCTGAGGGCGGGAGTGACCGGCCCAGGTCGGGGGAGAGGGAACAGTGGAACACGTATGCGTCTGAGGAGACTGGGTCCTGCCCTGGGGAACCTGGCTGGAGGCCGGGAAACAGGGCTGTGCCCTTTGGGAACTCATGAGCTGAGTGGCCTTCATCATGTAGCTTAAACTCTGTGCCTTGGTTTCCTTGCTAATCACACAAGTCACAAGTGGTAGTCGCTCCGTCGTGTCCGACTCTTTGCGACCCTGTGGACTGCAGCCCACCAGGCTTCTCTGCTCACGGGATTTTCCAGGCAAGGATACTGGAGTGGGTTGCCATTTCCTTCTCCGGGGGATCTTCCCAACCCAGGGATCGAACCTGGGTCTCCTCCACTGCAGGCAGATTCTTTACCATCTGAGCTACAAGGGAAGCCCCTCCTTGCTGATGATCTGGAACTAAATAACAGCGCCCTCCTTGTAGGGCCGTGGTAAAGGACTAACGCATGTGGAATGCTAGCACAGTGCCTGGCATGCTGTGAATGTCTCATAAGCAGTGGTGATTGTCAGGGGTGACCGTCCTCTTCCGGACGTGGAGGGGGCGAGGAGTCCCCGGACATCCAGATGTCCGGAAGGCTGAGCTATGATTGGGGGCTGGGGACTGAGACCCAAGGGTGAGCAAGGTTGCCGATTGTCGGGGGAGAAGAGGGCAGAGGCCAGAAAGGATGACCTGGGCCACTGTCTCCCTGCCGCTGCCCCGCACTGGCCTCAGCAAACATCTCCCATCTCACGTGCAGCGTCTCAGTCCCCAGCCCACATGGCACCAACCCAGGGACCCCTTTTGCTCCTGAAGCTTAGAAACTTCTCTCCCCCAGCGGGCAGCATCACTCTCCCCCAGCATCACCCTCCGGGCAGCATCACCCTCCGGGCCGCTCCTCCTCCCCGCTCCCCTGCTGGCCAGAGGCCCAGCTCCCCAGTGATGATGGGAGGATGCAGGGCTTCTGCACCCTCAAAGGTACAGGTTCCTACAGCTTCCCGTAAACTCTCAAGACCTGCGCACACGGTCCGACCAGCTTCTCGCCACTGAGGCCCTGCTGCTGTCTCCCGCCCGCGCAGGAACAAGCAGCACTGGGTTTGGGGTCAGAAGATTCGAGCTCGAGTTCTGCTTCTAACGGTTCTTGCCGGGCGATCAGGGAGGGCTACGAGACGTGCCCGAGCCCGAGCTTTCTCATCCATAAAACGGAGACAGTAGTCCCTACCTTGGGATTTCCCTAGCAGTCCAGTGTTTCAGACTCTGTGCTTCCAACGCAGGGAACACGGGTTTGATTCCTGGTCGGGGAACTAAGATTCCACATGCTGTGTCGAGCGGTGAAAAAAAGAAAAAAAAAAAAAAAATTCCCCCCCCCACAGGGTGGTGGGATCATTCATTCTTTCAGTGACAAGCTTGTTCTGAAGACAGATCCTGATTACCCCCGTCCCCACCCTGTCCCATGCCAAGGGAGCAAAAAAGAGACCAGGGTGGGTCTGTCTTTGCCTGTGATGGTCAGGGAAGGTTTCACAAGAGCCAAGGTGTTTGCAGTGGTCCTGTGAAGGATGAGTCTTAGGAAGGGGGTGGTCCAAGTAGGGGCAGGGGTGTGTGTGGCACAGGCTGAAGGCTCAGGGATAGTGGGGTCCGGGGACCTGGGATTAAGAGGGTCAGGATGGAGTGGGGTGTTGGATGGCGACCAGTCTTCCCATGAAGGTGGGGACTGCAAACCCAGGGTTAGCCCTTCCAGAGAAAAAGCCCAGTGTGGAGCAAGGTTAAGGGAGTGGGAGGAACATGCTTCCTGAGTTTCCTGCAGGGAAAAAAAAACAAATCCTTTGTAACTGTCACAAACGTGATGGAACTGATAAACACACAAGAAACCAGGCACTTAGTTTGTGAAACTAAGTCTGGGTCTTTGTAGAAATGAGTGTGTAACAACAATGGTTTTTGTCAAGATATTTGATGAATCTGGCAAAGAAAATCTATCTCCAGTGTGTCTGAGAAATCTGGGTGCACCCCTTCCCCACCCCAGTCCCTGCCCTGAAGCCAGGCTGCACCTCTGATGCTGGTGAGTGTCCCCAGAGTGCCCGGTGGAGGGGGTTCTCCAGCCAACCCCTCCCTTCCCTGTGGGGACCCTTCTCCAGACCTCTAGGAGGTGTGGGCAGGAGGCAGAGGTTATCAGCCCACGGCCAGAACAAGCTTCCCTGTGCTCCTTCCCTGCCCCAGGCAGTGCGGCTTGGGGAGTTATGGGAGATGGCCTCTCAGCCCTAAGGGCAGGTCACTTACTCATGTCACAGCTACTCTGAGAATCTGAGGCTCACCAGAGGGGATGCAGGGGGAGAGGCATGGTGAGGAAGCAAGATAACTGCTGGGACAGGGGACAGGCGGCAGAGACATCAACTGAGCTAGAGCGTGTTCGCGGAGGAGCATAGCTGGGAGGCCTTCCTGGAGGAGGAATCATGAAACATAAGTAGGAGCTAGTGGACATAGAAGGGGAGGAAGGATGTCTTGGGCAGAGTGTGCAGCGTGTGGGAAGAAGGCTTGGAGAGAAAAAGAGAAGAACTCTGGGCTTGTGCACAGTGGGCCAGGAGGGGCCGGAGGAGCTAGGAATACCCTGCAGGCCGTGGGGAGCTCATGAAGGCTGCTGGGCTGGGGAAGTCATGGTCAGCTCTGCATTTCAGAAAGACCTCTCTGGCTGCCTGGAGCCTTCGATGTTGGTGGCTTCTGCCCTGGAGAAAGGTGTGGCTCTCAGGGACAGCTCGGTCGACATTGACCAAGATGGATCAGCAAGCGACAGAAGAGCCGGCCTGGGTTCAAACCACTTACTATGGGCCCTAAGGCGACTTGACCTCATTTTGCTCAGTTTCCTCATTTGTCAAATGGGGTTAATCTAAGCACCCCCTGCCATCAGAGGTGAGGGGGTGAACATGTGCCCAGTGTGCCAGTGCCCAGGACCGTAGGAAGCTCCGTGCAGAAGTATTTAGTGTCTGCACTATCCATCAGTTCAGTTCAGTCACTCAGTTACGTCCGACTCTGCGACCCCACGGACTGCAGCGTGCCAGGCTTCCCCGTCCATCACCGACTCCCAGAGCTTGCTCAAACTCGTGCCCAATGAGTTGGTGATGTACTACCCATAAACAACACCAGCTCGTCTAAACCACTACAGGCCTGAGTTAGTCAGGAAGACGTACAGTAGAAATCAGAGGTTGATGTGTTTGATAATGCATCAGATCAGTGTCCGCCTGTGAAGACTAGTAGGTTACCACCCGCACGGACCAGTAGGGACTAGTGTCCACAGGGAAAAAGATGCTGCGGGGCGAGCCCGGGGAGGAAGGCGCTCGGTAGGCTGGAAGCGAGAGGGTTAGCCGAGCTTCCTCCCAGCCTCCTTGGAGTCTCTTGGGAGGCGCTGGCACCGCTGTTTGTTACCCAACCCTCGAGAAGACGCTGCAGGGGGGAGGGAGAGAGCTGAAAGCCTTCTCAATTATTCAACAGTCGGAGCTTCCTGCTGCTCCTGTCGGAGCCAGGGGAAGGCCAGCTAGAGCCCCTGGGCTGGGTCCGGCTGGCTTGGGGGGAGGGCTGGTTGTCGGAGGGACAGCTGCCCACTCCTGCCCGCCCGCCCTGCTCCAGCGCTGTCTGCGGGGTGGTGCGGAGGGGGCAGCCGCGCCTGGCAGGCAGGCTTGGAGCTGTCTCCTGCCCTGCAGACTCAGGCTGTGCTGTGGAATGGAGGCAGTGGGTTGGCGAAGTTCCCAGAGCCAAGGTGGGGTGTCTGAGGGAAGCCAGGGAGGAAGGGCATGTCCACTGTCTGCAGGAGAGGGTTAGGCAGCTTAGCTGGCACCTGCGTCCTGGGCAACCTGTCCAGCCCCCCTGTATCTCAGACACATGGGGCTCTGAGCCACCCAAGAACATGCTGCCCAACAGCTTCCTGTGCCTGGAGTGCTCTTCCCCTTCTGGTTCATCCTACAAGACTCTGCTCAGGCATCACCTCCTCTGTGAAGCCCTCCCAGACTTCCACTGGGGGCATGCACCTCTGCGGTGCTTCCAGAGCCTCACCCTGTGGTCCCCACCCTCAATGCTTACCTTGCTGTGTTGTGACTATGTGCCCCTGACCTGGTGAGGGCTGTCTAAGGGCAGGGACTGGGTTGTGTCCATCTTTGCGCCCCTATTGCCCAGCACAGAGCTTGGCACAAAGCAACCATCTGTGGGCATTTGTTGAAACCCAGCCTGTGTTTGTATTGATGGGGAGCTCACTACTTGTGTGTTTTTTTTTGTATGTTTGTTTGTTTTTTACCACCTCCCTCTCTGGGGAACTCGGTGGCAAAGTTTCCTGGTTACCACTCTCATTATGCCCAGACTTCACATGTGTTGATATTTGCAAAGGCCACATGGTCACATACTTGGTAAGCCCTGGAGTCCAGCTCTGTCATTCAATGGATAGGAAGGCCCTGCCTGGCACTAGGCTCCTGCCCACCAGCCCTGGGCCCTGTCTTTGTTCCTGTTGGCTCTGATTTGAGTTCCTAGAGCAGAGGACCTGGATGGCAGGTCCCCAGGGACAGAGAGGCCTCAGCTATCTGCTCCCTACAGAGCAACCCACAGTAAAAGCAAGACAGCCTAAATGAGACCAGTACAGATCACTGCAACCCAGGAGAGTCCAGAGAAGAACCAGGAGCTCAGATTAGATGCCTGCTCCTTGGAAGAAAAGCTATGACCAACCTAGACAGCATATTAAAAAGCAAAGACATTACTTTGCTGACAAAGATCCGTGTAGTCAAAGCTACGGTGTTTTCACTAGTCGTGCATGGATGTGAGGGTTGGACCATAAAGAAGGCTGAGCACCAAAGAATTGATGCTTTTGAACTGTGCTGTTGGAGAAGGCTCTTGAGCGTCCCTTGGACTGCAACGAGATCCAACCAGTCCATCCTAAAGGAAATCAGTCCTGAATATTCATTGAAAGGACTGATGCTGAAACTGAAACTCCAATACTTTGGCCACCTAAGGGGAAGAACTGACTCATTTGAAAAGACCCTGATGCTGGGCAAGATTGACGGCAGGAGGAGAAGGGGATGACAGAATGTGAGATGGTTGGAGGGCATCACTGACTCAGTGGACATGAATTTGAGCAAACTCTGGGAGAGAGCGAAGGACAGGGAGGCCTGGCGTGCTGCCGTCCATGGGGTTGCAAAGAGTGGGACGCGACTAAGCGACCGAACAACAGCGTAGGGAACCCACAGCCCAATGGAGACCAGTGGGGCGGAGAGAACTCACAATACTGGCCACTGAAAACAGTACAGGCCAGGGCCGTCCCGGAAGCAGCCCGTGCAGACCAGTACTGGAGCAGACAAGCAAGCTGTGTTTTAGTCTCCCTTCCCCTGTGTTTCAGTGGAACAAAGGAATCCCTGCCCCCACCCAGCCCACTCTATTTCCTTTCACGGCCCTCAGTGGCCTTCAGAGAACTGTAGACTTCCAGACAGGGAACAGAAAGCCACAGATTCCCTGTGGCCGCCTGAGCTCGAACGGAGATTTGGGGTGGCAGGGAGGAGACTGAGAAGAGAACCTCATCATGGCCGAGCTGTCCCTGATGGCCTGGGCTGCCAGGGAAGTGGCGACCTCTGTGTCCTGGGGAGGGTCCAAGCCAGATGGCCTTGGGGTAGCGTCCTAGAGAGAGCCACCCAAGGTGTCAGGACACCATGCTCTCCGAGGACTCTCCCAAGCTGGCCTCTAGGGCTGCAAGCAAGAGTAGCTCAGTCGTGTCTGACTCTTTGAAACCCTGTGGACTACACAGTCCATGGAATTCTCCAGGCGAGAATACTGGAGTGGGTAGCTGTTCCTTTCTTCCAGGGGATCTTCCCAACCCAGGGAGCGAAGGCAGGTCTCCCGCGCTGCAGGCAGCTTCTTTACCAGCTGAGCCACCAGGGGAGGTCTGGAGTGAAACCAGAGGTACCCCGAGTTTTCATCAGCTTCATTGTTTCCTCTACCCGCTTCTCCCCACAAAGGTCAGACCCGCCCTGGTTCACACCTGAGGGCTGGGTTAAGGAAAGGGAAGACGGGCTAGAAGCTGTATCACCAGATCTCTTTCCCTTTTCAGGCTTCAGTTTCTCCATCTGGACTAAGCACTTGGGCCTGGATACTAGTGGGGCCAGGGCAGGGCTGGGCTCTGAATTCTTGGCAGCCCAACACTTCAAAGAGTCCAAGCTGGGTGACGATGTACCCCATGCCCCTGTTGGAGCTATCAGAAGGAAGGGTGTGTGCTGGACAGACAGACAAGCCCCTTCCACCTACTGGGGAGGGTGCAGCAGGGAGACAGGGCAGCTGCCTCTGCTGCCCACACAATCTCATTATGGAAAATTCCCTCTATTGACTCAGCTTTAATCAGGCAGGCTGCCCTGGGCATCCCCCCCAGGTTTCTGCTGGGCCGGGTGAGATCAAAGAGAGAGTCGGGCTGGGGGCTGGAGCCTCGTCTGCCATTCCCATCGATCCAGATGCGCCTCTCGTTGCTAGGCAACCGCCTCCAGTCTCATCTGGTCCTTCCTTCCCCAGGGGCTGCAGGATCGGGCAGTAAAGGGGGAGAGAGACCCCACATTCATTCTCTAAGTCTTCCCTTACCAAGCTTGAGATCTCTGTCATCAAGCTGGGAGCTTTCCTCACACCCTGAAGGACCCCTCATCCTGGGAGCTTGACTCTCCCACCAAAATGGACCTCCTTTCTCCCCTCACATTTGTATTCATCTCCAGAATACTTGAATCCCACACCTCCTATGACCCCCTGTAAGCACATCAGGAAGCTAAGCCAGGGATTCACCAGAGAGGGGAAGGGACCCTCTGGAGTAGGGCGGGGGAGGTCACTGAAAAAGTCCAGATGCAGCTGCAGGCTACCATCTTCCAGCTCAGCATCGGACTAGATGTGGGAGCCATTTAATCTTGAAAGAATGGCTCTGAAGACAAATTCACACTTTCAGTTTTGAGTGGGTTGCCTTTTTTTTTTTTCTTTTTCCAAAACGTAGGATGCATTTCATAGTAGTTTTTTCTTTTTTGTTTCAAGTGCTATAATTTAAAACTGTAAGTTGTGTTTTAAAACAGGTATAAAAATGTACTGTGGGTTTTGGGGGCTGTCATTGACTAAATAATGCAAATCGGATCATTTTATCACAGTTTAATATTTTACATCATTGATATACCCTATACTGCTTCATCTTTCCCTTTTTAAAAAAAAGCAAATGTGTGCATGTCATCCCCACAGTTGTTAGGTGGTGACCTCCTTATATCACGGCTTATTTAGGATTTTAAGGTCTCTCCCCACTCTGAGGTCTTTGCAGCCCTTGGGGATGGAAAGTACTCACTCTTGCCTCTGGTACTTCATCAGACTTTTTGTTTTAAAGGAAGGGGTGATGCAGTTCCCAAAGCATGAAGACCCAGGACCTCAGGTGTCCAAGGACTGTCCTTGTGAGCCACTGGGAGAGGCACCAGCTGGGCACCTCCATCCTGCCCCTGCCTGCCGCCTGCTCCCCCAGCTCCTCACGGCACTGACAACTCCGCCCCATGCCCCTGCCCCGACCCAGTCACATGCTTCAACTCTGAGAGGCACCGCTTTCCAGGGCCCTTGACAAACGGTAGCCAATTAATGTGAATTAATCTGATTAGCCTAAATAGTTAATTAAGCAGTTAATTAACAACATCATTGACAATAACCTATGGCTCTCGAGGGAGGTGGGTGGGAATGTGAGCCACTGGGAGAGGCACCAGCTGGGCACCTCCATCCTGCCCCTGCCTGCCGCCTGCTCCCCCAGCTCCTCACGGCACTGACAACTCCGCCCCATGCCCCTGCCCCGACCCAGTCACATGCTTCAACTCTGAGAGGCACCGCTTTCCAGGGCCCTTGACAAACGGTAGCCAATTAATGTGAATTAATCTGATTAGCCTAAATAGTTAATTAAGCAGTTAATTAACAACATCATTGACAATAACCTATGGCTCTCGAGGGAGGTGGGTGGGAGGCAGGGATGGCAGGGGGCGTGGGGGCCCTCCTTGCTCTGGGAAAGGACAAGCCCTGTAAGTTCACAGGGAGAATGGGGGTCACTCTGGCAGCTGTGGCCTCTCCGAGTCCCCGCCTGGCTCTGCCTTGGGCCCCAGAATCTTCGTCAGGGGGTTCGACCCCACCCTGGCCACAACCCCTTCCCCAGCCCCTGGCCAGATCTGAGAGAGTCTGATTCTACTAGAGGCTGAATGTCAGCACAGCAGAGGAGGCAGAAAGGCATCCTGTCCGGGAAATGGTTCCACTCCAAAGTCCAAGCGTGGAGCTCCCCCTCTGCTGCCACGCCCGGCCCCACACCAGTCCGTACACCTCACAGTTTACAACCCCCGCCCCCCCAGGGCCCTGGACTCGCCCAAGCTGCGGAGCAGTCTTGGAGGGGAATTGCCCATTCTACAGATGAGAAAACTGAAAACTGAGTACCTCCCACGTGCCAGGCCCTGTGCTTGCTCTGCACAGGATCGCTGCCCTCAAAGGGCTCCTCGTCTGAGACGTCACAGAACAGTGCAGCCTCTTTGCAGCCTCTTTGCTGGGTGACCCTGGTGACTTTAACAACCTCTCTGTGCTTCAATAGCCTCCGCTGTGACCTGACTCTGTTGTAAGACGTTGCGAGGACTAAATGAGTTAGGACGTGTGAAACCCTTGTGATGGTGCCTGGCACGTGGGAGATGCCAAATGGGTGCCCCTGATGGTTACCGAGGGAGGCAGCCAGGAGGACAGAGTATAAAAGGCGGGGCGAGAAAGAGGTGGTACCTGGGGGCTTGGAACAAGGTATGGCACAAAAGACACGGGAGCAGAGACTGAAGGTCAAGGAGGTAAAGGAAGCAGGGAGAAGAGCACGCAGGCAAGGGAAAGGGCATCTGCAAAGCAAAGAGGCCCCGGTTCTTGCTGCTAGCCTGGGCAGTCCCTGGGGAGCCCCTTCGCTGACCACCTGGCATTATCTCCACATGGTTAACCGGCTCTACTCCAGCATAAAATGAAACAGTAAAAAAATTCAGACCCCCTCCCCAGGTCCTACAGTCAGGCTCTACGTGGGCGGGTCCCAGGAACCTGCTGTTCATGGACTGTTCTGGAAATACTGAGGCTAGTACTCTGCGCCTGGAGACCATGGCTGCCGTGGTTCTGGGTGTCCCAGCTGCGGCAGGGGAGGTGCCAGGCCATGTGACCTGTGTCCTGAAAGCTTACCGCCGGCCCCCCGTCCACTCCATCTGTCCAGTCCTGCCTGCCCTTCAGAGATGACCTTCCTGAAACTGCTCTGGCCTTGTGCTTACCTGTGGGAAACCCTCCTTGGTTTCTCTGCTGCCTGCAGGAGAAAGGCCAGACGCTGCAGCCTGGCATTAAGGCCTCTCACGAGGCCTCCCTCTCCAGCCTGGCCCATTCCTTAGCCTCTCCAGCCACCCTCTTCCCCAAGTGCCCAGGACTCTCCCCTCCTCCAGGACTGTCATTCAGGCTGTTCCTTCTGCCGGAAATGCCCTTCCCCTTTTTCCCCCCTGGCAAACCTGTCCTCCTCTTCTGGGGACCATCTGTGAAGCTGGCTCCAACGTCAACCAGGTGGGCCACCCTGCCCCCAGCGCCAGTGCCCCCNGAGGTTTGTAAAAGGTGTGGATTTAAAGAGGTCACACTTGCAACTCTGAGGCAATAATTATGTTCCTCTATATTGCCTGAAATTTCACCTTTAGAGTTCAATTCATCTGGGTTAGAAGATATCTCTTTTAAATTTTAAATAGCCCTGGAAAGCATATCACCTTAATCAGGATTGTCAGTTGTTCAAACTTGGTGTGAATTAATTAATCAAATCATTTCCCACTAACAAGCTTCTTAAATCAGTAAACTTAGTAAGTGTGCTTTTTTCTGGATGGGGGAGGGGCTTGAGGAAAAAGGGTAACGCAAGAAGGGAATATTGGTTTTGCAGGATTAGAGAGACTCCAAAGTCAGACTACCTCTAAGAGACCAATTAAGACTCAGCCTGGCCCAAGACAGTTGTATTTATTCCTTCGATGCACTGTATAAAGACATTTAAGAATACTCAGTAGTATAGAATGGACAATTAAGTAATTGACTGCATCCTATTTGGTGGACTCTAGGCTCATCAGGAAGAACTGAAATCAACTTCCCACTGCACATCTGCAATCTCCCCAGCCAAAGTCAGTTGATATTTGGGTCCTCAAGGATTTGGGAGAAGTTGTCAAATGGAGATGAATCCAGGCAGACAACCACTATCAGGCATGTTCATTGAGATAATTAAACTGAATTTGTCTGACAAAGGTAACCCGTTATACCAGAAGGGGCTTGGTTCTGTCTCTTATACACATCTAGATGTGTATAAGAGACAGCCTTGGCCCCCTACCCTTGGTCTCTTTCACCCCATCATCCTCCCACCCAAGGCAGCCAGATCGGGCTTCCTTAAGTGCGGGTCTGATCATTTCGTGACACTGCTCCAATGCCTTCCCTCACTCCCATCCCTTTCCAAACCAACTCCCAGCACTAACAGCGGTTTTCAAGGTCCTTCAAGACCTGACCTGGCTGGCCACACCCCTGGGGTTGCCCTCTAGCTGCAGGCATGCCATGGCTAAGCCAGATCGCCGACTGTCCTCTTAGTTCCCTGGGGCTTCTCATCCCCCGGCCGTGGCCCCGCTGTTATCAGGAGTGCCTTACCTTTACTTTCTCTGGCTGGCAGCTTCGGTCTCTCTCCAAAGCCCGACCTCAAGGTCTCTCTCCCTAGCACCTCCTCTGGCTGTCCACATCTCTGTGGACATCTTAGTCCCTAGCAGAAACTCAACGGCCATCCCTCAGTTCCCTCACGCCGCCCCTTCCTACTAGCGTGGGAGCTCCTCAAGGTGAGGGCGGGTGTCTGCCTCACGGCTATGTCCCCACTGTTCATACGATGCCGGGAAAATAGGAGGCACTCGGTGGATGCTAACGGTGTGGTCTCACTCAAGTGACCACCACCTCTGGGCAGTGCACTGGGTCTTGTCCCTCCTTGGGTGCCTTGGCACTCACCCCCCGAATTGCTTGTCAGCATGCACCTGGTGTTATTACACCCATTTCATGGGGAAGGGAAACAGACCTGATCGTGGAGGTGAGGGTCTAGATGCGATCAGAGCCCAGGAGATTGGCAGTCGCCTGATTCCCAGTTCTGAGCTCCTTCTTCTAAGGTCTGAGTGAGGCCAGGTTCTCACCCCACCCAGGGGATGTAGGGCTGTCTCTTGCTCCGCCTCCCCCAGCAGCCTTGGCCCTCCCCCGCCATGGTCCCTGGCAGAGGGAAACAGGCCCCCCCTCGTCCCCGCCCCAGTCCCCAGCTGACCCTGGCACAGGCCCCAGAGTCATCCTCCCCAAGGGAAACCCATGACCAGCAGACCCCCAAGGTGTGCCCCACCCAAGAGGGTCGGAGAAGAGCAAGCCCCCCAACCCCACCCCCGCAGCTCTCCCTGGCTCCCTGGGAAGCTCTCCACCAGTGCCCAGTGTTCATCTGGCCTCGAAAAGTAGGCTTTTTGCAGAATCTTTAAAGATATCAGAAAATTCTCACTATAGAGTGAAAAATAGCACACCCACTTCGCTCAACAGGGTGTTTCCAGTTATTTAACGCTGTGTATCTATGATCACATGGACAAAATCCTGGTAGGAAGGACCTGTTTGTTCACGGTGGGGCCACACGTGCCCTTTCTCTCCTTGGTTTTTCTATCTCCCGAGTCTGACCCGATGAGGATGCACCATTCTTAACATCAGAAGAATTCAACGAAACTTACTTATCTCTATCCTGGGAGTTCTGGGGGATGGGGCTCAGTCCTAGGAGAGACCTCAGAGCCAGAGGCCATTCCGGATGCTAGAAACAGGCAGGCTAAGGGCACCCGCCTCCCACCGCAGCTCCATAAGCTGCTTGGGCCTCAGGGTCCGGTTCCTTGGGCTCAGGGCCCCCTCCAGTCCTCCCAGGCCCCGGCAGGATGCTCCAGCTGGCACAGCAGCCTCTGCAGTGGGCAGGAGGCCAGGGCGGGGGCGGCAGGATGCTGAGGCCAGGCTGACGGCCGGGGAAACAGCGACGCAGACGGATGGGCGGGCGGCTTTTGGTTATAAGCGAGGAGCCCCTGGGGGTTGGGGGCTGCTCTGGAGCCCCGGCACACGTGGCCACCAAGGTCTCTCTCCCGGGGGCAAGGGGCAGCTGGGGCCTGCCTGGCTCGCTTGCCCAGGCCCCCTGAGAACCCTGTCCTGGATGACACAGAGTCAAGAGAGCTGACGCCCTCCTGTCCTCATGATCCAGAAGAAGGTGAAGGGAGGGGAATCCAGGGGTGTCAGTGGGCACGAGGCCCCAGTGAAGACCTCGGCTGGGCCAGGCTGGGGTTTGTAACTGTATGTAACGGTCCCTCCCCATCACGGGCTCCTCCTGCGCTCTCACTCCGCCCCTTCCCTTCTCTAACCCCCTCCTCCTCTCTGATCTCACTCCCCTCTACTGAGCCCCGCTCCCTTCTTCTAACTCCTCTCCACTCATGGTTGCCCTCTTTTCTCTGAGTACCACCTCCCTGCGCCTCCTCCCCCTTCCTGAGCCTCCATGACCCACGGAGTTGCCTGCCTTCAGCTGGAGCCCTCTTTCTTTCTCTCCTCAATCCTTTTCCCCTCTCGCTGAGCCCAGATGTTGGAATTGAGAAGGAACTCCCCTACGTCTTGCCCGGCTGCTCCTCCCCCAACACAGCGTGAACCAGAACCAGTGGCCCTACCCTGGCAGGGCTCTGCCTCCTTTCTTCAGAGTGTCAGCTGCAAAGTCTCTTCCTCTCCCCAAGACTCTAAAAATAAGCCTCCTCCACTGTACCCCGGCTGCTCCCCTGGATGCAGGACCCATGTATATGTGTCCTGTTGGTGGAGGTTCCTGGGATTTCCTGAACAACTCAGGAAGGAGTGTGGAAAGCATCTTTAGTGTCCCTGGAGGTCACCTCAAATCTTGGGCCAGGAGGGCTCCATCCTGGCTCAGCCACAGAACCACAATCTCCCAGTGAACCACTGGGCCTCTTCCAGCCACATTTTCCTCTTTTGAGTTAAGACCCTAGGTTTGTAATTTGGAGGGATGTGGGTGCGTGGGCTAAGTCGCTTCAGCCACATCCAACTCTTTGCGACCCTATGGACCATAGCCTGCCAGGCTCCTCTGTCCATGAGATTCTCCAGGCAAGAATACTGGAGTGGGGTGTCATGCCCTCCTCCAGGGGATCTTCCCGACCCAGGGATCGAACCCACTTCTCTTACATCTCTTGCATTCGCAGGCAGGTTCTTTACCATTAGTGCTACCTGGGAAGATCCTAGGAGGGGAATGGGTGAATTTTAAACCTCAGTTCCAATGAATAAACCTAACCTTCATACACTGGGGGTGGATTCTACCTCTGCTGATGGGACCACAGGGTTCCCGACACACAGATTTATGGAACAGAGAGATCTTAAAATCTTAGTGCTGGCAGGGCCTTCAGCAGGGGGCCGGGGTGGGGTGTCATCTGGTCAAACCATTTTATTTTATAGTTGAGGACACTGAGACCCGGAGGCAGGAAGGGACCTGTTCAAGCTCACACAAGGAGCCAGGGTCAGTGATGGGCCCAGAAAGAAGATCCTTGAACTTCATCACAAGCCCCCCTCCTCCGCCCCCCATCCACTCCCTGCCAAGCCCCAGTGCCTTGGCTGATCCTCACCCAGGATGGCCTGGGGAATAGAGGACGGAGTGGTGTTGGGGGAGCCACCTGGGCCCCTGAGGCAGCAGCCTAAGATTGCACCAAGACCTTGCTCTGTGACCTTGGGAACGTCATGTCACTTTCAGGCCTCATTTTGCTTTTCTGTGAAAGGGAGACGGTGGCAGCTTGGCACCCAGTTATGTGAGGATGAAATGAGATAATGTGTGAGAAGTGACAGGCCCATGGCAGGGGCTCAGGGTGTGTGTAGGAGTTAAGGAAGGCGGTGGGAGGGGGGGGGCTCTCTCCCATCACCTCAGAGGCACCCTGGCTGGCTGCTGGGACAGGAGGAACTACAATTTTGCCCCACTGGCAGCAAGAAGCAGGCAAAGGAAAAGCCAGTAGGGGAGGCTGACCCCAGCAGTGCTGGCAGTTGCTCTGGACCATGGCCTCATCACAGTGGTGAGGGCTAACCGCCCAGAGAGGAGCAGGCGGCCACTGGCTTGCCGAGGTCAGCAAGAGGCTGGCAGGCAGAGAAGGTGAGAGTGGGTGGGGCAGTGAGCAGATGGGCCTGCCAGACCCAGGCTCCCTCTCTGGCAGGTGTCAGGGTGGCAGGGGTGGGTTGTGGTGGGGGCACCCAGTTGGACAATTCAGAGCGTGTTCCACCTCCAAATATCCCAGTGACCTTGGGGGAGTCAGTTCCTCACTGCATCGCACCTCCTCACCCATATGCCTCAGGCTTCTCACCTGGAAAGCTGGCATCATGAATCAAGAAACTGACATTTAACTGGGTCTTGATATCAAGGGGCCAGGACAGGATATCAGCTCTACTCCTGTCCCAGGGAAGACAGCTTGGGTGGCTTCATGACCTTGCGAAAGTCATTCAAGTCTCATTTCTCAGTTGTGAAATGGGGACATGGATGGCTTCCTTGTTAAGTTTTCATGAGGATGAGCTGAGTTAACTGTAGCCTAGTATGGTGCCTGGTATGAGACCGTCAGCCAGTGTCCACCCACTCTGGGAAAAGGAAGATGTGCTTCAAACAATACTGAAAACGTTTCCCTCTTTGTGTAGCTTCTCCTTAAAAATTCTTACTTGTGTTTGATTTGCTGAAACTTGCCCAGCATTGCATAGCTTAAAACTAGTTTCCTATCCAATAAATAGTTGAATTATTTCTTTGACCACCAAAGTAGATACTGTTAATGCTATACCTGTTTTACAGATTGGGAAACAGGCTCAGAAAGGTTAAGTGATTTACCTGAAGTCACACAGCTTAGATGTGAACCCATGTCTCTCACACTTCAAAGTCCATGACTTTCTACCCACTCAGCACTACCTTTTAAAATCCAAACCACTCTTTATTCGCTCTTCAAGAATTCCTCCTCCATCGCTCACAGGAGAGTGGGATGGGGCATAAAGTTAGGGAAACGAAAAGCTGATGCTGTGTGGGAGCAATTTCTGAGCCAGCTTGGTCCTATTTCTGGCTGGGGAAGGATCTGACACCTGCTGGGATCATGACCTTAAAGATGCTCCCTCTACAGAGAAATTCTCCAAACCCTGCTCAGGTCTCCATCGAAGCACCTGCCTTGTCTCTTGTCATGGGACAAAAGGTCAACCCAGGCCCCTTGAGACCAGAAGTGGATGAGTGAGTGAGGTCTTGGGAGAGTGAGAAGTTATGGTTGGGATAGAGCACAGACACTGGAGTACCAGGTCAGACCTTGGTGCTCTTTTCTTGCTCCCCTTCAAACTCATCCCCACAATGGACCTGCCGCCAGGAGCAGGAACTGCAGGAGGCTTCACACTGTCCAGGCAGGAGCTCTGGCAGGGAGGGTGAGGAGGAGGCAAGAAAGAGGCTGCGTCTCTTCTCTCTCTCTCTCTTTTTAAACCAAGAATTTGTTCTGGGGTAGTTGGACTCACTGTGAGCCCCAGAAACCATCCCTGGGCACCCAGAGAGACCACAGAAACCCCCCTCCCAAACTCCTGATGGTTATTATCTCTTCTGTGTCCTTCATTTTCTCCCCAGTGAGAGAGTAAATGCCATCCTGTGTGAGACCCAGTTCTTGTTGCCAGCTTCTGCCTCCCCAGGGGCATTTGGGCAGCTGGGAAAGGGGCCAGACTGTCCCTGATGCTGCCACCCTGTGCTGGACAGAAGCCCAGCATTCAGGTGGGGGCCTGCTCCCTTCATCCCTCCCAGTGACCAGCGTCTCCACAGGGTCTCTTCACTGGTCTTTCCCTTCCCTAGGGAGCAGGTCCTTCTTCTCAATTGCGAGAGGGCAATTAGACTGCAGTTGGGTGCCTCTCTAGCATCCTTATGGACCAGGCCGTGGTCATTTAAGCTCAGTGGAGTCCTGCCCGTGACCCGGCAGGGTTCTCACTTTCCCTATCCCTCTCAGTGAAATGAACAACGTTCCTCATCTCTGTTCCCCAGGTGCCTCGCACCCCCCGACCAAACACACAGACAGTCCCCCACCCGCTACCATCCGCTCTGGCTTCCGTGGACTCTGGGCCCTGGCCCAGCTGGAGAGGCCCAAGATCCAACCCAGCCCCAACCCCTCTGGGAAATGCCCCCGCCCCAGCCGGGGCTCTCACCTCCCTGCTGACTGCTGCGCTCCGCCGGGTGCTGGAGCCAGGCCCTCTGGTCCCGCTTGTCTGGGTGGCCTCCGGGCCGCCTCCTCGGCTCGGCTCGGCAGGATAGCTCCGCGGCCCCCGCGGCCCCGCGCCCTCCGTCTCCCCGCGGGCGCCGCCGCCGATTGCTGAAATGCTGGACAGCGCACCACCATGGAGGCGGCCTCCCAGCCCGTCGCTTGCCGGCCAGAGCGGCCCAGCACCTACAGCGCCCTCCACAGGCCTGGAGGCCGCCCGCCGCCGAGGCAAGAGAACGGGCGTCTGTCGTGGAGGAGGGGGTGTTGGGGGAAAGAATCTCCACTAGAGTGACCTGTTCCACTACTTAGGGGTCGGGGGCAGGGCAAGAGATCCCGCTGGGATGCCCCCTTTCATCGTGCATCCTGGTGGCCTGACCGAGGCCAGGCGGGGTGGTGGGAGACATCCCAAAGGAGGGAGGTTTTTGAGAACGGAATCTCTGGACCTTCCCTAGTGCTGCGTTGGCTGTCTGGAGTCCTGAGTTCAAGTCCTCCGTTGGTTACTCTCTGCGTGACCTTGGAGGCCTGTTATCCTGCAGCTTCCGCCTGCGTTTCCTTGGATGGACAGTGAGCCGGCTGAGTGGAGGGAACTCACGGGTGAGGCGGGCTCTGCAAGGAGCGTTGTAAGCACAGAGAACTTTCTGTCGTGGGAGGAGGCCAAGAAGGACAAAGTTTTTGCTTGGAGCCACGAGCAGTGACCCTGTGCTGTCTTCGAAAGCAGGGCTGAAGTCCCAGAGCAGGGCGGAGGCTAGGGAGGGACGGGGCAAGGCAAGGGAGGCACCTGGGCTGCAGATTATAAGAAGGCCCTTTGTGGGACTTCTCTGCTGGTCCAGTGGTTAAGAATCCGCCTGGCAGTGTGGGGGACCCAGGTTTGATCCCTGGTCAGGGAACTAAGATCCTACATGCCCTGGGGCAACAAAGCCCTGTGCTGCACCTAGAGGCCCATGGGCCACAGTGGAAGATCGTCATGCTGCAAGTAAAACCTGATGCAGCCAAAATTTAATAAATATTTAAAAAGAAGGAGAAAAGACCTTTGCACGACACTGAGAGTCATCCAATTAAATGTTTGTTGTGAATCTGCGTGGGTTTGTGTGTGTGTCTGTTTGTATATTCCATCTGTACCCTCCTCCCCTCCCCTCTCCTTTCCCCCAGGTTTCTTTACCTGCTGTATGCCTTTGGAGTGTATATTGGGGTCTGTGTATGAGTGGTTGGGATCCCGGCACTGCAGGCCCATTGGGTCTGCAGAACAAAGCTTGGCGGTGGGGGAGAGGGGCAGGCTACAGCTGCTGCTGCCATTACTGCAGCCCCGTAGCCCCAGGGGTGAGTCCTCTGCTGGTCTCTTGCCTTCTGGCTGCATGAATATTTCATATGCTGGGGCCTTGAGCTGGCCTAGTACCAGTGCGTTTGCTCCCCCTGCCTGGGAGGGGGCTGCCCCCTTTTGCCTGGCCGGGACTCCCAAGGCAGAGACAGGAGTAGGCAGATCAAGGGCTAGGAGAGGGCCCCTTGCCTGGGGAGTCATGGCTGGATGTGTGGAGGGGCAAGGGTAAAGGAAGCCATAGGAGGAAGAGGGAGGGCAGCACCCTCCCGGGGTGAAGCCCGTGCCTTAAATGAAGTCACGTTAGTATTTTGAAACGTCACTGCACTGATTTGGTTCCTGACCAGCCCCAGCCTCAACTCTGTTTGGGGCTAGTGCCTGGGAACACACTGGTCCAAGCTGGGCAACCCTCTTCCTGCCTTCCCCTTGTCTGCCTCTGCAGCCCCTGCTCCCTGGATTCACAGTGGGAACTACGTTAGTGAAGAAGGGCAGAGGGACCTGCAAGCAGGCCTCCCCAGCTGCCTTGGCCCCCTCTTCTCCAGACCTGGCATGAGGGAGCCCTGGAAACCTAGGCAGCCTCTTAGCCCCAGTCACCCCCTCACCCCTTGTATTCCCAGTTCAGAGGAATAGACCTCTATCTTGGTTTCCCTACCAGCCTGCCAATTTTCCAAAAGGAGCTCTTTCCCTTGTGTTACTTATTTCAGCCAATGGCATCACCATCTGCACTGGCTTTTCTCTGCTTGCCCCTCTGGTTCGTGCTCCTCCTTCTCTGCCCTCTTCTGGGTCTTGGGAGGCTGACCTCTGCAGACTGATTACCCAGGTTCCCTTGTTCTTGGCTACCGATCGGGTTCATCCGAGGGGACGCATCACCAGCAGAACGCAGGCCGGGAGGAGAGAGGTTAGGTGTTTATTCCCCTGCCCAGTTCCTCTCCAGCTCTGGTCCAGTGTCCCCACATCCACTGCTCCATTCCTGGGCAAGCTCTGGCATTAAGTTTCCTCCTGGTGGCACTTCAGGCCTGGAGGTGCTAATGGCTCCTGCTGTGAAAAGTCGCTGGGTGCTTCTCTGTGCCTCACTGGTCCATTCTCCTATCCCCAACCCCATCTCTGTGTTTAGTCCCTTCATCAGACTCTCTTCCATTAAACTTTTGGAAGTGCTGGTGAATTCATTCTGGGTCCCTGGCCCATCACCTTCCCTCTTAATTCCAGTCTCTAAGTCAGAACCCTGTGAGTCTTTGAGCTTTCCAATTCCCCCTTCTCCCTGCAGACCTTCTGCCTCCTTGAACTGTGTCTTTTCTTCACCCCCAGGGTGTCTGCCTGGCTCAAGCCTGGGTCCTGGACGCCAGCTAGTGCCTGTTCCCTCCCCGCTCTCTCCCCCCTGAAACATACATCTTTACTTGGCTAGCACTCAATCAATGAACCCTTCCAGTGAACCTCATAAAACAGCATCTCCCAGTCCTGCACTATCGTTCTTTCTTACTCTCCTTTAAAAAAGTTTATTGTGGTAAAACATTCATGACATCAGTTGGCCATTCTAAGTGTTTACAATTCAATGGTGTTAAGTATATTCACACTGTTGTACAACCATCGTCCAAACCCAAGCTGAAACTCTACCTGTCAAACTTCCCTGGTACCTACCGTTCTGCGCTCTGTCTCTGCGAATCTGACAGCTCTGGGGACCTCATGTCAGTGGAATCATACAGTGCTTGTCTTTTTGTGACTGCCTTATTTCACTCAGCAGAATGTCCTCAAGTTTCCTCCGTGTCGTAGCATCAGTGGACTTTTGGGTTGTCGCCACTTTTTGGCTGTTGTAAATAATGCTGGGTTCACACATGTCTGAGTCCCTGCTTTCAATTCTTTGGGTTACTACCTAGATGGAATTATTGGATTATGTGGTAATTCTCTGTTTAGTTTTTTGGAGGAAACACCATACTGTTTTCCATAGCAGGAAAGACCCTGAGATGAGAGGCTAGGCTGGGCCAGGCTGTGGTGTTTCACTCGCCAAAGTTCCGAGGCCCAGAGAATGACGTACAGTGGCTTTGACCTCAGAACTGGCCCTGCCCTTTCTCTCTTATGGTTCCCTCGTGGCTCAGAAGGTAAAGAATCCACCTGCATTGCAGGAGACCCAGGTTCAATACATGGGTTGGGAAGATCCTCTGGAGAAGGAAACGGCTACCCACTCCAGTAACCTTGCTGAAGAATTCCACGCACAGGGAAGCCCAGCGGGCTGCAGTCCGTGGGGTCGCAAAGAGTCGGACATGACTGAGCCACTAACACTGTCTCTCTTCCTCTGCCCTGTCTCTGACACCCTCTCTCGGGGGCAAGCCGCGTCTGGAACGTGAATTCCATGATGGAGGGTCTGCGCTGTGCCCACCTCCCATCACCCACTCTAGCTTGGAGGAGGCAGGAATCATTGCCTACTGAGTTGAGTTGTCTGGTTTTCTGTCTATCTCCAAGCTGCTCTGTTCCCCACGCCCATCTCCCACTTCAGTTTTTTTGTTTGTTTCTCTACTCCTCGAACAACGGAGTCCTCCCTTTCTCTCTGGGTCTGCCTTGTCTCTTTCCATTTTTCTTTCTGTAAGATGTGATGTAGATGAGCCCCCGAGGGGCACTTGACTGAGGAGTCAGCACCCTCTCTTCTGGCACTTCTCAAAGTGTTTTTTCCACTCTCTGCATCAAAACCACCTTAAGTGCTTGTTGAATGTGTCGGTATCAGAGTCTCTCTCCAGACGCACTCTGTTGGTTATCTACTGCTGTGTAACAAACACTCCAAAACATAATGACTCAAAACAACAACCGATATTTCACAAGCTTGTGGGTCAGAAATTTGGGCAGTTCTTGACTATAGGATTCTTCTGCTCCATGAGGCATTAAATGGGGACACTGGGTAGTTTTCAGCTGATGGATGGGTTGTGGACTGGAAGGTCCAGAATGCCTTCATTCACATGTCTGGGGCCCTGGTGGGGATGGCTGGCAGGGCTGAGCTCAGCTTGACTCCTCTCCTTCTGTGAGTCATCTCAGGATTCTCCATATGGTGTCTCCAGCAGAGTCGTCAGACTTCTTACACAGCGGGTGAGGGCTCTGAGAGCAAGTGTTCCAAAAGACAGGAAGTAGAAATTAGAGAGGAAGTAGAAATTAACTGAACTTCTAAGGCAGGTCAAGGCTCAGCAGACACATCACTTTCCCCATTTTCTACTAGTCGAAGCAGCTACAGAGTCCACTCCATTTAAAGTAGTGCTTCCACAGACTTCCCTGGTGGTCCAGTGGTTAAGAATCTCCCTGCCCCTGCAGGGGTCATGGGTTCAGTCACTGGTCCGGTGGGAGGAGTGGGGTCTGGAGTCAGACCCAGGCCTGAAGCCCTGGTGTGCTGCTGGCTGGCTCTGTGGATCTGGGAAAGTGATTTAAGCCTCACTGAGCCTCAGTCTCCTCATCTGTAAAATGGGGCCAGCAGTCCCTGTCTCTGAGCATTATGTGCCTTTCCTAATTAGAGATCATCTCATGGCCACAGGCTGCAGTGAACCGGTGATGCAGGTGACAGGCCAATGATGTTCTCCGTCTTTATCTGGAAAATGACAAAACCTGGGCGTCAGGGTCCCGATACCATAGCTGTTCACTCTTCTCCCGATCCAACCCCACATGCATTTCCCTTGTTGTCCTTTCTCTCTCCTTGCTCCCTTCCTTGTTGCATGGCCGCCGCCTTGGAGCCCAGCACTCTGCTGGGTCCTCTGCATTCAGGGACCGCCGTGCCTTTTTTTCTCAGTGCCTCTCTGCCTGGCCCACCCCAGGCCTCTTCCTCTCCGTCTCTCTCCCCTCCTCCCAGAGTGTCACTCTCACTCTCTCCGCAGAGCCTGGGAAATTGAGGAGTCCCTTGCGGCAGACGGGCAGGGCTCACCTTGAAGCTGATCTTTAATAAAAAGTGAGCAGAGGCAGCAGCCTCCCTCCCACTCCTCCGCCTGCTTTCCCTGCGCGCCCCTCCTCCCTCCAGCCTGGGCTCTCCCTTCCTTCGCTGTAAATCTGCCATAAGGGGCCATTGCTCTGGGTTCAGCATTGCCTGGTCCTTTTTGCTGTTGTTCAGTCGCTCAGTCGTGTCTGACTCTCTGTGACCCCATGGACTGCAGCATGCCAGGCTTCCCTGTCCATCACCAACTCCCGGAAACTCATGTCTATCGAGTCGGTGATGCCATCCAACCATCTTATCCTCTGTCATCCCCTTCTCCTCCTGCCTTAATCTTTCCCAGCATCAGGGTCTTTTCCAATGAGTCAGTTCCTCGCATCAGGTGACCAAAGCATTGGAGGTTCAGGCTTAGCCTAAGTCCCTCCGGTGAATATTCAGGACTGATCTCCTCTTGGAGGGTGCAAGTCCCTGGGCTGTGAGAGTGTGAAGGGAAGAAGGTTTTGTTAGAATGGGTTGGGGGGTCTGGGTGGGGCAGGGGTAACAGTGCAGAGGGGAAGGGGGTTATGCTCTGAGGCTGTGGGCCCTGCCTGTCTGCCTTAGAGTCTTTCATGGGAATTCCCCTCCCTGCTGAGGCCTCACATGCAGCTCAATGGTTCAGTCCCATCCTGGGCTGGAGTTGGGGGCCTGTCGTCAGCAGCCTGGGCCTCACCTGTAGACCCGGGTCCCACTAGGCCTGGGCGCAGGAATGAGAGGGACCCGCACTTTGAGTACGGCCGTATCCTAGCCTCATTACCTCTGAACCTCCCAATGAGCCCCTGCGTTGGGGATCACTGTCCCATCACACTGAGGCTCAGAGAGGTCCAACGCTGCTCACGGCCACCCAGCCCCTACGTGACCTGGGCGATGACTTGAGCCACCGGCTCCTCCACTCAGCTGCTGCAGAGATGCCTCCTCCAGGGTCATCCCCTTCTCCTGCCTTCAGTCTTGCCTAGCATCAGGCTCTTTTCCAGTGAGTCATTTCTTCCCGTCAGGTGGCCAAAGTATTGGAGCTTCAGCTTCAGCATCGGTCCTTCCAGTGAATATTCAGGGTTGATTTCCTCTAGGATGGGCTGTACCATGCAATGAGCGGGATCTAACCAACAACCCCTGCAGGGGAAGTGTGGAGTCTTAACCACTGGNAGGTGGCCAAAGTATTGGAGCTTCAGCTTCAGCATCGGTCCTTCCAGTGAATATTCAGGGTTGATTTCCTCTAGGATGGGCTGTACCATGCAATGAGCGGGATCTAACCAACAACCCCTGCAGGGGAAGTGTGGAGTCTTAACCACTGGACCACCAGGGAAATCCCTATATATATTTTACTTTAATAAAAATTTTGTTTTAGATGCTTAGGAGAAGGGAGGGTCAGGGTGAGGAGATAAAGCGAGTAAAAGAAAACAGAGATGGTAGCAGAGGGACAGGGTGGGCAGAGGACAGCCCTGCGCCTTCCCCCGTCACTGTGGCCCGGGTTGTACATTTCCTGTTTCCTCGGCAGGACACCCGTAGGCCCTTACTCATCACCTCGCATCTCACCATCCCACACTGGGCGCTGACTGCATCTGGGTCCAGAGAGAATCCAGGTTATCCCTGGGGGCAGGTGCCCTGGCCTGGATCCCTCATCCCCAAGGAGTGTGCAATGAACTCTTCTTAAAGTCCTTGAGCGCCACACCTGGGTCCACGTGTTCACACCAGGACAGNGGGGGTCTTAACCCACGCCCCACTTATTTCATGGGGCCTTTCCTGGCTGTTCAGTGGCCCAAGAGAAGGCCACAGGCCCCACCCCAGCTGGAGCGGAAGTCAGAGTGAGCTGGGGGCAGGGCAGCCAGGGGCCTGGACTGCTCCATGTGACCCTGCGCTCTGGGGAGGGGGCCGCTGGCCTGGGAGAGGCTGCCTGGGTGGGACAGGGCGAGTGGGAGGTACTTGGGAATGACCTGCTTACGTGTGTCTGTGGGTGTGTACACGCAGTGGTATAAATGTGATGCATTTAATTGCACACTACCAAAAAGCCTCCTTTTTCTCCCCCTGGCCCTGCTTTAATGATCCCTCCAGGGACCCCAGCGGCCTGAACCTGCTTCCTGAATCCCGGCAGCTCAGACAAAGCCAGGCTGCCCCAGCCCTGTGGGGTGGCAGTAAGGGAGACCCTGTTCCTGTGCCTTTCCTGGGGCTGTCCCAGGCCCCCAGCTTCCCCTCCTCCCAGCAGCCTCCACCCTCAGACCCAGAGACTCCCCCGTGGGTCCCAGGAGAGCCCTGACCTCCAAGTGAGTAACGTGGCAAGGACGATCACCATTTATTGAGTGCCCACTGTGGGTTGTGGATTTATTTATTAAAAAAAAATTTTTTTAATGTTATTTTTTTGGTCATGCTGTGCAGCATATGGAATCTTAGTGCCCTGACCAGGGAAAGAAACTGTGCCCCCTGCAGTGGAAGGGCACTGGACTGCCTGGGAATTCCCCCGATGAAGACTTTAGACATTTAATCCTTTCAGCAAGCAGGGGAATGGCCACAATCCAGGCGCCACAGCTTTGGGGGTGGAGAGTGGGGAGGAGGTTTGGGGTCTAGAGTGAGGCGACCCCTCCTTGGCCTCCCGCAGCCTCATCTCCCAGGCTGTCCTTTGAGACTACACCAGTCCTGTTGGACTCTCCTTCTGGAAGGCTCTGTGGCACTGGGAAGCTTAGAGTCAAATTTATAGCACAGCAAGATGCCACGGAAACTTCCACAATTCTGGTCCCAGCTCCACATTTCTTCTGAGCACCTTCTGTGCTGCTATTTACCTCTTTCTTGAATTCGCTTCCTGTTTGTACTGAGCCTTGTCTGAGCCACGCCGTCCAGAGTGCCGCAGGCTTGATGCGCTAGTTTCCCACCTTGAGATGCTCGTCACGATAAATGTCCAAAGTCCTATCAGGGCCCCTTGGAAAGGCCTGGCCTGGGTGGTGGCCTCCTACTGCGGTCTCTTCTGCAGCTGCTGGGACAGCCCCCCTCCAGCAGCCACGGATGACCCTGCTCCTTGCCGTGGAAAGTGCCTCGGGGCTGGGGGTCTTCTCAAGTGTCAGTGGGGACTCAATCCCACCTGCCAATCACCACCTGCAAGGCCACATGACTGAAGCCTCAGTTTACTGATCATCTCACATTGTATCTGTGCCCAGGAGGTACCTGGCACAGAGGAGCTGGCCTGGGCGTGCATGCTGTCGCTTGAGTCATGTCCGACTCTTTTGTGACCCCGTGGACTGTAGCCCACCAGGCTCCTCTGTCCATGGGATTCTCCAAGCAAGAATACTGCTAAGCCCTGGCCCAGGGGATCTTCTTGATGCAGGGATCAAACCTGCACCTCCTACCTCTCCAGCATTGGCAGGCAGGTTCTTTATTGCTAGTGCTACCAGGGTAAAAGGGGGCTAAAGCTGTGCTGGGCTTTCATCAGGGCGGGGGCTCCTGGGCAGCCCCTCCGTGCTTCTCCGATTGTAATGGGGGCTGCCTCACAGCTGTGAGATGGTAGACGTGGAAGGTTCCGGGTGAGGACAAGGTGATAGTGGCAGGCACTGTCTGGTCAACATCATGGACAATGGGCAGCCAGACATTTCCTCCTCCCACCCCCTCCCCCAGTCTGGGCCAGGTACACCCAGCTTTGGTCTCTGCTTTCACATCTTATGCAGTGCCTGCCACTCAAAATATACACCCCACGTATACACACACCAGACACCTACACAGATACACACACACCACACAAAATCACCCAGGCCCGTGAAAGAAGCACTCCCAGTCTTCCCTGCCCCAGCCCCAAGCATCTGATCACCATCCTGGTCAGGAGTGGAGTTAACCTAATTACCATCCTGCGGTCTGCCTGGCACGGGGCTCTCTGCCTGGCTGGGAGAGCATTAGCACCAGCAGGAGCCCGGGGAGGCAGCGGGCTGGGCTGGGAGGAGTTATTTTTAGGCAATGGAGGTGGGGTTTGTAGTCAATCTGGGCTGGAGGCTTCGGGAGGAGGGGGCTTCGTAGAGTGATGGTGGGGGGTGGTGCTTAGATTAGGGGGTGGCCTTTCCTAAGAGGGACCAGGCTGGCCCTGGCCTCTCTCGGGAAGGAGGGGAGGGGACCCAGGGAAGGAGAAAGAGACTGGCCAAGATCTCCTACAGGAGCCGTCCCGCTGGGCCGGGTTGCCAGCTGGGAGAATGTGAAATGGCTCTAAAGTGGGGGGAAGGCTCTGTGGGAGCTGACGGCTCCTCCCCCCACCCACAGACAGACAGACAGACACACGGGGTTGGAGCCGGGCGGTGCTTCCCCATCAGGCCTTGAGACAAGCAACCGAGCAGTGGCAGAGTGGATGGCTTCCTGAGGGCACACCAGCCCCTCTGTGAACGGCCAGTCCCCTCCATCAGCCCCTGATCTGGGGTCAGCGTTCCCCCATCCTCTATGGAGTGCCCCCAAGATCGTGTCTTCTGGGGTGGCGATGGACATCGGGGAACCCCCCAACTCCCCATAGGGGACATCAGAGCATGGGGAGTCAGCAATCCAAGAAACCCAAGGGTCTGGTGTCGAGACACGGAACCAGACTTCCCGTTCTAGACAGTGAACCAAGTTAACGGACATTTACACGCAAACACAAATACCTTTGGGGGAGCGGTTGTTGGTGGCAGATTTTTTTACGATATACGGAATCATGTAATGCCCATTTGTTTTCACGTGATAGGTGTGGCCCACTCCAGTTTTCTTGCCTAGAGAATCCCACGGATGAGGAGCCTGGTGGGCGACTTGCAGCAGCAGCAGCAGCAGGAGTAATGGGTTGTGGAGAGGCTTTTCTTCTCTTTTTTTGTCAGATCAGTGCTTCCTTGGAGAGGAAGTATGTGCGTGCTAAGCTGCTTCAGTTGTGTCTGACCCTACGGACTGTAGCCCACCAGGCTCCTCTGTCTGTAGGATTCTCCAGGCAATAATATTGGAGTGGGTTGCCATGCCCCCCTCCAGGGGATCTTCCCGACCCAGGAATCAAACCCCCATCTTTTACATCTTCTCCTGCATTGACAGGCAGGTTCTTTACTGCTTGCACCACCTAGGAGACCCTGGGAAGGAAAAAGGGGCAGGTAAAACTGCTGGGAATCACCCCAAAGCCCCGCCTCTGGACCCTGCCCTCTGGCTGAAGCCAGGCTGTGGTGGGGGCCTGTGGGGGAGGGTGTCAGGCCTGTGGGCTCTGCTGGGGGTGGGAAACTTGCCCTCTGGGACTGCCTTCCCCAGCCCTGCGGAAGGAGCCTCATACCACAGTGGTACTGAAGTATGTAAGCATTGGCTAATGGGTTTGGGTGACGCCAAGCTGCCAGGCGGTACCTCTTTACCATGGGGTGGACCAGGGGGCCCGGAGCAGGCCTGCGGGTAGGGGCAGCAGCTCTGGATTACATGGTCTAAGTGTTTCCCAGCCAGGTCAGCTGTACTGGGGCAACCGGTCAAAGATCAGCACCCCTGGCTCTGCCTTTCGGGGCCTGGTTCTGGGTGACTGGTTCTGGGTGACTCTGTTCAGCTTCATGAGGAAATTGAATTAAGCATCTACACCCGGGCTGCTTTAGGGCTGTCTCTTATACACATCTGGCGGGGGGTGAGGAGGGTAGGGAGGGATGCGGCCACAGAGATGGCAGCTGAGGCTGTGACCCAGTTTCATCACCAGCATTCCTCTGCCAGCAGAAGTGATCCCCAGTCACCTGAACCCGCTGTACATGTCCACGAGGCACACATACGTCAGATACACAACTCACACGTACCCCATGCACATGTCACGTGCATGCAGTCCCATACATAGCCCCTCACATGTGCCCCATACACACACACACACACACACTCATGAACACTGTTACATCTCTACACCTGGATGACGCAAACCTCAGACACACACATCACACAACTCCTGGCGTACACAGCATGCACATATGCCCACATCAGCATGTGGCCCGTACACGTGCATCCATGCACAGACACATACACGATTACCTCAGAGCCTGGGGCAGATGGCTAGAGCTGGCTCGTAGGATGGGAGGGGCACACCCACGCTGAACCCGACAACACCCCACCCCTGCACCCAGAGGTGGGAGGGGAGCCACTGAAGGTCTCTTTTTATTTCTATTTTATTTATTTATTTCTTAAAATTTAGTTTTCAATTTTTTTTTTTTTTTGAAGGATAATTTCTTTACCGAACTTTGTGGTTTTCTGTCCGACATCAGCAAGAATCAGCCACAGGTACACACATGTCCCCTCCTCCCGGACCTCCCTCCCATTCCCCTCCCCATCCCACCCTCACTGAGGGTCTCTTTGAGCAGGGGGTCTTAACCCACGCCCCACTTATTTCATGGGGCCTTTCCTGGCTGTTCAGTGGCCCAAGAGAAGGCCACAGGCCCCACCCCAGCTGGAGCGGAAGTCAGAGTGAGCTGGGGGCAGGGCAGCCAGGGGCCTGGACTGCTCCATGTGACCCTGCGCTCTGGGGAGGGGGCCGCTGGCCTGGGAGAGGCTGCCTGGGTGGGACAGGGCGAGTGGGAGGTACTTGGGAATGACCTGCTTACGTGTGTCTGTGGGTGTGTACACGCAGTGGTATAAATGTGATGCATTTAATTGCACACTACCAAAAAGCCTCCTTTTTCTCCCCCTGGCCCTGCTTTAATGATCCCTCCAGGGACCCCAGCGGCCTGAACCTGCTTCCTGAATCCCGGCAGCTCAGACAAAGCCAGGCTGCCCCAGCCCTGTGGGGTGGCAGTAAGGGAGACCCTGTTCCTGTGCCTTTCCTGGGGCTGTCCCAGGCCCCCAGCTTCCCCTCCTCCCAGCAGCCTCCACCCTCAGACCCAGAGACTCCCCCGTGGGTCCCAGGAGAGCCCTGACCTCCAAGTGAGTAACGTGGCAAGGACGATCACCATTTATTGAGTGCCCACTGTGGGTTGTGGATTTATTTATTAAAAAAAAATTTTTTTAATGTTATTTTTTTGGTCATGCTGTGCAGCATATGGAATCTTAGTGCCCTGACCAGGGAAAGAAACTGTGCCCCCTGCAGTGGAAGGGCACTGGACTGCCTGGGAATTCCCCCGATGAAGACTTTAGACATTTAATCCTTTCAGCAAGCAGGGGAATGGCCACAATCCAGGCGCCACAGCTTTGGGGGTGGAGAGTGGGGAGGAGGTTTGGGGTCTAGAGTGAGGTGACCCCTCCTTGGCCTCCCGCAGCCTCATCTCCCAGGCTGTCCTTTGAGACTACACCAGTCCTGTTGGACTCTCCTTCTGGAAGGCTCTGTGGCACTGGGAAGCTTAGAGTCAAATTTATAGCACAGCAAGATGCCACGGAAACTTCCACAATTCTGGTCCCAGCTCCACATTTCTTCTGAGCACCTTCTGTGCTGCTATTTACCTCTTTCTTGAATTCGCTTCCTGTTTGTACTGAGCCTTGTCTGAGCCACGCCGTCCAGAGTGCCACAGGCTTGATGCGCTAGTTTCCCACCTTGAGATGCTCGTCACGATAAATGTCCAAAGTCCTATCAGGGCCCCTTGGAAAGGCCTGGCCTGGGTGGTGGCCTCCTACTGCGGTCTCTTCTGCAGCTGCTGGGACAGCCCCCCTCCAGCAGCCACGGATGACCCTGCTCCTTGCCGTGGAAAGTGCCTCGGGGCTGGGGGTCTTCTCAAGTGTCAGTGGGGACTCAATCCCACCTGCCAATCACCACCTGCAAGGCCACATGACTGAAGCCTCAGTTTACTGATCATCTCACATTGTATCTGTGCCCAGGAGGTACCTGGCACAGAGGAGCTGGCCTGGGCGTGCATGCTGTCGCTTGAGTCATGTCCGACTCTTTTGTGACCCCGTGGACTGTAGCCCACCAGGCTCCTCTGTCCATGGGATTCTCCAAGCAAGAATACTGCTAAGCCCTGGCCCAGGGGATCTTCTTGATGCAGGGATCAAACCTGCACCTCCTACCTCTCCAGCATTGGCAGGCAGGTTCTTTATTGCTAGTGCTACCAGGGGAGGGTGTCAGGCCTGTGGGCTCTGCTGGGGGTGGGAAACTTGCCCTCTGGGACTGCCTTCCCCAGCCCTGCGGAAGGAGCCTCATACCACAGTGGTACTGAAGTATGTAAGCATTGGCTAATGGGTTTGGGTGACGCCAAGCTGCCAGGCGGTACCTCTTTACCATGGGGTGGACCAGGGGGCCCGGAGCAGGCCTGCGGGTAGGGGCAGCAGCTGTGGATTACATGGTCTAAGTGTTTCCCAGCCAGGTCAGCTGTACTGGGGCAACCGGTCAAAGATCAGCACCCCTGGCTCTGCCTTTCGGGGCCTGGTTCTGGGTGACTGGTTCTGGGTGACTCTGTTCAGCTTCATGAGGAAATTGAATTAAGCATCTACACCCGGGCTGCTTTAGGGAGGTTGCCCCAAGCCGTGAGCCAGCAGGCCTGGGGAGGACAGGCAGTGGGAGGACGTGGGTGGCCTCTTAAAGTGGGTTAATTGAAGAGATCCCTCTCAAGCCCTAGGGGATTAGAAAGCGCAGCCGTTGAGAAAGGACTCTGCGGGAACTCAGAGGCAGGCAGGGCCTGGCCCAGCTCCCCTCACAGGGCCCAACGGAGGAGGCGCGCTGCAGGTGTCCACAGGCTGGGCCTTCCCTTCCTGCCACCCAGCAGCTCAGTCCACCCTGGGTTTGGGTTACTTAATCCCCACCCCCTCAGGGTATTGGACGGAGTGGCCTGTCCCTACTGTCCACTCAGGGCACTGGAGACAGGAGGAGCCAATGGTTACTTGGTTAGCATAAGTGGGAAGTTATCCTCCGCCTACTCCTCTGGTGGGGCCCATGGCATTGAGTTACAGGGTTATGGTTATGGGGAGGTGGAAAGTAGTGAAAGTGAAAGTCGCTCAGTCTTGTCTGCCTCTGTGCAACCCCAGACTGTATGTAGCCCACCAGACTCCTCTGTCCATGGGATTCTCATGCTGGCGTGAATAGCCATTGCCTTCTCCAGGGGATCTTCCCTACCTGGAGGTGGAACCTGGGTCTCCATTGCAGGCAGATTCTTTACCATCTGAGTCACCAAGGCCGGGGGTCAGGGTGGGTTTTCTTTTGAAACTCCCTACCTCAACCCTTCTGTGTCTCCAGGCTGATCTCCCTGGACTCTCTCCCATCTCCACTATCCCTGCCTGGAGGTGGCTGCCCCCTCCAGTCCCGGTGAGCAGAGCCCTCCAGTCACCACCTGACCCACTGTCCCCGGGACCAGTGCTGCAGCACCAGCTTCCAGCTCCCTCTGCTGGCAATTAGGGGGAACTGCCTGGGAGGTTTGGCCTTCCTCTTGAGCGGTCAGGCTCATTCTGAGCTAAGCTGTCACCCTCTCTGCCTTAGCAGTGGGGAGGCAAGACTCCATTTTCCTTCTAATTACCCGACATGGCTGGGTCTACGCGGGACTTAAAGGGCAGCTTCTTTGCAGGACCGAGTCTGTCGCCATCTAATGACCCCCGAGTGGGTGCTCAAAAGCCTCCTCTCTGCTCTCTACAGACTGGTTGCTGGCTTCCCCCAGCAAAGACTCAGCCAGCTCACCATGGTCATTAACACCATCCACTCAGTCCCTGGGTTTTGTTCCTTGCTGAGCCGGACGGGAGTCATGTGTCAGGAGGCGACCAGAAGGCAGGGGCTGGCAGCCAGTTCACAGACTGCGAGGCAGATAATTGGAGCTTGAAAGCGCGGAGCACGGTTAGTTGAACCTATGCCGCCAATGGGCTGATGGACCGCTGGAGGGTGGAAATGGGGCTGGGAGGGGCTGCAGAAACATCATCTGGATCCCTCTCCAGGCTCCTGGGCCACAATCTGTACCTTGACAAGCCTCCTCCCGGGACCCTGTCACCAGCCTGCTCAGCGCCTTTGACATCCTCCCAGTTCCCACACCCACAGGATGAGGTCCGAGCTCTGCAGCCTGGCATTCAAGACTCCCCGACTCCACCCTGAATGGCCTCACTCCCCTCGTGTGAGCACTGGCCATACCTCAAACCCATCTTAAGCCCGCTCTCTTCAGCCCAGGCGGCTCCTGCTGCCGCCGGCCATGTCCAGCCTGCTCTTCCCGCCAGCTGGAATCCTACCCCGCCTGCAGGGCCAGGTCTGATGGCCTCTCCTCCTCCCTCCCAGCTATCTTGATGGGCAGTCTCCTCCAGTCCTGGCCTCTACCAACACGTGCAGAAGTAACCTTGTCCTCTTTGGAGTCATTTGCTATTTGATCTGCATTTTTCTCATTGATTCTCTTGTCCCTGACTTATCTGTAAGCCCTGAAAGGCAGGAGCCTTATTGTGAAAACCCTTAGTGAAAAGAACTTTGGGGCAGCCAGTGTCCGAAATGTGGTCACTGACCACCTCATCCCCTCGGAATAATCTGGGAGAATCTGGAATATTACAGGTTCTTGGTCCTTGCTCTCAGAACTTCTCAGGGGTGGGCACAGGAAACCTGCATTAAAATTTTTTTTTTTTTTAAACTTGACAGACTTCAAGAATCTGTCTGCCAATGCAGGGGACACGTGTTCAGTCCCTGGTCTGGGAAGATTCCATGTGCTGAGGAGCAACTAAGCCCGTGCACCACAGCTACCGAGCCTGCGTGCTCTAGAGCCCCTGTCCGCGACAAGAGTAGCCCCTGCCCGCCCAGCTGGAGAAAGCCTGCATGCAGCAATGAAGACCCAGCGCAGCCAAAAATAGAGATAAAAATTTGGCCACAATGTGCCTGGGATCTTAGCTCCCTGACCAGGGAGTGAAAGCACCAGGGAGTCCCAACCACTGGACTGCCAGGAAATTCCCTTAAAATTTTCTTTTAGAAATTGAAATATAGTTGATTTACAATATTGTGTTGATCACTGCTGTACAGCATAGTGATTCAGGTATACATATGCGTACATCCTTTTAATATTTTTTCCATTATGGTGTATCACAGGATATTGAATATAGTTCTCTGCGCTATACAGTAGGACCTTGTTTATCCATCTTATACGTAATAGTTTATATCCTCTTCTAATGTAAACTATGTAATAGTTTATATCCCAGTCTCCTCCTCCATCCCTCCCCCTTGGCAACAACTGCGGTCTGTTTTCTATGCCCGAGGCTCCTCCTGTTGAGGGTAAGTGCGTTTCTATCACATTTCAGATTCTGCACGTAGTGCTGTCACATGGTCTTTCTCAGGAGGGTAAGCTCTAGTTGCGTCTGTGTTGCTCAAATGGCGTGGTTCCATTCTTTTTATGGCTGAGCACGATGCCTCTGCACACGCACGCCACATCTTTATCCGTTCCTCTGCTGATGGACATTCAGGTTGCTTCCCCGTCTTGGCTAATGTGAATAATGTGGTTACAAACACAAGGGGGCATGTATCTTTTTGAATTATCGTTTTGTCTGAATATATGCCCAGGACTGGGATTGCTGGAAAGTGAAAGTTCCTGTCATGTCTGACTCTTTGCGACCCCATGGATGGAGTGGGTACCCATCCCTTCTCCAAAGGGTCTCCCCAACCCAGGGATCAAACCCAGGTCTCCTGCATTGCAGGCGGACTCGACCAGCTGAGCCACCTGGATCACATGCTTATTTTCAGTTTCCTGAGAAACCGCCATACCGTTTCCACGGTGCACTCCGCCACCAACAGTGCAGCAGGGAAACTCCTCGACGGACCTTCTGTGGTCACCACTGGTGTATGGAGACGGGCACTGACCTGACCCTCCTAAACCAAGGCAGCTTGCCGAGTCATCTGCACTAGGTCCTGCCTGTCAGGGTCACGGCAAGGATCCCAGGGGACAGCAAACACACCCGAGAGCGAGCTGGCACAGTGCTTCACACACAGAATCACCAGGAGGAACTAGTTCAAGAGCACCACGCCATTCACCACCTCGCTCTTGCTAGGAGTGAAGACCCAAACCACCTAGCTACCCAACAAGAGTGGGTACATCTCATAGCACATCCACCTTAAGGATTACCCAGCAGCTAAGCAGGCGACGCGGGAAAACGCATAGACTTACAGAAGAGTCACACATAGCAGCTCCTCTCCAAAGCTGGCTCCCACAGGACCAGGCCTTGGGTACTTAGGCCCTCGAGGCTCTTCCCACTGTGGACCAGGGCTCGCCTTGTGACTTGCTTAAGCCACAAGGATGTAGCAGAAGTCATGCTGTGCTGGTTCCGAGCCTAAGCCTTAATGCCAGGCAGCTTCCGCTCTTGCACTTTCGGGAACCCTCAGCCATCAAGAAATCCGCGCACCCTGCTGTGGGGCCTCATGGGGGCCAGCTGTCCCTTTATCCCCACCAAGTAGCAGCCGTGAGCTCAAGACATCATCTTGAACGTGCCAGGCTGGCCAGGCCCCTACACCTAGCAGACCAGAATTTTCTGGTGGAAGCTTGTCAACTGCAGAATCGTGAGAAATTCTGCACAGCTACACTGCTTGTTACACAGTAGTAACCGGCAGGACAGGCTGCACAGTGGCACAGGAAGCATCATCTCTGCTTTTGAAATATGCAGAATTAACACATACTATCATCAGTGAGAATTTCCTGCTTTATTATTTGGCTTACATTTTAGGTTTGCAACAATGAACATTGTCACTTGTGTAAGAAAACAGCGATGTCATACTTGACATTTACTTGGGGGAACAGGAAAGCTGCAGAGAAGTGTCTGTCCACTGGGTGAAGCTCCACCCACCACCTGCCTTTCACTGAAGGTCACCATCACCTGTCAGGAGGTTCCTTCCTAGGTACGGAGCTCCCAGTTTCCATTTCAGAGGCCACGGCTTCTGGGGAGCAGCCTGTGCCTGAAGCCTGGGCCTGGGCCTCCCTTTAATCCTCCACACTTATCCTAAGCCCAGCTTATGCGACAAGGCCCCTTCCGGCGACTGACGAGGACAGGAACCCACCCCCCGCCCCCGCCCGTGTCCTCAGCCCCATGGCGGAAGCTGGTATTCTGGCTTGGCTGTTCCTGCCCCTGCCCAGCCTTCCTCACGATTCTGTCGTCACTGCCACTGAATATCAGGGCTCAACGAGAAGAGGATGAAATACAGCCAGCGGTGGTGGTTGCTGGGTCTGAAAAACCCCGGAACAGGAGACCGCGGCCTGGCAGCGACCACTGAATGGCAGCAAGCAGGTGAGAGGACACGAAGGAATCAGGCCTGAGCGGGCCTTGCCCCAGCCCACACGCCCCGTACGCCCGGGGGGCCTGACAGCTCACAGCGCAGGCTTGGGAGCAGCAGTCACTGATCGAGATTTTAGACCTGAAGCTACCGAGGAGACCAGGATGCTTCCGTCTAAATTCTAAGTGACATGTAGTTCTGACTCGTGATGGGAGGGATGCCAGACAGACACTCTGCAGTGGGCTCTGACGGGGAAGAGATCACAGGGTTTAACTGGAGACCTTGAAAAAGAAAATCAAAGCCTGCTTTTATTGATGCACTGACAGACTGACCGAGATTGGGAAGGGGTGGTTCATTAATACAATCCTCCTCAACCAAGCAAATTCAAGCGACAAAAGTACCTGAAACGGCTTTACAGTGACATGATGCCTTAATAAGTTAAGGAGACCGACTGCTCGCTAAGCGCCTTCTCATTTCATGTTCTTGACAAACTCCTCTCCTTTCTTGATGGAGGCTTTCAGCTCAGGGATGGCCTCAGCAATCATCTTCTCTTCGAAAGGGGAGACCTTGCCAATGCCTAGATTCTTCTCGATGCCTTTTTTCTGAAGGAGAGAGTAGAGATGGTAATATTTTACAAGAAAGCTTCCCTTAATGAGTTTGTTACAGAAGAGTCTGCTTGTAACTTCGTCAGCCCTGCCTAGCCTGTCTACACCAGTGGCCGGCAGCTTTGGGCAGCCTGCGGAAGGAGTCACATGCATCGGGGACGGGACGGGACGGGACGGGATGGGTGTGAGCTGTGCTGGGAACTCAGGCTGCTGTCAGCCAGCCCTGGGCTGGGGGCCAGGCCCCAGAACTCACTGAGCACACAGCCCGGTGGCTAACACACCAGGTCTGTCTCATAGAAGGCTGCGAGGACAGACCTGGGTCAGCTGGTACACAAAGAATTCAATAATTAGTAACACGAGTTACTCTCTCCAACACAGAGCTTACTTCTTGGAGCTAGTTTCTTTCCCAAGTTGGTTAAGGACTGAAGAAACACTTATATGTCTACCAGAACCCAGTGTAAATACATAGGTAAACGCTGGTTATTAGGAAGACAGCAGCCTGGCATCCAGGCCTCCTCAGACACTCCCCGGTCGGAAGCATCAGCCCCTGGGGCCTCACCGTGCCACACACACCTGCTCAACGGGCTCCGGGACTAACCTCTTCAGAGAGTCCCGGGAATTGTGGACACCAGGGGTCTATAGGAAGGGCATAAGAGGAAGGGGAGCATGTACTAGCTTGATCCCAGCAGGTGCCCACGGCTGAGACATGGCAAGCTGCTCCCCGAACACCCGGGAGGGATCAAGCAGACCAGACGGCTGCCCAAACCAGCCTGGCTGAAGCCGGCAACTGGACGAGAAGGGCCCTGTCCCAGCGGCCCAGCAACGTCAGAATTGAATGCCTACAGCGGTACAGGCCTCGGCAGGCCCTGGGCTCAGGACAAGCGCATGCTAGTGTGGGGAAGCCACTACGGGGAGCCATCCGCAAGCCGCCTTGGGACACGAGGGTCCCGTTAGGATGGCTGCCCTGGTGGTCGCTGCCAACCAGCTGTTGGAGCCACGAGAGCCCGTCAGCCCCACAGATGGAGGTGTCTCCCTGCTCCTGATTCGGTGGTGCTCCTACCCTCCAAAGGCGGCGGCACGGTCCCTGCTCACGGACATCCGAGTCACGGAGCGAAGGCTCTGGGTGTAGCAGCTGACTCTCCACTACAGAACGCACTCCTCCTTCAGCCGAGCCCCGGCCCCCAGGTACGTACCCCCAGCAGCAACGGTGTGGAGAAATACGGACAGTCCGTTTCTTGGGACTTAACGAAGGAACATTCAACGACTCCTTCCTTTCCGTTCATCGCGTCCACGAGGGAGAAGACAAAGCGGGCTCCAGCGTATGCCATGGACAGGGTGGCAGAGCCTAGGAGGACACAGGTGGGTGAGCCACGCCAGCACCGCGACCTGGAGATCCAGGCACGCTCTCCCTCCAGCTGAAAAGCCACCTGCGTAGCCTTCAGCCTTCTAGTCATCAGGAATGTACGCCAGCATTCCCTGACCCGACAAATGCATGAATGGCATGGAATTAGCTCTGCTGACCTCAGACGCTACTCCACGCCGCCCAGCAGGGGGGTGGCATGTCAAGCGGATGGATGTGAAACTGAGAAAAGGCCCTGCTCCTTGCTGGATGCTCGTGTCTTCAGCTCAGACTCTAACCAGGGCCCGGGGCCACCCCTGTGACCTACCCGCTCCAGCCTTCGCCTTGACCACCTCGGTGCCGGCTTCCTGGATCCGACCGGTGAGGGTGGCCAGCTGGTCCTGGGGCAATTCCACCTTGGGGGTGCACTGCAAGCAGATGCCAAAGGGCCTGCGTGAGCAGGGCCAGGCTCCACAGTTCCGCGCCCTCCCCGCCCCAGGCCCACGGGGGCCGGCATCGCGGCCATGTGGCAAATCAAGACCCTTTCTTTAAAGAACAAGCTGACTTTGTTGGGAGGTGCGGTGGGATCCCTACTGATGTTTTAAAAACTTGTTCTATTTTGGACTCATTTGAGACTTACAAAAACGCTGTAAAGATAGCAGGAAGATTTTCCTCACCTGCCTTACCCTGATGTTAACATCTTACACAACCAGGATGCAGTTGTGAAGAGCAGGGAATTACTATCACGTGTGAGGAACTAGACCACAGACCTTATTCACCCGTCACCGACTGTCCCCCTACTTCCCTCTGCTATTCAGGGGCCTGGCAGGGCCCACGGCACTCAGGGATCTCGCCTCTGACTGCTCCCTCCGCCCTCCCCTGTCTTTCATGACAGGAGTCCAGGGCACCGAATGCTCGCTCTGTGGGATGTGCATCAATTTAGATTTGAAGTGTTTCCTCAGTATTTTCTTCCAAGGTCACAAGGTGATTTATCTCATTCTTGGGGGTGTTGACTTTGTCTCCTCATTGTTATACACAGACCTTGCCTGCTCTGACCGCATCAGGACAGCTGGGGGCGCTTCCACCGGCAGCTTTCAGTGTGTCTGGGAGCTGGCCGTTCTAATGCCTTCTGGCCGCACTCGCTCCGACAGCCCCCAGGCCATCAGGAGACCCCCAGACAAGTGGGGTGGGGCTGCATCCACAGTAGGAATCTTTTCACAGTAACCACGGAGGGTGAGGTCTGCCGGCCCCAGGGCCCCACCGTCAGCCTCTGAAGGGCGCTTGGGGTCTGGCGGCCTCCGGGCGAGGAGACACACACCCGTGACACACACCTGAGAGATCAAGGGGATGATGGTTTTCCCAGCATGGCCACCGATGACCGGGACGTTGACTCGGGCTGGGTCCAAATCCTGGTCAGGAAAAGTGTGAAGTCTGATTAATTTTTAAACAAACACTTTGAGTGTCAAACACATTATATGCACCTAAAGCACCAACACTGGGAAAATCCATAAAACTCAAGAACAAAACCAAGGAGCTGGGAAAGAGGCCGCGGGCGACTCCGGCCGTGCCCTCCTCTTCCACCAGCCCCCGGGCCACACACTCTGACGTCAGCAGCGAGGAGCACCCGGCGTCTGGTGAGGACACTGCGAGGTTCTCCCTTTACAGCGGCTGGAGACTGCCTCCCTGGAGGGTCCCGGCGGGTCCCCCTCAGCCTGACAGCTTCCTGGGACCAGAGGCCGACAGCCCGCCTTCCCACACCTGCTGTCACGCCTGCCTCAGCCCAGACTCACGTGCCCAGGCTGTGTTCACCGTGAGCAAAGCAGATTCTCTTTCCCTCACACGAGAGCGAGATTCTAGAAAAGCCAGGGCTGAGAAGTCTGTCAGCTCAGTGACTGGGACCAAAGGGAGGGAACCACGTGGAAAGAGGTCATGACACCACAGTCGGTTAGGCGGGGCTTGTCGCGACGGCTGATTCACTTGTTAAACCTAAGGCATGATGCCGCCCCTCACCCCCCAAGAATCTGTGAATCAGGTATTTCTTATCACAGAAAAAGACGCTGGTGGGAGTTATGGGAGAAGGGTTAGCAGTCCCCATATGCTGCAGCTGCTAGAGAGAGATGCCCTGAGTTAGGAACCCGCTTCACCCAGCAAGGGGAGCCCAGTCACAAGGGTGGGCAGGCACAGCAGCAGAGGGCTAACGGAACAGGGAGTTTGCACAGGGTGCCAGGCTGGGCACCTGGGACATGGCACCAACAATCCCACTCCAAACACACATGTGCTGAACTGGTTATGCAATCCAACTGTCTCCGGAATTGTCGTTCAGTCGTGTCCAACTCTGCGACCCCATGGTCCGCAGACTGCCAGGCTCCCCTGTCCTTCACTATCTCCAAGAGTTTGCTCAAACTCACTGTCTCTGGAATTAAAGTGTCTCTTTCCACTTCACTCCACAGAGCTCCCAGGCCCTAGGGCCACATCTCAGGATCTGCCCCGTGGAGAACAGAGGCTGAGGAACATGCCACAGCAAGAATGACCGTGGAAAGAGGTGCCGAGTGCAGGGGCGGAAGACGAGGTCAAATCCTGCACCTGCCCTTCTCTCCAAGCCACGTGCTCAACAATTATTCCTAACTGGCGGGAGATAGGATGGGAACCTTCCTCTGCTGCTGGTGCTGCTGCTGCTGCTAAGTGACTTCAGTTGTGTCTGACTCTGTGTGACCCAAGAGACCACCAGGCAGCCCACCAGGCTCCCTCGTCCCTGGGATTCTCCAGGCAAGAACACTGGAGTGGGTTGCCATTTCCTTCTCCAATGCATGAAAGTGAAAAGTGAAAGTGAAGTCGCTCAGTCATGTCCGACCCTCAGCGACTCCATGGACTGCACCCTTCCAGGCTCCTCCGTCCACGGGATTTTCCAGGCAAGAGTACTGGGGTGGGGTGCCATGGCCTGAAGCTTAGGAGGGATGTTTATTGGGGAGGGAGGAAGTGGTTCTGCAGGGTCCACAAGAAGGGACTTCAGACAGTGAGTTATGAAACATACTGAGGACTCTGGACCCGGTGCCAGTGCCACACCCACCCCAGGATGAGTCTGGCAGCTCAGGAAGAAGCTGGCAGCTGGCGAGAGCAGAGGGGAGTCTAAGTCACTACCGGTTCCCGAGGAGGAGCGAATCAGGACACAGACCAGGGTAACAATGCTGATACCATCTCAGGAGCTTGCCCCAGCCCTTCCTGTTTGCTGATCTTATCATTTGCCTAAATGAGCAAGTCAGTCCTGCAAAGGCCAGTTATCAGAGGCGGAGAGTACCAGGAGCACAACCTGCTCCAGCCAGTGAGAGAGCCCGGGAAAGCCTGCACCCTGGATGCCGCAGGGAGGAGACCGAGCTGGTCAACGCAGGCGCTGGCCAGTCTCAGCCCGCAGGCGCCTGCCGTCTGCATTCCCCACGAAAACGTGAGAGCTGCCTCCCATGAAGGAGGTGAGCTTTGAAGACATTTAACACCACCCTCAGGCCACACGTGACCTATCGGGGCCCTGGTGTCTTCCACGCCCATCAGTGAGCCAAGGATGGACATGGAGGATCAGAAAGGCCACGTGAAAGATGCCCGACGCAGCTCTTACCTTCAGCTCTGCAACGAAAGCGTTGGCTCGGACAATGTCCAGGGTTGTCACCCCGAAGATTTTATTGGGGTTGTACACTCCGTGTTTCTTGAAAACTTCCGCTGTGATTGGGATGGTGGAGTTAACCTAGTAAATCCAAGAGAAAGGCACAATTCACCTGCATTCTGAGAGCAGAGCCATGCGACGGAAGGAAAAATCTCACCAGACTACTAGCAAGCCCGAAGGTGTCACAGTAAGTTGCCCTGTCTGGTAACTGAGCCTCACCGTGGAAGGCCCCCTACTCTAAAAGGCTGCTTTGCCCCTCGCCCCCCACCCTGCCACGGGAAAGAAGCCCTTCACTGCAGCCACTCTTCCCCTTGGTGACCTCCAACCCCAAAGTTCACACATGCACGTGACCCTTCAACAGTCAACTTGAAAATGTGACGAAGGCTCCGCAGGCCAAGCTCTGCTCCAGCTGGGCCTTAGGCCCTTAAAGACCATTCGAAAAAAAAAAAAAAAAAAAACAACCCTAGTACAGGGCTACAAGCTCAGATAGCCCAGGGCCAAGTTCCAGCTCTGGCACTTTGCACTGTAACCCTGGGCAAGTTGCATCAACTCCCTGGGACTCAGTTTCTTTATCTGTAAAAATGTTAGACAACGACCTCATGAGGTCACTATGAAGGTTAAGTGTCTTAATATATGGCAAATGCCTAACATATTACCTGATACATGAAAAAAAAAAAAAGACAAAACCAGAAAGATTTATATCAGGTACTGGTTAATCAGCTCCACAACAACTTCTGACCAGTGGCCCCTGAGGAACGGGGAGCTGCTTGGAAAGGGCAGGACCCTCTTCTCAGAGGCCCCGGCTGCAAGCTCGGGGTGTTCGCCCGCGGCCACGTCCCTCAGTCCAGAACACTGCCACCACACTTCACTTGGGTCCTTCTCGCACTCAGAGACCAGAGTCCAGATTCAATCAGGAGGGAGGGACGGAGGAGGCCGCTGTCAAAGGCAACCAGGGGCCCTGCTGGGGTGGGTATGCGCGCCCTAGCTGACTTCTCAGGGGGACACAGCTCCTGACCCGGAGTTTGTGAACTGAGGAACAAGCTTCCTGCAAAAACCAGCGAGCAGGGCCTGGGTAGGGGTGAATGGGAGCGGCTATGTATGTGATCAGGTGTGAGTGTGAGGAGGGAGAGGCTGGAGCGGCGGGAACTGCAGAGCCTGAGTGGAGCACAGTGGAAGGAGCTAACAGGCGGCCTGAGGAGCGGACCTGCTTTCCAGGTGGAAGGACTAAGATACCGAGAGGGGAAGTGACCTGTGCAAAGGCACACGCTTGATGGGAAATTCAGGTTACCACTCACATGGCCACAAAGAATCCTTAGGAAATAAATTTAAGGGCCTCTTAGTATTCATCCCCTTTATCCACTTCAGCACATCAACCCGCTTATTCTCCACTCTAAGCATAGCTGCACACTGAGCTTTCAGGCGGCGCTTGCGGCCGCCCACCTGCCAGTGGCGGGCACTTACTGGATTTGAGATGATGCAGATCATGGCTTCCGGGCAGTGCTGGGCACAGGCAGCGGTCAGGGTGGCCACGATCGTGGCGTTGGTGTTGAACAAGTCATCTCGGGTCATACCTGAGAATGATCCAATTCAATGTTGTTCATAAAGCACAGGACCATTTCCAAACACCTGCCAAGTACTGTGTGTTAAGGAAATTTACACATGAGTGACACAGGGTCCCTGTCAAGTAGATCCGTCTTGTAGGGAAAACAGCCCAGCGTGACAAGTGCCAAGACAGGTCGGTGCGGGTGGAGCGTGGGGAGGGGAGAGAGGGGGGTTATACCAGAGGAGGATCAGTAAGCCTTCCAAGGCAGAGGTGCGTGGAGAAAAGGGCGCTCCGTGCAGAAAACCCAAGAGGCTGGCAAGGGGACGCAGTGCGTCGTGCAGGGGTCTGTCCCCATGGGCACCTGGGGGCCTGGAATCTTTTCTGCAGCAGAGAAAGGACCAGCTCCACTTTTCATGGAAAGCCATGTCCTTAGCTGACTTTCAGGGAGACGCTAGGCAAGGCTTTCAACACACACCTGGTTTTCTTGGGACTCCTGCCGGAATGACCACCACATCGCAGCCCTTCAGGCAGTCTGGCAGCTGCTCAGGTCCGAGGTAGCCTGGAAAAAAGAAAACAGTCGAGTGAGCAATTTCAGTTTCCGACCCGCAGAGGCCAGCACATCTACACAGACAGAGCCCAGGAGGACAGCCCCACCCAGGTCCAAATCTGACCAAGGCCTCGGGACAGGATGGAAGGGCTATCTGTGGAGGGGCTCCGCTCCTTGAGAACTACCGCCATGGTCTGGACGACTCCGGCTGGCAGGACAGTCCCTCTCACTCCACTTTTCCCCAGCCTCTGTGGCCCAGCCCCCCTACAGAATGGGAAAACCATCCAAGTCGGCCACTTGGCCTTATCTGACCCGACTTGCCAGCACCTCTGAGCCCTGCTCAGCTCCCGCTAAGAGCTGCTTATCCCACAGCACGGTCATTCTAGCGAATGCTCCACTTTGGGGTCAGATCAGAAGGCACTGGAGGCCAGGAGAGAGAATCCATGACACACAGGGGCTCTACACATTAGCACCGGTTCTGCTCACTCCTATCGCCTGAGGAGAAGGTTCACTTTCAAACATCGCAGGGGAATTGGCCCCAATGACCAAAACCTGCTTTGATTTGACTTTTCCCTATTGTGTGAGCTTCTGGAAAGTCTAAAATATACAGCCCAAGAAAAAGTAAGCAAACTAATGCACACGGACCTTGGAAGGCACACAAACATGTGACCTGACAAGTCAACCTCCTGGGTTGTCTACATCCAGTGAAGACACGTGCAGACACCATCGGCAGCCTCACATCGTCCGTGGAGACAGGAAGCAGTGCAAGCTTCCTGCACAGCAATCTGACATTAAGTAAAAGCTGCAAAACAGCCGTACCTACTCATTCTACTCTTACGATCCTAAACAAAATGTAAAGATAAAAAGGCGCTTATCACAGCTTACATAAATATTTATAGAACAGCACGACACAAAACAGCCCAATGGCCAACAGCAGGGGTATAACAATACATAAGCTATAACTTGTAATACCTCTCTAAAAATGATTTTACCAAGAATTTGGTGACGTGGATAAACGCTGCTATGCTGAGCAGGCTATAGATAACTGTATGTGATTATGAACGACTTCTTGGATAATATACCTATATTCATTTCAGATTTCCCTAAGGTGGCCGTGCTTTGATGAAGCTGGCGAGAGAATCCCTGGGATGGAGGGATGGCCCGGCCCAGAAGGCACTGGCAACACACCAGAGACCGTGCCACCGGCTGCCCCCACGTCCCTGCAGGAGGCTCCCCCGACCCCTGCCCTCCTATGATTTTATTTTATTTTTAAATTTTATTTATTTATTTGGCTGCTCTGGGTCTAAGTTGTAGAATGTGGGATCTAGGTCCCTGACCAGGGATCGAACGTGGGACCCCTGCACTGGGAGCTCAGAGTCTTAGCCACTAGACCACCAGGGAAGTCCCCCTCCTGTGATTTTAAATCATAAAAAATTTTAAATGGGAAGATCAGGCCACTGTTGTTTTTCTGAAAGACACTAGTTAACATTTTTAGAGACAAGTCCAAAAAGCTGCAATAATTTATAAAATTTAATTCTAGAATGGACATGGAAACCCCAAGTCTCTGAACACCTAGTTCCACCCAAGAATCTCACACTAAACCTGGATCCTGGTCTACTGGGGAGAAGAGATGAAAGGTCCGTGGGGTAGGCGGGCCCAGTACCTTTCACGGTCGCTCTGGTCTCGATGTGGCTCAGGTCGGCGGCCACTCCAGGCGTGTGAGCGATGTCGTAGAGGGTCAGGCGGCTCACCAACGGGCTGTTCTTCAGAAGAAGTGAAAGCGGCTGCCCAATTCCTCCGGAAGCCCCCAGCACAGCTACTTTAGCATTGTTCTAGAAAGAGGCACAGAGAGAGGACTCTGAAGACGGAATCAGCATTAAAAGGATTCACATGGTAAAAACTGCAGGCTACGGCCCCTGGCCTCCTTTACTGCAGTGGCCCCAAACGAAGAGGCGAAGGTATTCCTACCACCCCTAAGGCCCTGTTTCTTTCGGGATGTTCAGAGGCATGCCTCAGGAAAACGGGGGACAACTTGTGCCTTCAGATGCTGTGAGAGTCAGGGCACACTTCTCCCGTACCCTCGAGAGACAAGCAGACTACTCACTCGGCCATGGGACTGCTAACGGAAGCCTCGCCTACAACGTGCACTTTTAAAAACTATAAACAAATATTCATGAAATCCTTCCAGTGGGCCAGTGCTTGGACCTGGGGGCTGTAGGAGTGAAACAGGCCTTGGCCAGCTCCCGAGTGGCCAGGCAGTGAGATGCCCAGGAGCTGAGGGCAAAGAGCTGTCCGGAAGCGAAGTCCTGCCCTAAAGCTCACTCCCCTTACACAAGAGGCACTCTCCCTCTAGGTCTCACGCAGGGCCTAACGCAAACCCCAGCCAACCTCACGGAGGCTGTTTCTAGCCTAAACTCACAAAAGAGAAGGGGAGCCTATCCCGGCAAGCGGGCCAGGAAGAAGACAAACTGAGCAAAGAGCAGCCACAGGGGTTCAAACGCCGGCGCGCAGCGTCTACACTACGGCTGCGCATCGTGGTCCACAGCAACAGAAGCCAGCAATGTTGGGCTTCTGTCAACCAAACCAAACAACCAAAATACCTCAAAAAACCACCTCACACACAGTGTGATCTGCCTGAAGAAATTAAAACTCGAAAGGGCATATACTACAAGTAAGATTCAAACTCACTTTTTTTTTTTNGGACCTTCTATTAAGTTTACAAAGCTTTAGGGACACCACTCCCGAGAATGACAGACCCTGAGCACTGACTCATCGCTAGAGCTTATAGATGCGGTAACAGATATCCAGGTGATAAAACTTGCAGAGTCACGCCGTCCCTTCACCTCTGGTCGGCCCAGCAATGCTGTCAACCTGGCCACATCGTTTCAGCTTTAGGAGCCAAGAAACCATGTTGAGCACAGTTAAAGTGGATTTGTTCAGAGTCCACCACAGAGAAAGTGAAGAGATGGTTTTTGCTCACTGGAAGCTTAGCATTCAAATGTATCAGTATACTCAGAAGCGTCATTTGCCCCGCTGCTATTTTCTGGGGGTGCAGAGACCTCCTTGCCCTCCAAAAGTTCAGGGTCAAGTGGGGCAGGTCGTTGTGTTGCAGGTTGTTACCTTGGAGAAGTGTGCAAACCCAGTGAGGGGGAACCAATGACAGCCTACTTGGGAACAGGGAAGCAGAAGGTGAAAAAGAACAGCCCAAGTACTGACGAACATATAAGTAGGAGGGCGCGCGTGATGACGGGCTTGCTCTTTCCTGCCTCCTTTCCGTTTGTTCATTGAGCTACTTACTAAGATCACTTGCTTCACAGGTGAGCGAGGATCCACACATTTTCTGCCTTTAAGGAGCTCAAAGTCTGCTGAGAGAGACAGGTACATTGCAAGCAGCCTGACAAGGGCAACACTAGAGAATTATGAGGGGCTGTGGGAACACAGAGTGTAAGTTAAGAGAGTCAGAGAAAGCGAGGTTTGGAGAAAGAATGAGACCTATACTCTACAGGAACAGATCACCTTTAATGAGGCTAGAAGGGGCAGCAGTCAGATGAGGAGCTGCTGCGCTAAGTTGAGTAAAGAGGTATACAGGCAACATAGATGCGGAAATACATTGTCTTGAGGGGGCTGTTTTTCTCAAGATTGTTTGGATTAGTTAACTTTTAACAACTAGGGCAAGGAATTCCTGAAACTGGCCCGGAGACCGGGATGGCCTGGGAGCTGGACGTAATCAATCGTAATGTCCATTCCTTCCTTCCAGGGTCGAGAGGGGGCCGGGGAGTTCTTTGTTCTGTATAGAATGGTGGGGAAGACCCCACTATTGGAGGGGAGTTTTAACTCCAGGCCATTTTGAGCCGTGTAGCTTTCCTTCACAAAGGAGGTCTATCTATAAAGTCAGATTTGGGGTGAAGGTGGGGGCCATGTGAGAGAGGACTTTGGAGGATGAAACGTCTAAGCTGAGATGGAAGAACGAGTGAGGCCGTTCAGCGCCACAGGAGGGAGAGATCCTTGCACGTGGGGTTTGGAGTTCCCAAAGGAGGGGCACTGGGAGTTGGGCATTTAACAATAGAAAGTGTTCAGATGGGAAAGGGAAAAGGGCCCAAAGGAAAACCTGGAGGAGGGGACAGTGAACAGATAATTTCTGTTGGGAGTTGGGACATGAGAACAGTGTCCTTTATTTATCACTGACTGTGTTCTCTTGTTAATTGTTTACCCCTGTATCTTACCACTAGAACTGAAAGCATCGTGCCGTCAGGTACTTTCATCTCTATTGTCCAGCACCTGACCAGGATGAGAGTGGGTTTCTGAATTTGGTGAGAGTCAGGTGGTTTTAGATACAAGACTGGAAAACCCAGATTGTGCAGGGTTTACGCATGTTAGCTGAGAAGTTCGTGTTTCATTCCTTGGGAAGCAGGTGTTTATCAGAGGCTTTTGTGATGCCACCAGAACTGTGTTTGAGGAAGATTAAACTGACCTTGGTATGTCAAAGATTCCAAGAGAAAAATGTGCAAGGCAGGGAGGTTGTTCAGGAGGCTTATCTTCCATAGTATTTTGAGAGACTAACCTTGTTCTTCTTGCAGCTTCTGTGCTGCAAGAGTCTTAGGAGATGATAAATAATCTGAGTTTTGATGGTAGTTTTAGAAATGGGAAAGTGGGGCCAATGAGGGAGAGGGAAGAATTGATAAGAATTGTTTGTGCCCATCTGGATTTAAATAAAAGTGCTGTGGGAACTCAGCCTGAGAGAAGTTGTGTGGAGGAGAGCTGTGTGGAGAAAAAGTAAAGAGCTCTATTTTAGATGGGCTGAATTGAAAGTGGTGATGAATTGTCCACATAAAAGTATCAGTGGACACTTGGGGGATTACTCCAAGAGGAAGTATGGGGTTGAAACCCCTGAGAGAGGCCAGGGCTGAAGTCATCCCTGTAGAGGGGAGAGTTGAGGCCACAGGAGAGAAACTGGAATCAGATTCTCATGTTCACTGCTCCATCTGGGGCTGGGACTTCTCCCCATCCCTGCCAAGTCAGTCAGCCCCTGTCAGCATCTCTAGGGCAGGGGACCCCTACCTCCCAAATTCTCTATTGGGCCATCCCCACCCAAAGTAGAGAAGTGTCCTCATATTTCAGGGGATTACAGAAATTGTCGTATAGTTTACATACGATACAGTATACAGATCATAAGTGTGCAGTTCTGTAGTTTTGACAGTTTGTAGTCTTGTAGCCACCACCCAAAACAAGCTATAGGAACATTTTCTTTATTCCAGAAAGTTCCCTTATGTCCCAGTCCCCCAGAAAATAGAAATACCTGACTTCCTGATTTATACCACTGCAGACTAATCTTTCTAGTTCTTCATTGTACATCTTTATACACAATATAGGAAACACACTGATACCCTCCTTGCTGCACTCCACACAAGCCACGCACATGAGCCTATACTGACCATTGTGCTCCTTGCAATAGGCTTTGGAGCGCAGTCATGAGCTATCAAATTTTGCTCTTAGGTGCACGTATTCTGTGCTAACTTCTCTTCAACTCTAAAACTGTACCACAAGTGAAGTATTTTACCCAAGTGAAGTATTTTAAATCTTTCAGATCCTTGGAGCTAAAATGAAGACTTAGAAAGATGTTAATTGTCCAACCTGTATGAGAGTTTTATTTTCCTCTAGGGAACCTAGAATATTGGAAAATGGGGACATCAATTTTAAATAGAACTATGTTTATATAGCTTAATTTTCAGTCGTGGCCCATCCCTGCTGGTCATCAAAGGACTTGGCTTTCCAAGTTACGTGCCAGGAGCAGCCGGGAGGCGGTGGACTGGTGATAGCAGAGGCAGCCTGAAGGTGCTGGCCAGGAGCTCCCACGAGCTGAGATGCTGGTGGGGCAGTTCTGAGTTGGGAGCAAAGGCTTCAGTCCCCCGGGCCGGCCAGAGCTCAGAGAAGTGAAAACAAAGCTGGATCCAGAGCTTGGACATGTCCAGGAACCCATGTCAGGAGCAGAAGGTGGGGCACAAACCTGGCTGAACACCTCATCAGTATTTGTTTTATGGTTCTATTTAAAAGTTCGATATAAAAATATTCTTAGGACCTAAATAGCGGAGCCAAGAACCTCTCGTACCCTTCAGAGTTTGGAGCAGGAATTCCCTGGTGTTCCAGTGATTAGGACTTCATGTTTCCACTGCCGGGGGCACAGGTTTGATCCGAGTCGGGGACCTACGATGCCTCGTGACGCTCAGTGTAGCCAAAAAAAAAGACAAACAAGTGTGGGGTTGGGCTGGAAGGGCTGTCAGCTGTGTCCAGGCCTCTGCCTGCCCAGTCCAGGGGCGCTCCTCACTGTGGCTCCCAGGGCTGCGTCTTCTCTCAGGAGTGTGCGCTTAGGGTCAGGACAGTGCATACCCTCCTGAAGGCTGCCAGCCGGTGAGGCAGATCTTGCCTGACAAGTGAGAGTGCACCCTTTGGGAAGGAGAGATGTCAAAAGGAGCTGACTCCTGGGGCTAGACTAGGTTTTTACCTGAAAGCCCAGAGACAGTCTGTTAGCTAGTGAATGAAGAGATGGAGGTTGTCATGGGGAGAAGCAGGTGGGAGGGTGAGGATGGACTCTGAGTGATCAACCAGGTATGTTAGGAGCCAGCTTTTAAGTTGGCTTCATGAAGTTTGGGGACTGGACGCAGAGTCCATCCCCTTTCCCTGATGCTCACCACCTCCAAAATGGCCTGAGATCAGGACTTTCAGAGGCAGAGGACCTGGGGGGATGAGTTGGGAGGTCCTTTAGGAGGGATCTGTGTGTGGCATCTAGGTGTATGGCATTAGGTCAGGATGGGCCCATTGGTGAAGACAGGAATGGTGACTAGTAATAATGTATTCGTTAAACACATGCTGATTGAGCATTGGTCTGCATCAGAAATCCTGGGCCCTGTGTGGGGATACCACAGTGAACAAGAAGGGCAAGGTCCCCACTCTTATGAGCCATACATTCCACTGTGAGGAGACTGATGGTAAAAATAAGCAAATAAATGACTACAGGAGAAGACAATGAACTCATACTTCAGAAAGATCACCTGCCTGCCATGTGAAGTTTAGACTATAGGGAGAAAGCAGAAGCAAGAAGCCCAATTGGCAAGTACTGCGTCCTTGGCAGAGAGATGCAAGTACTTTGGTCTAGAATGTTAGCCCTGGAGGTGGGCTTGGAATGTATATATTTAGGTATTATTGCTTAGTCACTGAGTCTTGTCCGACTCTTTTGGGACCCCATGGACTGTAACCCACCAGGCTCCTCTGTCCATGGGTTTTCCAGGCAAGAATACTGGAGTGGCTTGGCATTTCCTTCGCCAGGGGATCTTCCCGACCCAGGGCTCAAACCTGCGTCTCCCACGTTGGCAGCCAGATTCTTTACCACCAAGCCACCTGGGAAGCCCAGTATATTTAGGTAGTAGGGCTGATAGATGGGAGCTCATGGGAGGGAAGTGAGGGGTTAGACATGTGACCTCGAGTAACTTGGTGGATAATGGTGCTGTTTATTGAGACAAGGAAGACTAAAAGACAAGAAGATATTGGAGATGTGGGCTTGTGTAATTTAAACCTTCTTTTCTGGCTACATTATACTTGAGCTACCTATCAGGCATCCACATGGAGCCTGGAGCTCAGTGGAGAGGTCAAGTAGAGGCTATGATTTGGGAGTCATTGGTATACAGGGTGTATTCAAGGGACTGGATGAATCCCCTAGACTCTAGGGAGTGGTGGTTGTCAACTAACAGTGACTTTGCCCTTCTTGCAGGGGACATTTGGTGACGTCTGGAAACACTTGTAATTGGAGGGTGGGAGTTGGTAGTGGCATCTACTGGTAGAGGCTGGGGATCCTGGTAAACATCCTGTGGTGCACAGCTCAGCCCCACCACCAAGAACTGCCTGGCCCCACACGTCAGTGGTGCCAAGGCCGAGAAGCTCTGTCCCAGAGTGAGAGTAGAGGTAGAGAAGAGAGGAGATGGCTGTGTCTGAGGGAGTGCTCGTGGGGAGAGTTGGAGCCATCTGAAACGGAAGCGGGAAGCCTAGAGAGTGGGGGGTCCTGGGAGCGGGGAGTGTTTGGGGAAGGAGGCATTCAGGTGGGTTACAGAGGAGTGACTAAATGGATTAGGCAGGAGGAGTATTTGTGATGACCTTGATAAGAGCAGGTTCTGTGGTTTGGGGTTAGAAGTTCCAGGGGAGAAGTTTGTACCAATAGCTAACAATTACCGAGCACTTCCTCCCTGCTCAGAATGTCTTCCGTGTGTAATTTCATTGATCCACACACAACAAGTACTATTATCCTTGTTCTACAGAAATGGCAATACTTCTTTTACCCCCATTTTACAGAGGCAGAAACTGAGGCACAGAAAGGCTAATTATTCCCTGAGGTCAGGCAGCCAAGAGTAAGTGGCACAACAGGGGTTCAAACTAGATTTCAGAGGTGAGGAAGTGGAGGCCATGTAGACATATCCCTTTTGAAAGGTCTCAGCTGACAAAGGGAACAGAGATAGGCACAGTGGATGCTGCTGTGCCCCTGGAATGACCTTCATGGAGACCGAAACTGATGATGTTGGAGGGGAGACTGAGAATGAGGTGCTGGAGGAGGCGAGAAGGTTCCAGGGCCCAAGACGAGGGTTAGCCTTTCTGGAGAGCATCGTATTGGTAATTCTGAAGTGGCCCCTGACTGTCCACTTGAGCAAGATTGTCCCTGGACTTGACTGGCCTGCAGAGGTCTGCTGGCTGCTCCTGGTCTCTCCCACCCCGGCTAAAAGGTAACCTCCTTGCAGGAAGCTGCTGCACAGGCCCAGCCTTCCCCCTTAGTGTCCAGGGGGCAGCAGAGACAGTCACGCTCAGGAACCAAGAGCAGCCCTGTACGCAGGAGCCACAGCACGGGCTGGCCAGGCAGTTCTGTCAGTACAAGTGAGCGATGCGCCATCTTCCAGGAAGCACCACGGTCTTTACAATAAGCCCACAAGCCCCCGACAAGGGACCTGCATCAGCCTCCGCAGGGCCTTCATCATCACTCTCTTCCCACTGTCGTCACCCCAGGCTCCTTTTGAAACCTCAGGTGCTAAGTTCCCTCCTGCTCTCAGGAGTGTTCCCACCTCCTTCATCCTCTCTCTCTCTTCCACCTGCCTAAGTCTTGCCTAACTTCCTGTCTCAGCAATCACATCTCAGACAGCCCTTCTCTAACAACCCATCCCCCCTGACTAGGCAAGGCCCTCCTGTTGGCACCTCCTGTGACACTGGATGCTGACCCTTTTATAATGCTTTCCCTGCTTAACGAAGTATTTTTTTTTTTGTCCAATGTCTGCATTCCATGCTAGACTGTAATCTTCATGAGGGTAGTCTAGTTGACCACAGTTATTTCCAGTGCCTGGCATGTAGTAGGTGTTCAGTGATGATTTACTGAAAGAAAAAATGAATTAATGACTGTTTTACAACCTGTTTTATTCAGATACGTTGTGTGCAATGTTTATCTCCCCTACACACATTTCACTTTAAGTTTTTGATCACTTTGGTGATTATTTTCACCTTTGTTTGAACACATGTTAAGAAAGTTTAACTATCTTACTTGGTGGTCATTCACCTAAAATAGAAAGATGTACTAAGCTTTTGGGCTTCCCTGATAGCTCAGTTGGTGAAGAATCTGCCTGCAATGCAGGAGACTGTGGTTAGATTGCTGGGTTGGGAAGATCCGCTGGAGAAGGAATAGGCTACCCATACCCATGTTCTTGGGCTTCCCTTGTGGCTCAGCTAGTAAAGAATCCGCCTGCAATGCGGGAGACCTGGGTTCAATCCCTGGGTTGGGAAGATCCCCTGGAGAAGGGAAAGGCTACCTCTATAATATTCTGGCCTGAGAATTCTGTGGACTGGGTCACAAAGAGTCGGACACAATTGAGCGACTTTCACTTCACTAAGCTTTTATTAATATGTTATTGATTCCTGTAGGATGACCGGTTTGGTTTTGTGTGAACCAACAGAGCTTTACAACATCTTGAATCAGGTCACAAAACTATCCAGATTAACTGAACCCAACTACCTCTGTTTATTGGGTAAGTACTTTATTTATGGCTGTGTAGGTCTTAGCTGTGCCAGGTGGGATCTCCCACTGCAGTGGGCAGACTCTCTGGTTGTAGTGGGCGGCCTTAGTTGTTCCACAGCATGCGGAATCTTAGGGATTGAACCTGTACCCTCTGCTGTGGAAGAGGGCTTCTTAACCACTGGACCACCAGGGAAGTCCCAGTTTCACTTGTTTTTAAGCCAGATAGACCATGTCTCTGACCTTAGCTCAAGACTATGCGATGAAGATTCACTTACGTTGTTGCGTGGAGCTAGAGTGTAGTTGGTTCATTTTTGTCATTAGATCATGTTAAAGATAAAGGGGAAGACAGGATTTAATCGGTAGTGTACTATTGCAATAGGGAGGAGCCCAGAGTGAACAGGACTCCAGTTTGCACAGAGGCCTTTGTGATGGAGAGTGAGGGAGTAGAGAGGGGGAACGTGGGACTCAGAGTCAGGGAAGTGAAAAACTACAAACCGGGTGGGAGTTGGACCATGTGAAACCCAAGGGGGCTTGCTAACCGGTGCCTATCGAAGTTAGGCTCTTAGCCTTCTCAGAGGCGGGGGACAGGGGCCCTGTCTTCAGGTGCCAGCTGGAACAAGCAGTAAATTCTTTGGCGGCCTTGAGTGTCCTCAGGCAGATACTCCACAAGGGCTGAAGTCAGCTGTGGATGTACTCTTGAGCTGTTTCTGAAGGTAAAGATGTCTTCAGATGTCTGTAGTTTTTTTCCCCCATTGATTTCTAAGTTCTTTACAAATTCTGGATACAAGGTTTTGTTAGTTATTTGTATTAGAGCTATTTTCTCTGTTTCCGGCTCATCGTTTTACTTTAACGTATTTTAATGCTCTTGTTGGTCACGTGTTCCTTTGCAAAAGCAGTCGCTCATTTGATACTTTTCCTTTTCAGATGTGCGGTCCAGACGGGAGTATGATGAAAGCCACGTGATTACAGCCCTCCTCGTGAAGAAGGTATACGGACAAGAGTCCGAATGTGGGGCCGATGGGCTACCTTGCTGGAGGGCCGGAAGAATGGAAGATCTTATCCGAGGTCCCGGAGGGGGCACCTCCTGCTGGACACTGTGGGCGGCAGGGGCAGGACCCCACGGGTCCACCACGAGGCTCTCTGACACTGCCACACACTCCCTGAGGTCCCTCCCTGTCCCCCGTGGCGACAGCTTCGTTAAGCAAATGTTGATCTCATTCTTTGATGGGCCAGGCAGTGTTACGGACCCTGGGCTTGTGACTTTTGTCCATTCCAGCCTGTCTGCTTACTGCCCTCTTCATGGCGGATTTTGGATTTGGTCTCCATCGCCCACACCCTTCTCCAGAGGATGTCAGTAGTTCCGGTGGCCTCGGCTGCTCTCTCAGCACCTGTGCCAGGGCTCCTAATCGGCTGTGGGCTGGTCACTAGACCACTGTTCTTTGGCCAGGCTGTCATCTCTGGTCCAATCAGCCGTGGACAGCTTCTCCCAGGAGGGACCATGGGTGCGGAAGACTCTTGGAACGTGGCAGCCTCTCGGGTCCACTCTCAGGGCTTCCGGGCCTGTGTGTAGTCAAGGGAGGGGGCGCTGTCCTACCTGGGCTCCTCCCAGTGCTGGTGTGCGGGGCGTGTCAACTCAGCCTAACCCACCTGCCAACAGGCTTCTCCCGTGGTTTCTTTAGAGGGCAGGCAAATATCTAATCCCGGAGTCTGTGGATCTGGAGTGTGTGGCATACTGTGTGGTATACGATAACAACACCATCTCCCCGGAGCTAATGCTGAGAGATGACGGCAGTGACGATGACGGCGCTGACGACGGCAAGCACAGTGAGTCTGTACCAGAGCAGCAAGGGGAAGAGTGAAGCTACTGAGCGCTTTTGCCATAGGCCGGGGGCTCTGCCTGGGCCACCCCTGCAGAGCAGCCCGATGGGGACGGCAGTGTCGGAACCTGGGAAGGGTCTGGGATGTTTCCTTCTTTGCAAGGTGACAAGCGAGCCTGGTTTCGTGGATGCTGGAGCAAGACCTGAGGCTCCTGGCTCAGAGATAAAAGACTTTATTTCTCAGAGCGACAGAAGTAGCCAGAACGCAGTGGGTGGTATTGTTAGCGAACTCTGAGCTTAGGGGGCCTAAATCTTTTCTAACAAACATGCAGAAAGCCTGCCTCCCCTTGACTCTGGAGGGAGGAACTGTCTCTATCATCCAAGGCTGTTTATTACACAGATATCCTTGAAAAGCCAGCGCCTTTGTTCAAAGGACATGTAGAAACACGAAAGGCCGTGGAGAGTTGTCTCCTAGTAAGTAACGTCTCTGTTTTATAGAGGAGGAAATTGGAGTCCAGGAAGGTGAAATAACTCATTCCCCATGTTTGGGACTGTGGGTTTCTACTGCTGTGTAACAAATTACCCCCAAACTCAGTAGTTTAATACCATAATCATTAGTTGTCTGTTTGTTTCTGTGGAATTTGGGAGCACTTAGGTGGGAGGTTCTCACCTGTCCTGAGGCTGTAGACATGACGTCAGCCAGACTGCTGTCCCGAGAAGGTGAGATGGGGCCAGGATGACATGCCTCCGAGATGGTCGCTCCCATGGGAATACCTAGGAGTCCTCCGTTCCTCACTGCGCGGACTTCCGCAGATGGCTGCTTAGACGGCCTCACTGGACAGGGCAGCTGGTTTCCCCAGAGGGAGTGGGCCAAGACAGAGGGAGAGAAGGGGACAGCTGCGCGCCTATTTAGGACCTGGTCTTGAGACGGAAATGCTAGGTCACATTCTGTTCATTAGAAGCAAGTCACTGAGTACAGCTACCCCTACAGGCTGCTGCTGCTGGGAAGTCGCTTCAGTCGTGTCCAACTCTGCGACCCCATAAACGGCAGCCCACCAGGCTCTCCTGTCCCTGGGATTCTCCAGGCAAAAACACTGGAGCAGGTTGCCATTTCCTTCTCCAACCCCTACAGGAGAGGGGAATTAAACTAAAGGGAAGCATTTGAAAGTGTTTGTGGGAAGAGTTTTTAAACCACCACACCTAGTAAGTGGTGGGGCCAGGATTCAAACCCAGGCAGTCTGGCTCTGTCTGGTCTCCCACGGCTTGAATGGTGATCCTGGAGAACAGTCACTTCATCCTCGAGCTGGACCATGGCTAGTTCCGGCCTGCTTCACTGAGGCTGCGCTGCATTCTCCATTCAGCCCCTGCTTTGGGCTGATCACGCATTGCTGCTGCTTGCCGGCTCAGTGACTGATAGGGGTGGATGAGTTCCATGGGCTGGGCATTCATACCAGTGGCCACTGGGTGGCAGTAGGCTTCCACCTGTAATAACACCAGTTTTCTCAGGAGGCCCTTAGCCAGGAAATTGTCCCCTCTTTGCTACGCTCATCCCTGGTCTGCAATCCTAGGATTGTCGGCTGAACCCTGAAGTCCTAGGAAGTGGTGGTCGGTGAAAACAGTCCCCTCTACTCTCTGCCTGACCTCACTTTAGCACTGTGGAGCCGCCATCCTCCCTCGGTAAGAAGTCACAATCACAGAACAACAAAACCCAAAACCACACACTGACAATTTGCCTACTCAGGGAAGAGCGCACAGGCAGGGACAACTGCAGCGGCCAGTGGCTTGAAGGCCGCAGCGCTCTTTGTTTCCTGATTCTTCGTCCGTAGTGTATACCAGAGAGAAGTTAAACGTGCACACGAAGCCTTGTACGTGGTGTTCCTGGCAGTCTTATAAGAGCCACAAAATGGAAACACCTGAAATATTCATCAACAGATCAGTGGATAAACCAAAGGTGGAGAGCCACCAGAGGAATATTATTCAGCTATGAAAAAGGCTGGAGTGCCGACGCTTGCTGTAACTCGGATGAACTTTGACAACATCATGCCCAGGGAAAGCAACCAGACGCAAAACGCCACAGTTATAGAATCCCATTTGTAGAAAATGTCCAGATCAGGTAAAGCCGTAAGAAATTAGGTTAGAGGTTGCTTAGAGCTGAATGTTTGCAGGGAAGTGAGGAACGAAACCCTCTAACTGGTACATGGTTTCTTTTGGAGGTGATTAAAATGTTCTGAAATTGACTGCAGTGATGGTTACACAACTGTGAATACATTAAAAACATTCATTTCTATACTGTAAATGGGTGAATCGTGTGGTATATCATTTATGATATTGTATAGACACATACGTGGCTCAGCTGGTAAAGAATCCACCTGAAATGTGGGAGACCTGGGTTCGATCCCTGGGTTGGGAAGATCCCCCTGAGAAGGGAAAGGCTACCCACACCAGTATTTTGGCCTGGAGAATCCCATGAGCTGTATAGTCCGTGTGGTCACAGAGTTGGACACNGACACATACGTGGCTCAGCTGGTAAAGAATCCACCTGAAATGTGGGAGACCTGGGTTCGATCCCTGGGTTGGGAAGATCCCCCTGAGAAGGGAAAGGCTACCCACACCAGTATTTTGGCCTGGAGAATCCCATGAGCTGTATAGTCCGTGTGGTCACAGAGTTGGACACGACCGAGCGACTGTCACTTTCCTAGACACGTGCACGTTTCGCTTATGTTGGATCGTCCTTCCTTGCAACAGTATGGAAATGAAAATGAAATCTTGGAGTTTACAGACAAAGATCAGCTTACTTGGTGGTGAATTGCTTTTTAAATTTTAATTGTAGCTTTCTTCTCTGTTTATACTCGCTTCAGTTTCCTCGATAGCTGTTTTCCAGAGTGGAGTGCCTGTCCACTGGGCCTCCAGGCAAATGCTGAGCACACAGGGGACAGTCATCTCTTTGGTCTCTGCTCTTAGGATTAGTGCTTGGAGCGGCTGTTGAGTGCGGCAGAACCCTGACCCACCTCACGCGCCGCCCCGTCCTTGTCCTGAGAGGAGGCTTCGAGCGCTTCTCGGCCATGTATCACTTCTTCCGGACACAGAAGATCATCTGGATGCCTCAGGCAAGCTGTGCACTGAGCGCAGGCAGGCTCAGTAGGAGCAGGGCCTTTCCCTGGGGGCCGAAGGGGTGGCAAGCAGGGCTGGAGAAGCGGGAGGAGGCAGATGATGTGGAAAAGGTGAAAGAGATGTTGACGATGACTTGGGAATGAACTCGGGCAGCCAGAAGGTCCAGTCCAGTCCAGTGTGATGAATTTATGAGTGCCAGATGGAGGCAGAAGCCAGTGTGGTGTTTCATCGATGAGGCCAGTTTAGAGAGCAGGGATCCGCGGCGGGGGGTTCTGGGTGATGGGTCGTGTTCAAAGCCACACAGGCGGGGCCATCCTTAGCCGTCCAAACCCTGGCTGGGTCCAGAGGATACAACGAAAGGGTGAGATAGCAGCCCCTGCCTACAAGGATTCCTTTGTCTACTGGCGGAGACAAGGGTTGTAACAAAGTGTGGCCAAGGTGTCTGGAGCCAAACCAGAGGGTGAATAAGGTGAGCACTGGTGGGCAGTGACAGGCAGACAGGGGCGCTCCCTGGGGGAATTTTATAGCATCCAGTTTCTTGAAGAGTCAGAATGGAATGGAATGTGAACCTGCAGGGGTTTCATTCTTTCTAGCAATTATTTCAGCTGTGCTCTCACTCGCCGTGGGCAGCATCATGGGCCGATACCATACTTTCAGACCACTCTCGGTTATGAGAAATTTCAGTTTCGTCGTACTATAAAACAACTGGAGAAATGCGCCTAGGAACTGGAATTTGGTGATGGAATTCCACCTGATACGAAGAGCTGACTCATTGGAAAAGACCCTGATGCTGGGAAAGATTGAGGGCAGGAGGATAAGGGGACGACAGAGGATGAGAAGGTTGGATGGCTTCACTGACTCAATGGACATGAGTCTGAGCAAGCTCCGGGCGTTGGTGATGTACAGGGAGGCCTGGTGTGCTGTGNCTCATTGGAAAAGACCCTGATGCTGGGAAAGATTGAGGGCAGGAGGATAAGGGGACGACAGAGGATGAGAAGGTTGGATGGCTTCACTGACTCAATGGACATGAGTCTGAGCAAGCTCCGGGCGTTGGTGATGTACAGGGAGGCCTGGTGTGCTGTGCTGCAGTCCATGGGGTCACAAAGAGTCGGACACGACCGAGCGACTGAACAACAGGGAATTCTTGTTACAGATGTTTTTAGGTTGTGATGACATTATTATGGCTATGTTTCTGAAAACGCGAGTCTCTATCTTTTAGAGATACATAATGAGATATTTATAATTAAAATAACATCATGTCTAGAATTTCCTTCAAAATAATCTGGGGAGGTCCAGCAAGTTGGAGTTATATATGAAACAAAACAGGCCATTAGTTGATAATGAATGTTTGCTGCAGGATGAGAGATCCAGGAGTTTGTTACATTATTCTCTCTACTTTTGTGTACTTTTGAAATAATTTTTTAAAAGGGAATATAACAGTCCAGTACAAGCTAGGCTAGTTTAACGTTCTAGTCTTAACCCCACATCTTCTTCTCCCTTCCCGGAGCTGGGCAGCCTTCCATTGTCTGCAGGCTCGGGACTGGGAATGGGGAGGAGTGTAGGGTAGCTTCAGGGATACCTCCTTACTTCCCCTTCCCCCCGTCCTGGTCCCTTTGGTGCTGGGGGTCCGTGTGGGCCCTGTCTTGTGTGACTGGCTGCTTATCAGTGGTGGGGATGTGCCCTCTTCTCATTCTGGTTCTGTGTGCCACAGATGATGGCCTTTGAGGCTGGTTTCCTTTCCATCTGGTACCAAGGATCCTTCAGAGAGAGCCAGCTGAGAATTCCTAACAGAAATACCTGCCAGGTCCCTTCCCTTCCGTTGGCAGCTCACGACCTCCCACCCCATCCACATTCCTTCACCTGAAGCAGAATGAGCCCCCGGAGGGTGTGATGGTGGGAATGAGGCTGCTCCTGGCCTTGCTGGCGCTGCTGCTCCAGCCAGCCCATGTGAAAAGGCAGGGACCCACGCCTGGGGTCATACCTGTTCCCAAACGCAGGGTATACGTGTGACGCTCTCCAGGGGACTTCCTCACCTTCCACTGCACTGTGATTCTTAGCTCTGCAGCTATACAGCCAGTCTTCCCGGGTCCCTCCAGGCACCCCTCTTTGCTCCCAGAGGAGCATCCTTACTGGCTTTGCAGTGACGAGAGGGCCTCTTTCTTGTCTGCAAACCTCACATGCTCACAACTCACCTTCTTTCTTTTTCTTTTGTTTAATATTCACTTTTGGCTGCAGTGGGCCTTTACTGCCGTGCACGGCCCGCTCTGGCTGCGGAGAGCAGGGGCTACTCGGCGCGGCGCTCAGGCTTCTCGTTGCGGTGGCTTTGCGCTTTGCGGATCTCGGGCCCTAGGTGCGCAGGCTGCAGTGGTTGCAGTGCACGGGCTTAGTTGCTGTGTGGCCTGCGGGATCTTCCCAGACCAGGGATCGAACCCATGTCCTCTGCATTGGCAGCCAGATTTTTAACCACTGCATCACCAGGAAAGCCCCTTTGTTTTTCTCGTAAAGCTTTAGGAAGGTGGAACTGGCCTAGGTTAAAACAGCACATATTTAGAATGTACAGTTTGGTCAGTTGTGACGTGTACACACCTGAGACTGGTCCTTGCCCCAATCTTCTTAGGTAGTTTGGGAAGAGGCATGGGGCGGTGGCTGGTGGTATGCAGCAGGGCCCGGACAGGTGAGTTCTATGCGGCTTGTTTGAGGCCTTCGTAGGATGTACGTTCCTGGACTGGCTTCTCCCTACTTTGGGACTTCTGTTACTGATTCAGGGGCAAGAACGAAAGCCCCACTCCCTTCCCGTTAGGTGTTTTGACACGTTGTGAAGCAGACGTGTCTCTGCTGCTCCCTAAGGAACTCCTACCAGGGGGATGGAGGCATGGAGTTTAGACTCTGAGATGGCCCCTGTACTTTAGACAGAGTGGCTTCTAATTTCCTGTTTTATATGTTGTGGTTTAGTCGCTGAGTCGTGGCCCAGTGGGCTGTGGCCGTGCCGGGGAAGGCAGTGGGCTCAATCTGGACATGTTAGTTTGGGATAGTGGTTTCTTTTACATTTGTCAACGTGGTTGTCAAAACTGTGTCCTCTAGAATTAATAGGCAGTGGCTGTTTAGAGCAGAGCATGTTTTTATCCATGTCACACCCACTCCTCCACGGCCCTTAAAACTACTGGGAAAGGAAGCTGGTTCGAAAGCATCAGGAAGAGCCTTGACAGATTTGTGGTGAGAGTGAGTGAGATTTTCCACATGAAACCAGGAGGAGTTCACTTGGCTCCAGCAAGCTGAACGTCCTGAGGGGGTGGTCACCCTGGGGAGCGCTTCGGGTCACATTTGCAGGTAGTGGGCCTGCCTGCCTGCGTGTGGAAGGGCCGAATGTCTCACAGACTTGGGGGTTGACTCGGAGTGGTGTCTGCTTGTCGATAAAAAAGCTTTTGAGGTCGACAGTTTCGGAGGAATGTGGGCTGGTGGTGGGTTCACTGGGAGGGGAGGTGTGCTGAAGCCAGAAGGCTCTGAAAGCCTCGGGCGGACTGCACACTAGCTTGTGGTCTTGAGATGTTGTTTCTGAGTCGAACTTGGAGCCAGAGGTGGTTTAGAACTGGTTTGACCTTTAAAATTATATTGGTTAGCATTTCCTATGGAAAACTGATGAAAAAAGGGGGGCTTCTAAACAGTTTGAACATTCTTTGGCATTGCCCTGCTTTGGGATTGGAACTGACCTTTTTTCAGTCCTGTGGCCACTGCTGAGTTTTCCAAATTTGATGCTGAAGCAGAAACTCCAATACTTTGGCCAATGATGCAAAGAGCCAACTCATTGGAAAAGACCCTGATGCTGAGAAAGATTGAAGGCAAAAGGAGAAGAGGGCAGCCAAGGATGAGATGGCTAGATAGCATCACTGACTCCACAGACATGAGTCTGAGTAAACTCTGGGAGACGGTGAAGGACAGGGAAGCCTGGCATGCTACATACAGTCTATGGGGTCGCAGAGAGTCAGACACAACTCAGCGAGCGGACAGCCACCACCACCAGATCACATTCGATAAACATCAGTTTATTCTCTGTTAGTGGATTTCTTTTTCTTTTTTTCTTTTGAGGTTATGCCTAGGTTTTATATTATTAAATATAACAAGTAAGTTTCCAGTCTATGCCAACAGTAAACGAGTATCCACTGCTTTATTACAGACGTCTGAACTGCAAGAGGTCACCCAAGGAACCACTAGGGGCATTTTCATTAGTTCTGGAGGCATGCTCTGAGGACAGTCTTAGACTAGTGTGCTTCTCTGGCTGTTTTCCAGCTTGTTTATAAGTCTCATTAATAATTGTTTAATAATTATTTTTGTTAATAATTGTTTCTAACCACCTGACGTGTGCTCTAATAATCTTTCCTTGGAAACACTCACATTTTGTAATCCACCCCCCCAGGTTTATTGAGGTATAATCGACATATAAGATTGTGTAAGCGTAAGGCGTACAGCATGATTCGATGCACATATATGTTGCGGCTTCTCTGGCGGCTAGGATGGTGAAGAATCTGCCTGACATGCAGGAGACCCGGGTTTGCTCTCTGGGTCAGGCAGATCTTCTGGAGGGGAGAATGGCTACCCACTCCAGTATTCTTGCCTAGAGAATCCCATGGACAAAGGAGCCTGGAGGGCCACAGAGTCAGACAGGACTGAGCAACTGACACTTTCACTTCATATGTTGCAAGATGATTATAGTAAAATGAACACATCCATCACCTCACACAGTTACCATTTATGTGTGTGTGAGCGATGAGAACATTTAAGATGGACTTTCTAGAAGTTTCTCTTAAAATTTCAAGTATATAATACTGTGTTGTTAGCTGTAGTCACCGTGCGGTACATTAGATCCCCAGAACTGATTTGCCTTATGTCTGGAGGTTTATAACCTTGACTAATATCTCCCCATTTTCCCCGCCCCCACAGCCCCTGGAGATAGCATGAGTTTTGCTTTTTCAGAGTTCCACATGTGAGTGAGATCATGCAATGTTGTTTTTTTTTTTTTTTTGACTGATTCACTCAGCACAGTGCCCTCAAATTCCATTCATGTGGTCACAAATGACAAGACTTCCTTCTTTTTTGTGGCTGAACAGTATTCCATTGTCCATGCATGCCGTATTTTCTTNGAGTTTTGCTTTTTCAGAGTTCCACATGTGAGTGAGATCATGCAATGTTGTTTTTTTTTTTTTTTGACTGATTCACTCAGCACAGTGCCCTCAAATTCCATTCATGTGGTCACAAATGACAAGACTTCCTTCTTTTTTGTGGCTGAACAGTATTCCATTGTCCATGCATGCCGTATTTTCTTTATCCATTCATCCGCTGATGGACATCTAGGTCATTTCTGTATCTTTTGTGAATGATGCTCAAATGGTCATGTGGGGTGCAGATATATCTTCAAGATGGTCATTTCATTTCCTTCAGATATATACCGGAAGCGGGATTGCTGGATCGAATGGTAGTTTTGTTGTTTTTAATTTTTGTGACATAGTTTTTTAAAATTAGATTTTGTTTTATATTGGGATATAGTTGCCTTACAATGTGCTGTTAGTTAAAGGGGTGCAGCAACAGCGGTTCAGCCATGTGTATGCATGTGTCCACTCTTCCTCGGAGTCTTTCCCCGTGTAGGTTATTATAGAATACTGAGTAGAGATCCCTGTGCTATTCAGCAGGTCCTTGTTGATTATCTGTTTTATATATTGTAGTGTGTGTATGTTAATCCCAAACTCGTAATTTATCCTCCCCCCTACATCTTTCCCTTTTGATAACAGTAAGTTTGTTTTCAAAGTCTGTGAGTCTCATTTTGTCTTGTAAGTAAGCTCATTTCTATCGTATGTTTTTATTTTTATTTTGTATGTGTGTGTTTTATTTTTTTGTGTGTGTTTTTTTGTGTGTCATATTTTTAAGATCCCACGTATAAGTGATACCAGTGTCTGTCTTTCTCTGTCTGACTTATTTCACTTAGTTACAATAATTTCTAGGTCCTTCCATTATTGCCGCAAACGGCGTCACTTCATTCCTTTGTATGGCCAGGCAACATTCCACTGTGTATATGCGCCACATCCTCTTTATCCGTTCCCCTGATGTTGGATGGTTAGCTTGCCTCCACATCCTGGCTACGTAAATAGTGCTGCAGTGAGCATTTGGTTGCTCTCACTCACTACCCCAGTTTGCCTTTCTAAGCTTGTTTGCTGAGCTGCATCTCAAGAGACAAAACAGAAACAGCTTCTTCTCTGGGGATTATTGTCACAGCAGACTTTCTCCATCCCCTCCTCAGGAACTGGACGCCTTCCAGCCATACCCTATTGAGATAATGCCAGGCAGGATCTACCTGGGAAATTTCAAGCAAGCCTGCGACCCTAAAATTCAGAAGGATTTGAAAATCAATGCACATGTCAACATCTCCATGGAGACAGGGCCATTGTAAGTAGAAATACCATTGATTTTTTTTTTTAGTTTTAGTATTATTTATTTATATAAGCCTTCTAGTGGCATGCACTGATAGAATTGAAATAGCTTTTAGAAGTCAGTACACACTGGAATGGGATCTGCGTTGTTTTCATCCGTTGCTAGCCTGCTCTTGACTTCCCGGCATGAGCATGGCATCCTCTGCCCCAGACTGAGACCCTACGCTTGCCCCACAGCCCGTACTTAAATCTCACCAAAAGTAATGCTGTTTTGGTGCTTTGACATTCTGATGCAAAATAATCCTGGTTTACCCTGCTTTCCTTGTCTCAGGCCCTCAGAGAAGTGACCCCTCTCTTAGTCCATCCCGGCTGCTGTAACAGAATACTGCAGACCAGTGGCTTATGAACAGCGGGCTTTCTCGTGGTGTGGAGGCTGGGAAGTCCAAGATGGAGGCACTGGCAGATTCCGTGTCTGATAAAGGCTGGCTGTTGGTTCACAGATGGACTCTTCTTGCTGTGGAAGGGGCAAAGCTGGCAGAAGGGGCAAAGCTCTCTAGGGGTCCCTTTCACAAGAGCACTAATCCCACTCATAAGGGTTTCTATTTCCACCCTCATGAGCTAATTACCTCCCCAAAACCCCACCTCCAAATACCATCACTTTGGGAATTAGGGTTCAACATATGAATTTGGGAAAGATACAAACATTGGATACAGCAACTGTTATGCCTCAGATTTCCCTGGTGCTAGGGACACACACACACACACACGCTCTCACTCACCATTGTTCATGGAGCAGGAAAGTTCTTTACAGCCTTGCTTGTCAGCCTGTGACTTCCCAGCCATGTCCAGTCATGATCACCAAGGCCTCTACTTCCTCTAGTTCCTAATCAAAAGCTAATAAAATTCAGCTCAGAGAGAATTTATATAACACAAGAATTCAGTGAGGCATCTGGTAATAAAAATTACTATATGAAAATCAATCAATCTAAAGAAAATCACATCAAGGCACTTAGTGAGACTGCTGAGAACAAGAGAGAGAGAGAAGAGAAGCAGATAAGTAAGACATGACTTTCAAAGGAACAATAACTAGACTGGCGACTGACTCAACAGAAATCAACGAAAGGAAAATGTGGAATAGTCTTTGCAGTCTTTCTGGTGATTCCCCACCACCTACCATTCACAGCATTTGGGCTAGACTTACTGAGGTGCACCAATGGATGGAGTAAAGCAAAAGTGATGGGTCACAGAAAGACTGTGGCATCTGTCTTGCCATGTCTTGCTCACTCAGCCTGAAGGAAGTCAGCTACCATGCTGCCAGCTGTCCTCTGGAGACAGGTCTGCATGGCAAGGGCCTGATGGTTTTCAGCCAACAGCTAGTGATGAGCCAAGGCCCTCAGTCCAAGAGCCCGTGAGAAACTGAATCCTGCCAACAATCATGTGAGTTCCCTGGTGGCCCAGTGGTTAGGACACGGCACTTTCATTCCCAGGGCCTGGGTTCAGTTCTTGGTGAGGAAACTATCTCGCAAGCTACCCAGTGCAGCCAAATCAGTAAATAAAATTTAAATTTCTGATTGTTGCTAGTATATGGAGATCCAGTTGATTTTTATATGTTAAGCTTGTATCCTTCAACCTCCTCCATCCATATGTCTCCTCCATTGTTAGGCTTTTCCCAGCTCCCTCGACTTTTCCCTGCCCCTCCTCTTCAGCAGCATGTGTAGGTCTTTATCCTAAAGCCTGCTGCTGCTAAGTCACTTCAGTCGTGTCCGACTCTGTGCGACCCCAGAGACGGCAGCCCACCAGGCTCCCCCGTCCCTGGAATTCTCCAGGCAAGAACACTGGAGTGGGTTGCCATTTCCTTCTCCAGTGCATGAAAGTGAAAAGTGAAAGTGGAGTCGCTCAGTCGTATCCGACTTATAGAGACCCCATGGACCGCAGCCTTCCAGGCTCCTCCGTCCATGGGATTCTCCAGGCAAGAACACTGGAGTGGGGTGCCATTGCCTTCTAGCCGACTGGATTAGCCATTTGTTTATGTGTACACCCCTCCCATCAGGGTGAGAGCTCCTTGAAGCTGGCAGAGGCCCTGTTTGATTCATCTTGTGTCCACCAGGGTCTAGCTCGAGGTCTGGCACACTATAGGCATTGAGCGAGTGTCTGGGGAAAGAATGAATGATTGGGGATAGATGGATGAATGGATGGTGGGTGGATGGTCGGGTGGGGAGGGAGCAAGAGAGGAAGGGGAAGGGAAGGATGGATGGACAGAATGAATGCATGCATGCATGCATGCATGGTGAATGGTGCTTGTATTTTTCACAGCAAATGCTCATGAAGAAACTAAACCAGAATATTTTCATTCCTGAATCTACTGCACCTTTCTGCATGCCACAGTGAATGGCCAGCAGGCTGTATTCTTCATAAATAGCATTTACCAAGTGCTCACTGCGCACCAGGCATTGTGCCAAGCTCCTTGCAGGCATCTTCTCATGGAATGTGCCTCATGCCTCATCTCCCTCTTCTCTCTCCCTTGTTCATAAAGCTTTAGCCACTCTGATCTCCCTGATGTTTCTCAAGCATACTAAATATCCTGGCCCTCGGAGCCTTTGCGCTTGGATTCTCCTCTACCTGGAACACTCTTTGCTCAGATAACCGCCTGGCTTGTCCCGTCACCTCCTTTAAACCTCTTCCCAACACCACCTCCTCAGGAAAGCCTTCCTGACCAGCCTGTCTAAGACAGGAGCCCCACCACTCTCTGTCAGTCTTGCTTCCTCCATTCAGCATAGCAGACTCATTACATACGTCCATCCTCACCGTCTGCACTGTGTTCCAGGAAAGCACCAGGTTTGGTGAGTAACAGTAACAGCCCGTTTACTGAGTACTGTCATGTGCCAAGCAGATTGCCAAACGCCTGACACAGATGAGTTGATTTGATCCACATAACACTCCTCTGAGGCAGGTGCTGTTTTTCTGAGAGGGGATCACTTATTTACCCCCACCTCCCTGCTCCGCATCCTCCCCTTATGGTCCTGTTGCTGTGGATGAAGGACACTACAGCCAGGCTCCGGGGAAGTCTGCCCGACGACGTGCTTTTCTTCTGTTTAGTTTTGTAGGTGACGCCGACAAGCTTCTGCACATCCAGATAGAAGATTCCCTGGAAGCAGACATCACACCCTTTTTACGCCATCTCTGTCACTTCATTGGTAAGGGGCGTTCTTCAACCAGGCCCTAACTGGCCTGTGCCCAGGGAGCACAGAGAGCCATGGCGCCTCGCACTATCACTGACGGTGACTCCCAGCTCTCAGGAGGAAAAGGGCAGGGCGAAGCACGGTGCGAAACCTCACGGGGCAGGCAGTGTACCGTTAGCACATTTTCCAGATGAGGAAACGGTGGCTTCGAGTGCCCAGGCCCCACAGCCAGTGCTCACTGGTCATGGTTCACATCAGGCTACGCAGCCTCTGTCAGCACCCGGGTGCCTGTGGGGTGCGGTCCTTCCATCCCCACCGAGGGAAGTCAGCCCATGGCCGACCTTCCTGGGAAGGAAGCACAGGTAGCTCAGAGAAGGCCTTTCTATGATGATGCTAAACACATCATTTGCCAGGCAGCGAAACAGTATCCTAGAGCTGTCAGTGACCTGCCTAGACCGTGGTGTGCTGGTTCCGAACCTACTTTTGGATCCACTGAGGCCAGTCATCTTCCGGATCCTCAGGGAAGGAAGCCACGCACAGCCTTCCACCTTTCCTTCTCTCTCCAGATATTCACCTGGAGCTCAACTCCGTCATCCTGGTCTTTTCCACCTTGGGCCTCAGCCGCAGCTGTGCAGCCGTCCTGGCCTACCTGATGCATCGGAGTGGGCAGACCCTGAAGGCAGGTATTCCCTGGTCCAGGAGGTGAGGTCAGAGCTGCACCTCAAAGGAATGGGTCCCTAACACTGCCTCGGGACCTTACCTGACAGTGAGGGGTTGAGAGGGAAGGGTCAAGGGCTTTACCGAACATACCACACCCAAGGACAGGGTGCCAAGGGCTGGGCTAGAGGCCTGAGGCTGGGCACCTGGGGCAGACCCAGGATGCAGGCTGGGCAAGGCTGTGGCCAGCAGGGCCGCCTGCACGGCCCCCAGTGCTGCCCAGCCTTCTGCTAGTGTTTGTTCAGGGCTCTCCTAGGGACATGCGTTTTGGCTGCTGCAATGTACCTGTTGGCCATCTGTATGTTTTCTTTGGCAAAACATCTATTCAGAATCTTAGCCATTTTAAAAATCAGATTATTTGGACTTTTTTTTTGTTAGTTTCTTTTTTTTTTTTGCTGTTGAGTCATATGACTTCTTTATCTCTTTTGAATATCAACCCATTATCAGTTATATGATTTGCAAATATTTTCTCTCACTTCTTAGGTTGCCTTTTCCTTCTCTGTTCAGTTCAGTTGCTCAGTCGTGTCTGACTCTTTGCAGTCCCATGAACTGCAGCACGCCAGGCCTCCCTGTCCATCACCAATTCCCGGAGCTTGCTCAAACTCATGTCCACTGAGTCAGTGATGCCATCCAATCATCTCATCCTCTGTCGTCCCCTTCTCCTCCTGCCTTCAACCTTTCCCAGCATCAGGGTCTTTTCAGATGAGTCAGTTCTTCGCATCAGGTGGGCAAAGTATTAGAACTTCAGCTTCAGCATCAGTCATTCCAATGAATATTCAGGACTGATCTCCTTTAGGATGGACTGGTTGGATCTCCTTGCAGTCTAAGGGACTCTCAAGAGTCTTTTCCAACACCACAGTTCAAAAGCATCAATTCTTTGGCGCTCAACTTTCTTTATGGTCCAGTTCTCACAATCATATGTGACTACTGGAAAAACCATAACTTTGACTAGACAGATCTTTGTCAGTAAAGTAATGTCTCTGCTTTTTAATATGCTGTCTAAGTTGGTCATAACTTTTTTTCAAAGGAGCGAGCGTCTTTTAATTTCATGGCTGCAGTCACCATCTGCAGTGATTTTGGAGCCCAGAAAAATAAAGTCTGACACTGTTTCCACTGTTTCCCCATCTATTTCCCATAAAGTGATGGGACCGGATGCCATGATCTTAGTTGTTTGAATGTTGAGTTTTAAGCCAGTTTTTTCACTTTCCTCTTTCACGTTCATTAAGAAGCTCTTTAGTTCCTCTTTGCTTTCTGCCAGAAGGGTGGTGTCATCTGCATATCTGAGGTTATTGATATTTCTCCCTGCACTCTTGATTCCAGCTTGTGCTTCATCCAGTCCAGCATTTCGCATGATGTACTCTGCATATAAGTTAAATAAGCAAGGTGACAATATACAGGATTCTTTGTAATCTTTTTTTTTTTTTTATAGTTCCTCTTTGCTTTCTGCCAGAAGGGTGGTGTCATCTGCATATCTGAGGTTATTGATATTTCTCCCTGCACTCTTGATTCCAGCTTGTGCTTCATCCAGTCCAGCATTTCGCATGATGTACTCTGCATATAAGTTAAATAAGCAAGGTGACAATATACAGGATTCTTTGTAATCTTTTTTTTTTTTTTCCTGACTGCACTGCACAGCATGCAGGATCCAAGTTCCCCCACCAGGGATTGAACCTGTGCCTACCTGCAATGAATGTGTGGAGCCTTAACCACTGGGCCACTAGGGAAGTCCAGATTGCCTTTTTAATTTGTTGATGGTTTTCTTTGCTGTGCGGAAGCTTTTCAGTTTGATGTAGTCCCACTTGTTTAGTTTTGCTTTTGTTTCCTTTGCTTTGGGTGTCAGTTCCTAAAAGTCACCACTGAATTGATGTCAAGGAGTTTACTGCCTGTGTTTTCTTCTAGGAGCTTAATGGTACCAGGTCTTCTGTTCGAGCCTTTAATCCACTTTGGATTGACTTTTGTGTCTGGTGTAAGATAGTGGTCCCATTTCATTCCTTTTTTTTTCCCTTTGGCTGGATGGCTTGCAGGATCTTAGTTCCCTGACCAGGGATTGAACTTGGGCCCCCGGCAATGGAAACAAAGAGTCCTAACCACTGGACTGCAAGGGAATTCCCAACAGTCTCATTCTTTTGCATGTGGCTGTCCAGTTTTCCAGCACTACTTGTTGAAGAGACCATTCTTTCATCAGTGTACATTATTAGCTTCTTTATCCTAAATTGACCGTGTATGTATGGGCTTATTTCTGGGGTTTCTCTTCTGATCCACTGATATACGTGTCTATGTTTTATGCCAATACCATACTGTTTTTATTACTATAGCTTTGCAATATAGTTTGAAACCAGGAAGTATGATGCCATTTTTTTTTTTTTTCCTGACTGCACTGCACAGCATGCAGGATCCAAGTTCCCCCACCAGGGATTGAACCTGTGCCTACCTGCAATGAATGTGTGGAGCCTTAACCACTGGGCCACTAGGGAAGTCCAGATTGCCTTTTTAATTTGTTGATGGTTTTCTTTGCTGTGCGGAAGCTTTTCAGTTTGATGTAGTCCCACTTGTTTAGTTTTGCTTTTGTTTCCTTTGCTTTGGGTGTCAGTTCCTAAAAGTCACCACTGAATTGATGTCAAGGAGTTTACTGCCTGTGTTTTCTTCTAGGAGCTTAATGGTACCAGGTCTTCTGTTCGAGCCTTTAATCCACTTTGGATTGACTTTTGTGTCTGGTGTAAGATAGTGGTCCCATTTCATTCCTTTTTTTTTCCCTTTGGCTGGATGGCTTGCAGGATCTTAGTTCCCTGACCAGGGATTGAACTTGGGCCCCCGGCAATGGAAACAAAGAGTCCTAACCACTGGACTGCAAGGGAATTCCCAACAGTTTCATTCTTTTGCATGTGGCTGTCCAGTTTTCCAGCACTACTTGTTGAAGAGACCATTCTTTCATCAGTGTACATTATTAGCTTCTTTATCCTAAATTGACCGTGTATGTATGGGCTTATTTCTGGGGTTTCTCTTCTGATCCACTGATATACGTGTCTATGTTTTATGCCAATACCATACTGTTTTTATTACTATAGCTTTGCAATATAGTTTGAAACCAGGAAGTATGATGCCTCCAGCTTTGTTCTTCTTCCTTAAGATTGCTTTGGCTATTTGGAGTCTTGTTGTTCCATACAAATTTTAGGATTGTTTGTCCTATTTCTCTGAAAGATACCATTGGGGTTTTGATAGGGTTTGTGTTCAGTTTGTAGATGGCTTTGGGTGGTATGGACATTCTAACAGTATTCCTCCAATCCATGAGCATGGGCGATCTTGCTGTTTACTAGTGTCTTTAATTTCTTTCATCATTGTCATAGTTTTCAGTGTACAAGTTGTTCATCTCCTTGGTTAAATTTATTTCTAGGTATTTTACCCTTTTGACACAACTGGAAGTATTTTCTTAATTTCTCTTTCTGATAGTTTTTTTTTTATCAGCATGTAAAAACATAGCTGATTTTTTTATATTGATTTTGTATCCTACAACTTTACTGCTTTGTTTATTCATTCTAACAGTGTCTTTGTGAAGTCTTTGGGGTTTTTATATATAATATGTTGTATGCCAAGAGAGACAGTTTTACTTCTTCCTTTCCAGTTTGGATGTCTTTTTCTTACTGTGTCTAAGACTTGCAAAACTATGTTGCATAAACGTGGCAAGAGTAGGCATCCTTGTCTTATTTCTGATCTTAGAAAAAAGCTTTCAGCTTTTCACTGTTGAGTATGATGTTAGCTGTCAGCTTGTCATGTGTGGTCTTTGTTATGTTGAGGTACATCCCCTTGATACACACATTTTTGAGAGTTTTTCTTTTAAGAGGCAAATGCAGACTCTGTGAACATGCTTTTTATTACCGTGTTCTCCAGATATCTTAACACGTGGCTACCATTTGTGCAACTTTGCCCTGGGCCATCTGGCTTCTAAAAGGTTAATTTTTGGCCTGTGTGGCAGATTAGGGATTCTACTTCCCCAGGTCGACACTTCATACCAGAACATCTCTCTACCTGTGATGAGAACGCCTTATTCTGTTTTCTCCCGCCTTCCTCATATTTTCTCAACATTTCCCCTTAGTAACTTCTGCCACAAAGCCTTCTGCTTTGCTTTGAAGCCCACTGACTCACTGTCTCCCCACTACCCAACCTTCTGGAAGCTTCTTCCTTTCTTCCACCCCTTGCTCATTTTGGTCCCTGTTCCTAAGAATTTTATTCTTTTGATGCTAGCATAAATGAAATTTTCCTAACTTCCTTTTCAGATTGTTCATTGTTAGTTAGATACACAACTGATTTTGTATCCTGCAACTTTGTTACATTCGAACAGTTGTAGTTTTTTTTTTTTTTTTAATTTTATTTACTCTTTAAGGTTTTCTACATATGAGATCCTTAAGTTCATATCAGCTGCAAACAGAGCTGCAAAACTTCATATTTTCCAATTTGGACGGCTTTTCTTTTATTTTTTCCTAATTGCCCCAGCTAGGACTTCCAGTACAATGTTGAATACAAGTGGTGGAAGTGGGCATCCTTGCCTCATTCCCCTTAGTCTCGCAGGAAAAGCTTTCAGTCTTTGACCACTGAGTATGATGTGACCTGTTTGATATGTGACCTTTGTTATGCTGAGATAGTTTCCTTCTGTTACGCAGCCTGCTGAGGCACCGCTTTTGCCTTTTTCCTTTTTCCTCCATCAGATGGAGACCAGCTGATGACCCTCCTTCATGTGATAACGTTTCCTGTATTTGGGGATGGGCACGTGAACAAAGGCAGCTTCAGTTTTCCTTCTTCAGAGAATCTGCCCAAGTTCTCTTCCTCTTTCCATTCGTTTACCCACTTCTGATGCAAACCTTTGTTTTTGTTTATTTATATTCTTTCTGGCTGTGCTGGATCTTTGTTGCTACCTGAGGGCCTTCTCTACGTGTGGCGAGTGGGGCTCACCCTTGGTTGTGGCGCATGGGTGGGCTTCTCACCGCGGGGGCTTCTTGGGTTGCTGTGGATGGGCTCTAGGGCATGCAGGCTTCAGTAGCTCTGGTGCACTGGCTTTGAGGCATGTGGAATCTTCTGGGACCAAAGGTCAAACCCGTGTCCCCTGCCTTGGCAGGAGGATTCTTAGCCGCTGGACCACCAGGGAAATCCAGTGCAAATCTTTTTGAGGCAGCACTGAGCGGCAGGCATGGGCATGGTGCGTCCTCGTCCACAGTAGGCTCACATGTTTTCTCAGCCTTTGCAGGAGCCATCTGACAGAAGAGTGGCTTCCGTCTCTGTATTCAGTAGCAGAGGTGCAGAGGGGCTTGCCCAAGGCAGAGCCCGCTCCTTGACTGCTTCGCCCTGATCTGTTAACCCCAGGCTGCTGCTGTTTCTTTGTCCTGCCCTTAAGCTCTGCTGCTGGCCCCTGAAGTGTCTCTTGCCCTCCTGAGCTGGCTCTCTTCAAGGTGGAAGGGGCCTGAGTCCAACCCTGACGTCTGCTTTTCTCTCCTTGGTTCACAGAGGTCCTGGGCCTACCTCAAGAAGTGTAAAAACAACATGTGTCCAAATCGCGCTTTGGTGGCTCAGCTGTCAGAGTGGGAGAAGGTTGTCCTCGGAGGCATCGTCACGGACGTCCAGAATCCACCCTACTGATTCTGTGGTCCAGCTTTGGGGCCAGAAGAACCTGACCCGGGGGCTTTTTATGGGTAGCGGGCCAGGGTATGTAGCCAAGGAATAAGAAGGCCTTTGCTGCCTGGAGCCTCGTGTCAGCCTCCTGCAGTGGTTCTTCCTCATTGGTGCCACACAGCAGGTGTTCAGACTCAGCAAGAACCCATCCCGTGGGCGTCTGGATCACCCTCACTGTGCTCCTGAGGCTGCCTTGGGAGGAGCATCTGGCTGCCAGAGCAGCTGCCCCTCCTGTCTCCCATAACGTGGTCCCTTGGGAGGCTGCCCCGGGGGAGCTCCAAGTCTTCCCCCAGCCTTGTGTTGCTCCACAGGGCGTGTCAAAATGCCCACCCACTGGCAGAGATCCTCAGCCCCAGAGAGGCCAGGCCCAGCCTTGGCTCAGGTGCCAGGCTTCACAGCTTTGAGAGACTCAAGGCACAGGGCGTCTCCTTGCCTCATCTCCAGTATTCCTGAGTGCTCCCACTGGTCCATTGCTTGTGGGCTGGAGCTTTCCTTTTGTTGCGCCCCACTCATTTTTGCCTGGCTGTGTTCACCATGAAGAGATTCCCACCCTCCATCTCCCACGCCCCACTCACTTTTGCCTGGCTATGTTCACCACGTAGAGATTCCCACCCTCCCATACCCCACACCAGTTCAGTTCAGTCGCTCAGTTTTGTCCAACTCTTTGCGACCCCGTGGACTGCAACACGCCAGGTTTCTCTGTCCATCATCAACTCCCAGAGCTTGCTCAAACTCCTGTCCATTGAGTCGGTGATGCCATCCAACCATCTCATCCTTTGTTGTCCTCTTCTCCCGCCTTCAATCTTTCCCAGCATAGGGTCTTCTCAGATGAGTCAGTTCTTTGCATCAGGTGGCCAAAGTATTAGAACTTCAGCTTTGGCATCAGTCCTTCCAATGAATATTCAGGACTGATTTACTTTAGGATTGACTGGTTGGATCTCCCTGTAGTCCAAGGGACTCTCAAGAGTCTTCTCCAATACCACAGTTCAAAAGCATCAGTTCTTCTGCGCTCAGCTTTCTTCATAGTCCAACTCTCACATCCATACATGACTACTGGAAAAACCATAGCTTTGACTAGACAGACCTTTGTCAGTAATGTCTCTACTTTTTAATATGCTGTCTAGGTTGGTCATAGCTTTTCTTCCAAGGAGCAAGCGTCTTTTAATTTCATAGCTGCAGTCAACATCTGCAGTGATTTTGAAGCCCCCCAAAATAAAGTCTCTCAGTTTCCATTCCAAACCCGTGCCAGGGTTTCTAGAAATTCCTCAGGTCTTAAAGGGAGTTTTCCTCAGAAACGGGCTTCCAAGTGAGGGCAGCACCCACAGAAAAAGCCTGGAGTCAAGGGACAAGGGGACTGATGGAGAATTTTAACATGTCTGTCCACGTTCATTCAGCAAACATTTCCACTACCCGGACAGGGCCGAGGCATACAGGTGAAGGCCATGTTGCCTGCTAGGACTCTACAGAGGGTTGGAGAGGCGGCCCCGGACCCCCTCCCCGCCACACCCCAACAGACGCCTATGCCCTCAACCAGTGGCTTTTTGCCCAGGGGTAAGGGCTTTTCAGGCAGTAGGCTTTAGTGACCACTTGAACTGGAGCGGAGCCTGGGATGGCTGCAGATCTTTGGCTTAGGCACCTCCCGGTAAGCAGGGCAGAGACACCGGCAAGTTTTCAGCAGGCACACGGTAGGGATTGGCTTTGTGTTTTAGTCAGGGTAGCCTGGTGTCTGTGTGAAGGGGCAGTAGCGGTGAACTTGGAGACAAGGAGATATAAAGAGGCCCTCGTAAAAATCCAAGCAAGAGAAGAGGCTCGGAATTGCCTCCCTGCCAAAGAGCAGCTTCCCCAGGCGGAAAGTGTTTGAGGCAGAATGCCACCTCCCTGGGCCTTGCTTTACTCCCAGCGTGACCGGCAGGGACACTGCTGGCAGCACCAACAATTGGCATCCCGCGTAGAGCCCCGGCGGGGGCTGCCGCCGCCCTCCACGCTAGAGCTACCAAGCCAGCGGCTCGCGGAGCCTGTGGCCCCGCCCCAGCCCCGTCCCGGCCCCGGATTGGCTCTGGCGGGGGGCGGGGCCAGCGGGCTCGCGGCCCCTGGCTTTTCCCCATTGGTGGTCGCGGCGGCGCGAGCCCGGAAGCGGACGGGGGCGGAGGCGGCGGAGGCGGAGGTGCCTCCGGCCGGCCGGGGTTGCGGTGCTGTCCTCGGCTCTCGGCTTCTCCGGCCCGCGGCCCGGCCGCAATGCATCCCCCTCCTCCGGGCCCGCTGGGCGACTGCCTGCGCGACTGGGAGGAGCTGCAGCAGGACTTCCACGGCATCCAGGTGAGCGCCAACGCTGGCTCCCATTGGTTCCGAGCCACGTCTGTCTGGCTCGGGGTCAAGGGTCGGGTTGACGCGGGTCTGGCTGCGGAAAGCTCGGGGTCAGGGTGAGGGACCCTGGTGTTGCTCCCGACGGCGGCGAGGCCTTGGGTCCCGGTGTCCCCGGTTGGACCCTCCTTTCGGCCTCAAATCAATGTCCGGCGGTGGTATCTTTCGCCCGCGCAGCCGCCGCGACCCCTACTGACCGAGGCAGACCTCCGGTCTCTCGTGAAGATCTCGGAAAGAGGCCCCAACTCCGACTTAGTCCCCTCCCAGGAGAGTCCGAGCTAACCAGGGCCAGTCTTGGGTCAATCACTGAGCAAACGCGCCGTGGGCGCTGGCCGGGCCGGCCTTCCCCTCCCTCGGGCCGGGCGGTCTGGGCTGAGTGTGGATGGGGAGCAGGACGGGAGGCCGCGTGGCCTCGGTCCGGAGAAGTGGGATTTAGATGAAGTCCCTGGATGGGGGCGAGGCTGGTCCTGGGTGCAGGACAGCTTCCAACCACACAGGACCACGTGGCTGCTGCAGAGAGTGAGGGGAAAGTGGGTGGGCGGGGCCCTGCCAAGAGACCTCATGGGCCTGACAGGGGTGGGAGTCTCTCTGAGATCAGTGGAAGCCAGGCATAGCGGGGGTGGGTATTGTCTGGATCTGGCTGCTATGGGCCGCTGTGCTGTTATGTGGACAGGTGAACAGGGGAGTGTGGTGGCTGGGGGTATAGGCCGAGGTGGTCCCTCCTTGAGCATGAGAAACAAACCCCAGCCAGGGTAGAGCCCAGGCCAGCTGGGCATTTGATCAGGCCTTTGCCTCTCTTGGACTGGTTCCAGCCCTTTCCTGTCCACATTGAGCCTGACTGCCCCCTGGCCTTTCCTGGCCAAGCCGCTATCATTCGTGCTTCTCCCCAGGGCCCTGAGCAGGGCAGACCCAGGCTCCCAAGCCTGGACACCACCGTCCTGGCCTCAGACCCTGCCTGACCTTCCTCACACTGCCCCTTGCCCCCTATCTCCAGGCTGCTGCTTCATGAGACTCACCCCAGGGGCCAAAGTGCTCTGGGAATCCCTGGGCCAAAGGTGCTGGGGGGAAGGGTAAAGGAATGGTCTTACAGCAAGAGGTCCAAGGGCTGAAGCCTGGTGACCTTTAACCCGGGAGGAAGATGCTGGGAGTGCCAGAGCAGCAGTCATCTTGGACAACCTCAGCGCTCCTCTCCCTTGCAGGCTGTCTGGACGGGAGGCTCTGAGAAGGTCATGGGTGGCTTTAGGCTGTCTGCTTGGTCCAGACTGTGTGGGCTTAGACCGTGTGGGCTTAGAATGCAGACTCAGGATGGACAGAGAGGGGTGGGAACAACTAGTAGATGGGCTGAGACGAAGAAAACCTTCCGAGAACATGTCTGTTTCTGGGGGCGAGGTGCTGGGGGCCTCCTGGGCTTGCGGAAGAGCCCTGTCTCCTTGCCTGCCTTGGAGAGAGAGGACCCTTGGGGCGTTCCTGAGCCTGGCTCGGCTGGCTGCATCCTTTCCTGCTGAGACCCTCCCGGGGAAGCCCTGGGCGAATCCATGCCCCACCCCCTTCCCAGCAGGCTCTGGCTCAGCTCCCCTAGCCAGCCTGAGCCTTCCCCCTCCCTGGTCCCCAGGAGACCCACCGGCTGTACCGCCTGAAGCTGGAGGAGCTGACCAAGCTGCAGAACAACTGTACTAGCTCCATCACTCGGCAGAAGAAACGGCTCCAGGAGCTGGCCCTTGTCCTGAAAAAGTTAGGACCCGTCCCCCCGACGTGCCCCCCTGCGCTCCCTCCTCGTATCCCTGGCCGTGGCCCAGGGGTGGGTGTCGGGCCTGGTAGGGTAGGGAGCTGGCGCTGACTCCTCCTGGGCGCGGCTTCGCCCCTCTCTGGGCTGCGTCTGCTCCCCCGCCCCCCAGGGGTCGGGAGTTCTGACTCTGGCTTCTGCGGCCCCACCTGCAGATGCAAACCCTCCCTCCCGTCAGAGGCCGAGGAAGCCGCGCAGGAGCTGGAAAACCAGATCAAGGAGCGACAGGGCCTCTTCTTCGACATGGAGGCCTACCTGCCCAAGAAGAATGGGTGAGCTGCCCCTCCCCTGAGCTTGGCTCACAGCCCTGTCTACCTCTGCCTGGTTTCCTGGACCCAAGGGGGCCGTCAGACCCGGTTGCCCCTCAGGGACAGCCTCAGTGACAGTGGCAGCTCACCGTGATGATGGGCGCTTTGTGCGGGACATACGGAGAATCGGGGAGAGCACAGACGGGTGCCTCACCACTAGGGAGGCCGGAGGAAGCCTCTTGGGGTAGGTGACGCCTGGGCTGCGTCATGAAGGATAAAGAGGAGGGAGCCGGCCGAACCTGGAGGGGTGCAAACGGCAGGTGTCACGTCCAGAGCATAAAGTAGGAGGTGAAAGGTTGCGGAGAGACCAGCGCGGGAGCCAGCCTGCAGTGCTCCCCTCTGGCCCAGTGGGCAGGAGAAGCGACAGCTCAGTTATGCACTTAGATCAGCCGCAGTCGCAGCAGAGGACACGGCAGAACCCGGGACTCGGGGAAACAGTCCAGCAGAGAGACTGTGGGGAGAAAGCCTGTCCCAGAAGGCAGGGGAGGGAGTGGCCTGCAGCCTGAGATCAGATGGCCCCCCCGGGGGCAGTGTGGGGGCCGGCCAGAGGTAACACAGAAGGGGAATGTTTCCTGGAAGGCCGGGTGACCTTGGAGAGAACCGCTTCCAGGAGGGGGGNGGGGGGCGGGGCCAGCGGGCTCGCGGCCCCTGGCTTTTCCCCATTGGTGGTCGCGGCGGCGCGAGCCCGGAAGCGGACGGGGGCGGAGGCGGCGGAGGCGGAGGTGCCTCCGGCCGGCCGGGGTTGCGGTGCTGTCCTCGGCTCTCGGCTTCTCCGGCCCGCGGCCCGGCCGCAATGCATCCCCCTCCTCCGGGCCCGCTGGGCGACTGCCTGCGCGACTGGGAGGAGCTGCAGCAGGACTTCCACGGCATCCAGGTGAGCGCCAACGCTGGCTCCCATTGGTTCCGAGCCACGTCTGTCTGGCTCGGGGTCAAGGGTCGGGTTGACGCGGGTCTGGCTGCGGAAAGCTCGGGGTCAGGGTGAGGGACCCTGGTGTTGCTCCCGACGGCGGCGAGGCCTTGGGTCCCGGTGTCCCCGGTTGGACCCTCCTTTCGGCCTCAAATCAATGTCCGGCGGTGGTATCTTTCGCCCGCGCAGCCGCCGCGACCCCTACTGACCGAGGCAGACCTCCGGTCTCTCGTGAAGATCTCGGAAAGAGGCCCCAACTCCGACTTAGTCCCCTCCCAGGAGAGTCCGAGCTAACCAGGGCCAGTCTTGGGTCAATCACTGAGCAAACGCGCCGTGGGCGCTGGCCGGGCCGGCCTTCCCCTCCCTCGGGCCGGGCGGTCTGGGCTGAGTGTGGATGGGGAGCAGGACGGGAGGCCGCGTGGCCTCGGTCCGGAGAAGTGGGATTTAGATGAAGTCCCTGGATGGGGGCGAGGCTGGTCCTGGGTGCAGGACAGCTTCCAACCACACAGGACCACGTGGCTGCTGCAGAGAGTGAGGGGAAAGTGGGTGGGCGGGGCCCTGCCAAGAGACCTCATGGGCCTGACAGGGGTGGGAGTCTCTCTGAGATCAGTGGAAGCCAGGCATAGCGGGGGTGGGTATTGTCTGGATCTGGCTGCTATGGGCCGCTGTGCTGTTATGTGGACAGGTGAACAGGGGAGTGTGGTGGCTGGGGGTATAGGCCGAGGTGGTCCCTCCTTGAGCATGAGAAACAAACCCCAGCCAGGGTAGAGCCCAGGCCAGCTGGGCATTTGATCAGGCCTTTGCCTCTCTTGGACTGGTTCCAGCCCTTTCCTGTCCACATTGAGCCTGACTGCCCCCTGGCCTTTCCTGGCCAAGCCGCTATCATTCGTGCTTCTCCCCAGGGCCCTGAGCAGGGCAGACCCAGGCTCCCAAGCCTGGACACCACCGTCCTGGCCTCAGACCCTGCCTGACCTTCCTCACACTGCCCCTTGCCCCCTATCTCCAGGCTGCTGCTTCATGAGACTCACCCCAGGGGCCAAAGTGCTCTGGGAATCCCTGGGCCAAAGGTGCTGGGGGGAAGGGTAAAGGAATGGTCTTACAGCAAGAGGTCCAAGGGCTGAAGCCTGGTGACCTTTAACCCGGGAGGAAGATGCTGGGAGTGCCAGAGCAGCAGTCATCTTGGACAACCTCAGCGCTCCTCTCCCTTGCAGGCTGTCTGGACGGGAGGCTCTGAGAAGGTCATGGGTGGCTTTAGGCTGTCTGCTTGGTCCAGACTGTGTGGGCTTAGACCGTGTGGGCTTAGAATGCAGACTCAGGATGGACAGAGAGGGGTGGGAACAACTAGTAGATGGGCTGAGACGAAGAAAACCTTCCGAGAACATGTCTGTTTCTGGGGGCGAGGTGCTGGGGGCCTCCTGGGCTTGCGGAAGAGCCCTGTCTCCTTGCCTGCCTTGGAGAGAGAGGACCCTTGGGGCGTTCCTGAGCCTGGCTCGGCTGGCTGCATCCTTTCCTGCTGAGACCCTCCCGGGGAAGCCCTGGGCGAATCCATGCCCCACCCCCTTCCCAGCAGGCTCTGGCTCAGCTCCCCTAGCCAGCCTGAGCCTTCCCCCTCCCTGGTCCCCAGGAGACCCACCGGCTGTACCGCCTGAAGCTGGAGGAGCTGACCAAGCTGCAGAACAACTGTACTAGCTCCATCACTCGGCAGAAGAAACGGCTCCAGGAGCTGGCCCTTGTCCTGAAAAAGTTAGGACCCGTCCCCCCGACGTGCCCCCCTGCGCTCCCTCCTCGTACCCCTGGCCGTGGCCCAGGGGTGGGTGTCGGGCCTGGTAGGGTAGGGAGCTGGCGCTGACTCCTCCTGGGCGCGGCTTCGCCCCTCTCTGGGCTGCGTCTGCTCCCCCGCCCCCCAGGGGTCGGGAGTTCTGACTCTGGCTTCTGCGGCCCCACCTGCAGATGCAAACCCTCCCTCCCGTCAGAGGCCGAGGAAGCCGCGCAGGAGCTGGAAAACCAGATCAAGGAGCGACAGGGCCTCTTCTTCGACATGGAGGCCTACCTGCCCAAGAAGAATGGGTGAGCTGCCCCTCCCCTGAGCTTGGCTCACAGCCCTGTCTACCTCTGCCTGGTTTCCTGGACCCAAGGGGGCCGTCAGACCCGGTTGCCCCTCAGGGACAGCCTCAGTGACAGTGGCAGCTCACCGTGATGATGGGCGCTTTGTGCGGGACATACGGAGAATCGGGGAGAGCACAGACGGGTGCCTCACCACTAGGGAGGCCGGAGGAAGCCTCTTGGGGTAGGTGACGCCTGGGCTGCGTCATGAAGGATAAAGAGGAGGGAGCCGGCCGAACCTGGAGGGGTGCAAACGGCAGGTGTCACGTCCAGAGCATAAAGTAGGAGGTGAAAGGTTGCGGAGAGACCAGCGCGGGAGCCAGCCTGCGGTGCTCCCCTCTGGCCCAGTGGGCAGGAGAAGCGACAGCTCAGTTATGCACTTAGATCAGCCGCAGTCGCAGCAGAGGACACGGCAGAACCCGGGACTCGGGGAAACAGTCCAGCAGAGAGACTGTGGGGAGAAAGCCTGTCCCAGAAGGCAGGGGAGGGAGTGGCCTGCAGCCTGAGATCAGATGGCCCCCCCGGGGGCAGTGTGGGGGCCGGCCAGAGGTAACACAGAAGGGGAATGTTTCCTGGAAGGCCGGGTGACCTTGGAGAGAACCGCTTCCAGGAGGGGGGGGCTGGAAAGGTGATATTGGGGATGACAGAAGAGCCGAGGAGACAGCCAGGTTCAGGCCACACTTGCGAAGCTTGGAGGTGAGTGGAAGGAGAAACCAGTGCCTGGAAACTAGCAACTAGAGCTCGTCGTGAGGGTTGAGGAGTCGCTTCTGTTCGGGTGTGTGTTTGTACACAGGAAGGACTTGAGCATCTCTACCTGCTCAGAGGTGGGGCCTGCAGAGGGTGAGACCCCGACGGGTGCAGTGTGCACTGGAGGGAAACCCCTGGGGCGCTGGGAAGGGGTGGCTGGGAAGAGGGGCGTGCAGAGAGAGGAGGCTGGGGAAGCAGCAGGGAAGATGTCACCTGCCTGAAGGTGACGGGGTGGAGGGTTTGGGGGAGGGTTGGCCGGGCCGCCGCTGGGAATGGGAGAGGGAGGAGCTCGCGGCAAGGCGGAGAGGCAGCCTGGCCTCCAGTCCCAGGCCCACTGTGCCCCGTAACCTCTCCGCGGCCTCAGGCCGGTCCCTGAACCACTGTGAGCCTGGGCCTCGGGCTTGCGTGTGAACAGGAGCCCATCCAGGTGCCTCTGCTTGGTACCTGGCTGTGACTCTCAGACGAGAGGAGCTTGGATGGGGTGGGTGATGGCACCCTTCGGGGTTGGCAGGAGGTCGCAGGTGTGGGTGGCTGCAGTGGGTTTGGGGCTGAAGGCTACTCTCCTCCCCCAGGTTGTATCTGAGCCTGGTTCTGGGCAACGTCAATGTGACACTCCTGAGCAAGCAGGCTAAGTAATTTGTGGTCACCATGCCCCTCCCCCGCCACCTCCCGCCCCGGGGCCCCTTCCAGCCTGCCCCAGCTTCCCTGGCTGAGCCTGGGGCTCTGGGGCCGCTGCCTGATGGCACCCCAAGCAGCCTGTCGGGAGGCCTGGGTGGGCCCCACCAGCACCCCAGCCTGTCCCACAAGTGTGTCCCCCCAGGTTTGCCTACAAAGACGAGTACGAGAAATTCAAGCTCTACCTCACCATCATCCTCATTCTCATCTCCTTCACCTGCCGCTTCCTCCTCAACTCCAGGTGGGTGTCCTGCGGGGGGCGGCCCCCTGGACCCTCCCGAGGCGCCAGCACCCACCCTCCGCACCCCTGCCCACAGGGTGACAGACGCTGCCTTCAACTTCCTGCTGGTCTGGTATTACTGTACCCTGACCATCCGTGAGAGCATCCTCATCAACAACGGCTCCCGGTGGGCGAGGGCGGGGCCCAGCCCCCGGCGGGTGGGGGGGAACACCCCTGGAGCTGCCCTGCAAAGTAGGGGGCAGGGGGTGCCATGGCTGAGAAGCAGGGGGGTTCTGGCTCCCTCCCACTGCAGCCCTGCTTCCTGTCCCCCGAGCCCTGATCCTGGGGCTGAGGGGACAGGGGTGACGGCAGCTCCCTGACGCAGGATCAAAGGCTGGTGGGTCTTCCATCACTACGTGTCCACGTTCCTGTCGGGAGTCATGCTGACATGGTGAGCGGGTCGGCTTGGTCTCAGGGCCTCGGCAGCGAGGGGCAGGGAGAAAGGAGGCATCCCTGAGCCCCCACCCCGCTCTCTGCCCTCTGCTCTCAGGCCCGACGGCCTCATGTACCAGAAGTTCCGGAACCAGTTCCTGTCCTTCTCCATGTACCAGAGTGAGTGTCTCCGAGGTCCCTGGTCTGCTTAGGACTCGCCCCCCGGGAAGGGCGGGCAGGGGCTTGGGGTCCAGCCCACTCCTGATGCCCCGCCCGCCTCAGGTTTTGTGCAGTTCCTGCAGTATTACTACCAGAGCGGCTGCCTGTACCGCCTGCGCGCGCTGGGCGAGCGGCACACCATGGACCTCACTGTGGGTGAGTCGGGCGAGGCCGCCCCGCCCTGCGGTCCTTGCCGCTGGCCCGGGCTCTGAGTGACGGGGCCCCCTGCCCCGCTGTGCCCCGCAGAGGGCTTCCAGTCCTGGATGTGGCGGGGCCTCACCTTCCTGCTGCCCTTCCTGTTCTTCGGACACGTAAGTTGTACCCGAGCCCCCCCGCCTGGCTGTCTCGAGCAGGGACTGTGTGTAAGAGCCCCCTCCCTCCCAGTTCTGGCAGCTTTTTAACGCGCTGACCTTGTTCAACCTGGCCCGGGACCCCGAGTGCAAAGAGTGGCAGGTGAGCCGGGCCCCTGCCTGGGGAGGACGCGGGGAGGGCCGCCTGGCTCCCGTCCTGACCCCGACTGCTCTCCCAGGTGCTCATGTGCGGCCTCCCCTTCCTCCTCCTCTTCCTTGGCAATTTCTTCACCACCCTGCGGGTCGTGCACCAGAAATTCCACAACCAGCTGCGTGGGAGCAAGAAAGAATGAGGCCGGGCCCTCCCTGCCTGATGGCACCCCCGGCCCGGAAGGGGCTTCTGAGCCTTTGCGTGGAGGGGTGGGGGCTCCTCGTGTCCAGCAGGGTCTTATCTGCCCTCCCCTGGGCTCTGTGGGCTCTGTGGGCCCTGAAGGCATTGCTGGAGAGGAGGACCTGGGCGCCAGTGGCCTGAATAAAGGAAGATGGCTCCGAGAGCCCCGGTGTATGTGCTCCTGCGGGTGAGACGGGCCTGGGGGTCCTGTGCCGCCACCGCTCGGGACCTGGGGGGCCCCGAGGTGTCTCTGGGGTCTGAGCTAAGGAGACCCAGGTGGAGGCCTCAGATCTGTGCAAGCACTGCCTGGCAAATACAGAAAACAGAACTTTATTCCAAGGGCCAGACGTTATTTAAAATTATTTACACTCATCGAAAATCACAGGGAGGGGCCAGGCCTCATCAGTTGACAGGCAGACCCCTGTGTTCAGCCGCTGAGGGCCCCGAGGCGCTCACACACCTCGGCCTGTCACCCTTGGCTGTGCCCCCTGGGCTGACCGGACGCCACGGTTTGGGCTGGAGCAGCCTCTGTCCTGGGCCTGCCTCTGGGGCCGCACCCGGCAGAGCCACCCAGGAGACAGCAGAAGGGAGTGAGGCGCGTGATTACATGATGGGGAGGCAAGTCTGTAGGGCGTGGGCAGCAGAGCAGGGCAGGCGGCCTAGCTCCACACGTCCAGGGAGTAGCGGCCCTTGGTCATCAGCTTCTTGACATAGTCCACGGCCTGGGCGTGCTCCATGGCCCCCTGCTCGGCCACGATGTCATAGAAGGTGTTCTGCACGTCCCTCGCCATGTTCCGAGCGTCGCTGCGTGCAAGAGGGAGGAGGCACTGGGGGAGGGCCCTCCATGGGCAGGCCAGCCCCCCGGCCCCGGGCCTCTGCCCCACTCACCCCCCCGCCACCCCCCA